>OZ038378.1:188890478-189402842 GCA_964036045.1 Eutreptiella sp. 'Long Island Sound 2002'
CGCAGAGCGTCACCGGGCGGCTGACCGGGGCAGAGGAGCGGCCGGGGCTGGCCAAAGTCGGCCGGGGAGCCCGGGGCGCTCGTGGAGTCGGGGGGCCGCGGTCAGCGATGGGGCCCGCACCCCGCTCGGCGGGGACGAATCCCGCCGAGCATCATCCACGGGGGCGAATCCTGTGGAGGCGGGGGGAGCGCCACGCAGTCCCCTCGCGGCCGAACCGGACCGGGACGGGCCCCGCCGGATGGATACCGGGGGAGCGGGCGGGGCTGGGCACCGGGGCTCCGGGGCCCGGGTCCCTGGTGGTTGTGGGCCGGCGCGGGGGAGACCGGGCGGGCCCCTGGGCTGCAGTTGGTGAGGGGGGGGGCGTGGAAGGGCCGGGCTGGCTCGGGGGCGAATCCCGAGAGGCCCCCGGGGGCTGGGCGAGGGCTCCCGAGGGCGGCCGTCCTTGAAGGGGGGGGGGGGTTGCTCCCTGCCCGGGGGACGACGGGGGCCCCTCTTGAGCGAGGGGGGGGGGGAGGGCGTGTATCGCCCGGTGTAGGGCCATGTCGATTCATGGCCGCGCGCGCATGGGACTATATCCCCAACCCTCCGCGCCGGAGTCCCTTTTTGGGGGGGCTGCGGGGGGGGGGGGGCTGGCGGTTGTTGTGAGCTCCCTCCCATGCGGGGGGGGGGGGGGGTCGCCGGTGGGAGCTCCGTCCGGCATGGCCGTGAAAACCCGGTGGCGTCCCCTGGGTTCGTGGGCCCCTTCGAGAAGAACCTCGGATTCGCCGGGGGGGACTCCGCTACTAATGGTATGGTATGGTATGGTATGGTATGGTATGGTATGGTATGGTATGGTATGGTATGGTATGGTATGGTATGGTATGGTATGGTATGGTATGGTATGGTATGGTATGGTATGTATGGTATGGTATGGTATGGTATGGTATGGTATGGTATGGTATGTATGTATGTTGTTGTTGTTGTTGAGGCACCCAGCACGTGCCGGTGGGAGAAATTGCCAGACACGCTCTCCCTGGGCAAGGCGCAAGGGAGCAGTCGGCCGGCGCTACGCTGGCCGGGCGGGCGCCAACGACGACAAGGGGGGGGGGGGGGGATGATGGGGGGGGGGGGGCGTGAGCGCGTGGAGAAGGGAGGGGCCACCTGTGGGAGTTACCCCGGAGCCCTCCCCGTCTCGGGGGGGGGAGGGTGACCCGACCTGTGCGAAGCGGTCGGGGAGGGGGCGGAGGGCCGGGTGGGGACCTTGGAGTGGGGAAGGCACGCCCGGGTCCACGGTCCCACCGCGCCTTGCCCGAACATCCCGCCGAGGTGGCCGTTCCTCGTGTGGTGCCGCGGCGCGTCCGGGGGCGCTGGCCCGTGTGTCTAGCCGTCTTCGGGGGCGAGGGGAGGCTCGGGAGTAGTTTGCGCTGGCTGCTAGTCACCTCCGCATGTGTTGTGGTGTGGCCGCCTCGTCCCCGGTGGCGCGGCGTGTGCGCACGGCGATCAGCGGGGAGGGAGGGCACAAGGGCGGGAGCACAAAGAGCGCAGACAAGGGTTTACGGCAGCTGGCGTGTTGTGTATGGTTCAGGTACTGTTCCCTGGTGTCCCTGTGTCCCGTGTGCGGGAGGCCGCGCGGCACGGCCGGCGGGGGGCTGGAGGTCTGGGCCGGGCGCGTGGGTAGCGGCGGGCGGCCAAGGCGGGGGCGGGGCCCGTGGCGGTCGCGGGGCGGTCCGGGCGGGCCGGCCGGCGGCCGGCGGTGTCCGTGAGTTCCCACACCGTGGGGTCGATGGGCGTGCCGGGGGCAAGTGCGACGCGCTGGTCGGGATGCAGGGGGCGCACGTGCAGGGCGTCGGCGTGCCGGATGTGGGCCTCACTGAGGACCGGGGGACCCGCGGCAAGCACGATGCGTTTGCCCGGGGGTCGAGGCCGGGGCCGGGCGCGTGGGTAGCGGCGGGCGGCCTAGGCGGAGGCGGCGCCAACGGGCTCGGGGGCCCGAGGCGGGCGCGGGGCGGCGTGTGCGGGCCGGCCGGTGGCCGGTGGCCTCACTGAGAGCCCACACCGAGGGGTCGACGGGCGTGCCGGGGGCATACGCGACGTGCAGGTCGGTTAGTAGAGGGCACAGGTGCAGGGCGTCGGCGTGCCCGATGAGGACCTTCACTGAGGACCGAGGGATTCGCGGCAAGCAGGTTGCGTTGCCGGGGGGGGTGGCGGCGAGGAGCGGGAGGATGTCCGTGGCCCGCGACGAGGGGGAGAACACGACGTGAGCAGGGTGCGGCCCCAGCAGTGGTGCCGGAGGGGGTGGGACCACGGGCTGGCGTTCCACCGTTAGGCGCCACGTGCGCAGTGGCGGAGGAGCAAGACTAGGGCGATGCTGTGCGCAGTGTGAGGGGCTGGGTGCAGGGTGGAGTGGGGACGTGTGGTGGGAGGGGGGGGGGGGGGGGCGGGGCAGCGACGTGGGTGGGGGCCTGACGGAGGAGTGACGTCAGCGACGTGTGTGTCGTGCTGAGGGTGGAAAGGAGCTCGCGCAGGAGCCCCTCCCTGCCGGCGCTGTCCAGCAGAGGGGGCTGTGTGTGGGGAGGTGGAGTGCCACATGCCAAGCATACTAAACCCCAGTTGCGTCGGGGGGCCAGGTTGCGGGGCGGCGGGGAGGTGGCTGGTGAGGTAGAACGCGGTGGAGGCTGTGCGGAGTTCGAAGGGGGAGACGAGGCGGGGGGAGTGGCCGGCTGTGGCCGCCAGCACCATGGCGTGCGTGAATAGGCGCCACGCCAAGAGCAGCTGCAGGGCGTAGTGGGGGGAGCAGTGGAACTGGAGGTGGGCGGAGGAGTCCGGGTAGGGGCGGTGACTGAAGGGGCATGTCACGCCCCCATAGCCGTGGGGATGGTCCTGGGAGTGTAGCAGCCGCAGGTGCATGATGCGGTGGAGGGCTAGTGCGGGGACCTCGGCGCGCTCATACGCGAGGCGGAGCAGGTGGGAGGACCAGCCCGGGGGTTGGGGCCGGAGAAGCTGCGCGTGGGAGCGGGTGGTGGCGGCCGCGTACGCTGCTTCTGCGGCTCGTGCGGGGCTCAGGAAGATCGTGCTGTCACGGAGCGCCATGATGCGGCCGTGGTAGAGTGCGGACCAGGGGAGGGTCCACGGGGAGGCAGTGTGGAGCCCACGGCGGGCCAGAATGTCGGCTTCGGCGTTGAGGGTGGCGAGGTGGCTGCCGGAGCCGGAGTCGTGCTGCGCGGGGAGCCAGGCTTCGTGCATGCGGAAGGAGGCGGAGAGGAGGGCCGCCCGGTACGGGATGGAGAGGGCGGAAGTGGGGGGTGGACCGCGGGTGAGGTCACAGAGCTGGGAGGCGGTGGAGTCGGAGGCGAAGAGGGCCTCGCCCGACCAGCCGCGGAGGGCGAACATGGCGGCTATCTTGGCGACCCACTCGGCGTCCGTGGAGTGACCGGCGAGGGCGTGGAGGCCTAGCCAGCCGCGGTAGAGCGTGCCCAGGTGGGGGTGCCAGAGGAGGAAACCGGCGCCGAGGCGGGTGCCCTCATGGCTTCCGTCGCATGCGACTACGACGTAGGGGAGGGAACGGAGGGGGGCCAGCAAGCCGGAGTGGTGCTGCGGCGCGGGGCGCACGAGGGGGGAGGGGAGGAGGTGGACTGTGACGTCGAGGGGGGCGAGCGCCCGCGCCAGGGCGGGCCCCTCGGTGAGCCAGGAGGTGGGTCGGCGTGGGGAGACGAGGGACGCCGATGCGGCCACTGCGAGGGTGTTGGGGCCCCAGGAGGCCCGGAGGTAAGTCCGGAGGAGGTTGAGGGGGGCCCGGTACGCCAAGAGGGGGGCGCCGGGACCGCCTTGCTGGATGGGGAGGTGGAGGAAGGCCGTGTGAGCCCAAGGAGGCAGGCGGAAGGCGTGGCGGTATGCGTTGTTGATGGCGGTCTGGTGGGGGCGGAGGGAGGGGGGGGGGGGATGAGGACGCTTGAGGTGACGTAGTCGAGGGGGGAGAGGCCAAAGGCGTGCAAGGAGCGGAGCTGGAGTATGGGGCAGGCCTCGCGGTTGCGGCTGGCCTTGCGTGCCCGGTCGAGGGCCGCCCGGGATTTGTTGATTACGCGGAGGAGGGGGAGCTCGGGGAGGATGGGGATGCCGACGACCTCCGGGGGGGTGGTGGAGGTGGTGCCGGTTTGCTGTGGGACGTCGGCGGTGACGAGGGTGGGGCGGCCTGGGCGGGAATCGATGAGGCAGAATTCCTGCTTGTCTGGGTGGATGATGCGGCCCGCGCGGCGGGAGCACTCGCGGCAGTCAGTGGCCATGGCTGCCACGTCCGTGAGGGAGGGGTTGATGAAGCGGCGGTCGTCGCTGTATGTGAGGTGGTTGGCGGGGAGGGACGCGGAGTGGCCGGGGACGTTGAGGGGGAGGGTGATTGAGGTGTTGGGGCGCTTGGCCCTGGTGATCACCAGGCTGGGCGCCTGGTAGTGGAGTTGGGCGAACCTGTCGCCCTGGTTGCTCCCCTCCTCCGTGCTGAAGGGGTGGGCGAACCCCTCGGGGGTGGCCACACGGATGACCAGACGGCTGTAGAAGCCGTCTGCCCAGGGGCCAAAGTCCCACTAGGCGCGGAGGTGGGAGCAGAGGCGGGAGTTGTCCCGGCGCATTACCCTGAGGTACGCGTCAGACTCGTCCCAGTCGCAGATGGCGCAGGTGTCGTGGGTGGAGAGGGCGGTGTAGGTGGCGTCGCGGGCCACGAGGGCGAGGCCGAGGGCGGAGTGGCCAGGGCGGTAGGCGAAGGAGGCGGGGGTGTAGGCAGGGGTGAGCTCGAGGTCGGTCGCCAGGCGGGTCGTGGCGATGCCGGAGGCCGCGCCAGAGACGCCCGACTCCACGTCGACGGGGCGGAAGGAGCGGGTGAGATGTCGGTGGAGGGGCTTGGTAGGTTTCCCCTTGTAGAGACCGTAGCGGACGGTCTCGTTGGAGACGCCAGGGGTGCCGGACTCCAGCTCGTGGAGGAGGTGAAGCAGCCCTAGGTGTACGCCCCCGCCGCTGCAGAAGAGCGCGGCGCGTGCCACGTTGTCTGTGGACACAGCGAGGGAGCGCTTGCCCATGCGGCGGTGGGCCAGGGAGGTGGTGGTGAAGAGGGGGGGGGAACTGCGGGCGAGGGCGTATGCCCTGAGGGAGGCGTGGAACTCAGGCCGGGCGTTGGCGCGGAGGGCGTCGCGGAGGAGGGGGAGCGTGAGGTAGGTGGGCGGGTGTAGTAGGGGGAGCCAGGGGTCCGGGAGGCAGCGGGCGGCGAAGAAGGCGTTGTCCACGGAGACGTGCCGGTTGGCAGTCTGGGACCGGGATTGGGCTGTGACTTCGGCGAGCCGTTCCTCGCGAGTTGCGAGGGTGGCTCCAGGGTGGGGGAGTATGCCGTGGAACGGTTCCAGGGGCGGGGAGGGTAGTCGGAGGATGGTGCGGGTGGCGGAGGTGATGGAGGGGGAGGCGAGGACGGCTGCGCGAGAGACGTGGCCGCGGGCGGCTGACGCCTCCTGGAGGGCAGAGGACTGGGCGGCTAGGGCGTGGGAGGAGAGGGGGAAGGTGAACCGGGCCAGGTAGTAGAGCTGGGGTGTCGGGAGGGCGCGGGAGTATTTGGTGCGCGATGAAGTGGTGAGCGGCGATGTAGTGGTTGGGGAGGGAGGGGGATAGGGAGAGCCAGCCCCACGCCACGTCAAGAGCGGCGGAGAGGGAGTCCATGTCCTCGGGGGTCGCCAGGCGCCATCGGAACAGGCGCCAGGAGTGGGCGTCGCAGGAGCGATGATGCAGGGTGACATGTGCCAGCACCATGGCGTGTGAGGTGTGGCAGGGGAGGACGTGGTGAGTGTGGGAGGCGATGGGGCCGGTGGCGAAGATGTGGTCGATGGTGGTGGTCCGGGGGGGCGCCATGGCGGGTGGTGAAGTTGGTGGGAGTGGCGGGTGGGATGAGGCGGTGCCAGGCCGAGAGCGGGCCGAGGGCTCCGAGTGCGGAGGCGAGGGGGGTGCCTGGGGCGCCTGTGCTGTTGAGGTCGCCTAGGAGGACGCACAGGTCGGGTCGTATGCGGGTGCGGAGGTGGTTCATGAGCTTGACCTCGGACACCCACTCGGAGTACGAGAGGCGCGGGGGGAGGTGGGCATTAAACAGGAGGGCGCGGCCCCCGAGTGAGAGTGGGACCGTGGAGGCCATCTAGTGCGGGCCGTCGTAGTCGAGGTCGGCGGGCTGGGAGGGGGCGCAGAGGGACCGGAGCCATGCCGTGCATAGGCCTGAGCCCTGGCCTGACGCGGCGCCGTAGTGGGCCTCGTACCGCAGGGGGAGGGCGGGGCGGGCCGCGGCTGAGTCCTAGAGCTCCTGCTCGGCGACTACGTCAGTGGACAGGGCCTCGAGCCAGGTGCGGGCGAGGGAGACTCGGCCGGTGATGCCGCCCCAGTTGTCGGTGAGGAAGGTGAGGGACGTGTCGCGGAGGGGGGTGGCTGCCTGGTCTCGGGGGTCGGGGAGGGAGAGTACGAAGGCGGGGGTCGGTTGGAGGAGAGGGTCCGGAGGGGGAGCGCAGGGGGTGGCCCACGGGACGGCCGAGACGGGGACTGCCCCGGGCAGTAGCATGCCTTGGAAGCCCACGACACAGCGGGCGGCGGTGTCCCGTGTGCATATGGGCGGGGCCTTGTGTGGGGAGGTGCAGAAGAAGTGGGGCCGCAGTCGGGGCAGGCGGAGGAGACGACGAGCGGCGCGTCGGGGAGGGCCGGGTGGAGCGCCCACGCTGAGGCTGGGCCCGATGAGCGAGAGTATGCAGGGGACGGGGGGAGGGGGACCGGTGGCACGTGGGTGGTGTCCCAGTAGGCGTTCCACCTGGCGCCCACGTGCAGAGGCGGGGTGATCCAGAAGGAGGGGTGGTGACGTTGGCGGGGGAAGGAGGCGAGCCAGCTGCACACGGTGGGGAGGGCGGCGGTGAGGAGCGTGGGGGGTAGCGACGAGGCGGTCTGGGCGGCGTGCAGCACGTCGCGGGGGGAGCCTGGGGGTTGGGTTGGGTTGGGTTGGGTCAAGGCCTCGCCTGGTCGCCTACCCATGGTCCGCGCCGCCTTCCCTGCGGGACCCGCCTGGGCGGCCGTACCCGGGTGTCCGGTCACAAGGCCTACCGGACTGTTGACCGCCCCCAGACCCCGCGGTGGCGCTCGCGGGCGGGAGATGCCACCGTGCATGTGTGTATGTGCCCTTGTGTGTCTGGGGGGGGGGGGGAGGGCTGTGGCACACGTGCTTGCTCCATTGTTGTTCGGCGTTGGCGCACATGGCGTGGGGAAGTGTGTGCCTGGTGCTCCAGGCCCCGGTAGGGAGGCTGGAGAGCCTGACGCTGAGCCCGCCGGGGGATATGTGGGCCTGGGCTCGCAACCTCCACGTCACAAGGAAATGCTACCCAACCACTCCACGACTGCCTATTGGCACGGGAAGGCGGTGGTACGTGGCACGACTGGGGTCAGACCCGCACTCCTTGACTGCCTTAGGCACAAGTGGTGCTGCCTCGCGGGCTGGGTCCGGCTCGCACGGCCGAGGGCGTACCCTGGGCAGGTGGAGGGGCACCAGGGCGCAGAGTGTGCTTCCCTGCCCTGGGTGCCACCAGTGCTGGCTGCACTGGCTGCGGCGCTACAGCCCGCGTAGACGAGGGGGCCCAGAGGGCACCACACCCGAATGGCCTCTCCGTTGTGGGAGCCTGGGGGGAGGGGGGCGGCCTGGGGGTGCTGGAGGGGGAGGAGGTCCGCGGAGTCTGTGCACCCGGGGCAGCGTGCGAGGGCCGGGCGCCGCACGGAGCCGCAGAGGAGGCATATACGCGGGGCGGAGTCGGGTGGTGGGGTGGGTGCGCGAGGGGGTGTTTCCTGTGAGAAGGGCTGGGGAGGGGGCTCCAGCCCGCGGAGGAGGCCCGCCCCGGCGCGGCAGGCGTCGGGCGCGAGCAAGGCTGCCCAAGTGATGGCCGGGAGGTCGGGTGCGCAAGAGGCGGGGAGGGTGTCAGGCAGGGCAAGTCAGTTGTGCCTGCAGGCGTTGGGGAACATGGCGCCGCGGACTGCTCTGCCTGACGTGGGGGCCGAGGGCGTTGTGCGGCCGTGGTGCCGTGGTGAGCGTCGGGGGGAGGAGCGGGGGGGGGTGATTGCTGGCGGCTGCGTTTGGCAGGGCGGGGATGAGGGTCGCCTGGGACGGGCGGCCGGTGGGATGGGGGGGTGTTGAGTGTGGCAGTGGGGGCGTGCCAGGGTTGCCCGTCGTCACGCCTGCCTTGGACCGTGAGGGACCAGCCCTCGGCATGTTGTATGACGCAGGTGGGCAAAGAGGCGAACAGGGAGGCGTGAAGGGCAGGGGTGATGGTAGCGAACGCATGCCCGCGGCGGGCGTCGGCGTCAGTGACATACACGACGGTCTGCAAGTTGTGGGTGAGGGTGACCGCCACGGAGGCGTGTGGACCTAGGCGGAGGCCGGAGGCGGTCGGGGAGGAGCCGACGAGGGCGAAGGTGGGGACTGAGGAGGCGGAGGTGGCGCCGGTGGCGGGGGGCGCGGGGGCGCCCGGGGGGAGGGGCTGGCTGAGGAGGGGCGGGGTGGAGAGTGGTGCGGGCGGGGCGGCAGCGCTGGGGGCCTGCTGGGAGGGCGCCGGTGGGGCGGAGGAACCAAGGCGGAACCAGTCCAGATCCGCCGTGGTGCGAGGGGGGAGGGCGGTCTTGGTGTAGGAGATGAGCTCCTGGAATTGGGCCGGGGTGGAAAGACGGCCGCAAAGCCGTGCGATGGCGGCGCGGAGGGTGTCGGCGGAGGTGACGTGTTGGAGGTCCTGGTAGGCCTCAATGGGGAAGGAGGGGGCGCTGGCGATGGTGAAGGTCGCGGTCAGCCAGGGGGTGTCGGTATGGGCTTGCGCGGCGGTGATGAGGGGTTGTATGGCCTGGAGTGCGGGCAGAGAGGCCGCGGAGGAGGAGGCGGCCCCGTACCGTTGGGACACCAGGGTGAGGAGTTTGTTGATGTGGAGGCGGAGGGTGGGCTTGTGGAGGTCGGGGCAGGAGTGCCAGGCTCCCTTGGCTGCGAGTACCAAGCTGGCGGTGGTTGTGGAGACTGAGAGGTGCTGTACGGTCCTGGGGGGCAGGTGGCAGCTCTTGCCCATGGCGACAATGCACATGGCCGTGTGGTGGGTGTCGGCCTCGGGGACTGCGGAGAGACCGTCGAGCAAGGACAGCGTGTCCTGGGAGCCCGGGGCAGGACCTGCCTGGAAGAGAGTCTCCCAGTCAGTGGAGGCGGGGGGAGTGCCACGCCGTCCCCTCGCGGCCGAACCGGACCGGCACGGGCCCCGCCGGAGGGACACCGGGGGGGCGGGCGGGGCTGGGCACCGGGGCTCCGAGGCCCGGGTCCCGGTAGTGCGTGGGCCGGCGCGGGGGAGACCGGGCGGGCCCTGGGGCCGCGGCTTGGGGGGGGGGAGGGGCGGGAGGGCTGTGCTGGCTCGGGGCCGAATCCCGAGAGGCCCCCGGGGGCTGGGCGAGGGCCCCCGAGGGCGGCCGCTCCATGGGGGGGGGGGGGTGCTCCCTGCCCGGGGGACGACGGGGGCCCCTCTTGTGCGATGGGGGGGGGGCGGGCGTGTATCGCCCGGTGTAGGGCCATGTCGATCCATGGCCGCGCGGCATGGGGCTATATCCCCGACCCTCCGCGCCGGAGTCCCTTTTTTTTGGGGGGGGGGGGCGGGGGGGGGGGGGGGGCTTGGGGGGGGGCTTGGGGGGGGGGGGCTGGCGGTTGTCGCGTCCACCCACCCATGCGGGGGGGGGGGGGGGGTCGCCGGTGGGAGCTCCGTCCGGCTTGGCCGAAAAAACCCGGTGGCGTCCCTTGGGCTCGTGGGCCCCTTCGAGGAAGAACCTCGGATTCGCCGGGGGGGACTCCGCTATATGGTATGGTATGGTATGGTATGGTATGGTATGGTATGGTATGGTATGGTATGGTATGTTGTTGTTGTTGTTGTTGTTGAGGCACCCAGCACGTGCCGGCGGGAGAAATTGCCAGACACGCTCTCCCTGGGCAGGGCGCAAGGGAGTTGGCCGGCGTTACGCTGGCCGGGCGGGCGCCGACGACGACCGCGGGGGGGGGGGGGGCGTGAGCGCGTGGAGAAGGGAGGGGCCACCTCTGGGAGTTACCCTGGAGCCCTCCCCCGTCTCGGGGGGAAGGTACGCGCAGCTGTGCGTGACGGAGGCGGGATGGGTGGCGGGCGGGAGAGACCACGTGTCCGGGGACTTGCGGGGCCCCGATTCCCCTGACCTCTAGCCGCCACTCCCCCACGACAGGGGAGGGGGCCACTTCCTGTGCGAAGGTGGTGTAAGGGGACGTGGGGGTGGGGTATATGTATGTATGTACCGCGGGAAGGGGGCCTAGCCCCACGGCGGCCAAAGGGGCCCAGCCCCAAGGCGGCGACAGGGGCCTGGCCTCACGGGGGCGTCAAGGGCCCAGCCCCGGGGCGGCGAAGGGGCACAGCCCCACGGCGGCGATAGGGGCCCAGCCCCACGGCGGCGAAAGGGGCACAGCCCCACGGCGGCGATAGGGCCCAAGCCCCCCGGCGGCGATAGGGGCCTAGCCCTAGGGCGGCGACAGGGGCCCAGCCCCAAGGCGGCGAAGGGGCCCAGCCTCATGGTGCCGAAAGGGGCCCAGCCCCACGGTGGCGATAGGGGCACTGCCCCACGGCGGCGACAGGGGCCCAGCCCCACGGCAGCGACAGGGGCCCAGCCCCACGGCAGCGAAAGGGGCCTAGCCCCGCGGCGGCGATAGGGGCCCAGCCCCACGGCGACGATAGGGGCCCAGCCCCACGACGGCGATAGGGGCCCAGCCCCATGGCGACGATAGGGGCCCAGCCCCTCGGCGGCGATAGGGGCATAGCCCCACGGCGGCGATAGGGGCCCAGCCCCACGGCGGCGAAAGGGGCACAACCCCACGGCGGCGATAGGGCCCAAGCCCCCCGGCGGCGATAGGGGCCTAGCCCCAGGGCGGCGACAGGGGCCCAGCCCCAAGGCGGCGAAGGGGCCCAGCCTCATGGTGCCGAAAGGGGCCCAGCCCCACGGTGGCGATAGGGGCACTGCCCCACGGTGGCGATAGGGGCCCAGCCCCACGGCAGCGACAGGGGCCCAGCCCCACGGCAGCGAAAGGGGCCTAGCCCCGCGGCGGCGATAGGGGCCCAGCCCCGCGACGGCGATAGGGGCCCAGCCCCACGGCGGCGATAGGGGCCCAGCCCCACGGCGGCGATAGGGGCCCAGCCCCATGGCGACGATAGGGGCCCAGCCCCTCGGCGGCGATAGGGGCATAGCCCCACGGCGGCGATAGGGGCCCAGCCCCACGGCGGCGATAGGGGCCCAGCCCCATGGCGACGATAGGGGCCCAGCCCCTCGGCGGCGATAGGGGCATAGCCCCCCGGCGGCGATAGGGGCCTAGCCCCAAGGCGGCGATAGGGGCCCAGCCCCACGGCAACGATAGGGGCCCAGCCCCTCGGCGGCGATAGGGGCCCAGCCCCACGGCGGCAATAGGGGCCCAACCCCTCGGCGGCGATAGGGGCCCAGCCCCACGGCGGCAATAGGGGCCCAGCCCCTCGGCGGCGATAGGGGCATAGCCCCACGGCGGCGATAGGGGCATAGCCCCACGGCGGCGATAGGGGCCCAGCCCCACGGCGGCAATAGGGGCCCAGCCCCACGGCGGAGGGACAGGGCAGGGGGGGAGGGAGGAGGGGGCAGGGGGGGGGGGCGGGGGTGAGGGGGGGCGCGTGCGGGGGTTGGCACCCCCGCCTCCTCTGTCCCCACCTTCGCCCCCGTCGGCTCCTCACCGGCCACATCCGGCATCGTCCGCATCTCTTGCCTCCGCCTAGGCCCACACGCCTCCATGGCGGTCACCCTCACCCACAACCTGCAAACCGTCGTGTACGTCATTGACGCCGATGCCCGCCGCGGACACGCATTCGCCTCCATCACCCCCGCCCTACACGCCTCCCTTTTCGCCTCTCTGCCCGCACGCGTCATCCAGCACGCCGAGGGCTGATCCCTCACGGTCCACGGCAAGCGGGACGATGGGCAACCCTGGCACACCCCCGCCACCACTCTCAACACCCCCCCCTCCCACCGCCCGTCCCGTCCCGGGCGACTCTCAGCCCCGCCCTGCCAAACACAGCCGCCAGCAGTCACCCCCCCGTTCCTCCCCCCGACGCTCCCCGAGGCACCATGGCCGCACAACGCCCTCGGCCCCCACGTCAGGCAGAGCGGTCCGCGGCGCCATGTTCCCCAGCGCCCGCAGGCACAACTGGCTCGCCCTGCCGGACACTCTCCCCGCCTCCAGCGCCCCGGACCTCCCGACCCTAGCCTGGGCAGCCTTCCTCGCCGCCCTTTACCCCCGCCCACCCGACGCCTACCGCGCCGGGGCGGACCTCCTTCACGGCCTGGAGCCCCATCCCCGGCCCTACACCCGGGAGACTCGCCCCCGCGCACCCACTCCACCACCCGCCTCCGCCCCGCGTATGTGCCTCCACTGCGGCACGCTGCGGCGCCCGACCCTCGCGCACTGCCCCGAGTGCACACACTCCGCAGACCTTCTCCCCCTCTAGCACCCCCCAGCCTCCCCCCTCCCCCCGGGCCCCCTCCGAGACCTTCTGCACGCCGCCCAGACCTCCACGTTGCTACCCCCCTCGCTCCTGGCCTCCGCCCTCCCCACAGTGTGCGGTTGGCTCGCCTCCTTCCCCCGCCAACGTCACGACCCCTCCTTCTGGATCACCCCACCCCTGCACGTGGACGCCAAGTGGACCGCCTTCTGGGACACCACCCACTTGCCGCCGGTCCCCCTCCCCCCGTCCCTGGCGTACGCTCGCTCGTCGGGCCCGGCCTCAGCGTGGACACTACACCCTGCTCTCCCCGACGCCCCGCTCGTCGCCTCCTCCGCATGCCCCGACTGTGGCCGCCCCAGGCCTCACTCCGCCTTCATCGACCTCCCCACGTCCCCAACCGACCACTGGTCTCACTTCTTCTGCACCTCCCCCCACAAGGCCCCGCCCATATGCACCCGGGACACCGCCGCCCGCTGTGTGGTAGGCTTCCAGGGCATGCTACTGCCCGGAACTGTCCCCGTCTCGGCCATCCCCTGGGCCACCCCCTGCGCCCCCCCTCCGGACCGCCTCCTCCAGCCGACCCCCACCTTCGTCCTCTCCCTCCCCGACCCTCGCGACCAGGCGTCCACCCCCCTCCGCGACACAGCCCTCACCTTCCTCACGCACAACTGGGGCGGCATCGGCGGCCAAGTCTCCCTCGCCCGCACCTGGCTCGAGGCCCTGCCCCCCGACGTGGTCGCCGAACAGGAGCTCTGGGACTTGACCGCGGCCCGCCCCGCCCTCCCACCGCGATACGAGGCCCACTACAGCACCGCGTTCGGCTAGGGCTCAGGCCTCCGCACGGCCTGGCTCCGGTCCCTCCGCGCCCCCTCCCAGCCCGCCGACCTCGTCTACGACGGCCCGCACTGGATGGCCTCCGCGATCCCTCTCTTGCTAGGGGGCCGCGCCCTCCTCTTCAACGCCCACCTCCCCCCACGCCTCTCGTACTCCGAGTGGGTGTCCGAGGTCAAGCTCATGAACCACCTCTGCTCCCGCATGCGTCCCGACCTGTGCGTCCTCCTAGGCGACCTCAACAGCACGGGCGCCCCAGGCACCCCCCTGGCCTCCGCGCTCGGAGCCTTGGGCCTACTCTCGACCTGGCAGCGCCTGGTCCCCCCGGCCACTCCCACCAACTTCACCACCCGCCACGGCTCCCCCCGGTCCACAGCCATCGACCACATGTTCGCCGCCGGACCCATCGCCTCCCACGCTCACCACGTCCTCCCCTGCCACACCTCGCACGCCATGGTGCTGGCACATGTCACCCAACATCATCGCTCCTGCGACGCCCACTCTTCGCGTCTGTTCCGATGGCGCCTGGCGACTCTCGAGGACATGGACTCCCCCTCAGCCGCCCTAGACCTAGCATGGGGCTGGCTCTCCCTTTCCCCCTCCCTCCCCGACCACTACATCGCCGCCCACCACTTCATCGCTCACTAGCTGCTCCCGCACCCGCCCGACACCCCCGCCCTACTACGTTCCCTGGCCCGGTTCACCTTTCCCCTCTCCGCCCATGAGCTAGCCGCCCAGTCCTCAGACCTCCGGGAGGCGTCAGCCGCCCGCGGCTACGTCTCTCGCGCTGCCGTCCTCTCCTCCCCCTCCATCACCTCCGCCACCCGCACCGTCCTCCGGCTGCCCTCCCCACCCCTGGAACCGTTCCACGGCATCCTCCCCCAGCCGGGGGCCACCCTCGCAACCCGTGAGGAACGGCTCGCCGAAGTCACGGCCCAATCCCGATCCCAAACCGCCAACCAGCACGTCTCTGTAGACCACGCCTTCTTCGCCGCCCGCTGCACCCCCGACCCCTGGCTCCCCCTCCTGCACCCGCCCTCCGATCTCACTCTCCCCCTCCTCCGCGACGCCCTCCGCGCGAACGCCCGACCAGAGTCTCCTGCCTCCCTCCAGGCGTACGCCCTCGCCCGCAAGTCCCCCCCCCTCATCACCACCGCCTCCCTCGCCCACCGCCGCATGGGCAAGCGCTCCCTCGCTGTGTCCACAGACAACGTGGCACGCGCAGCGCTCTTCCGCAGCGGCGGGGGCGTTCACCTCGGGCTGCTTCTCCTCCTCCTCCAACTTGAATCCGGCACCCGCGGCGTCTCCAACGAGACCGTCCGCTACGGCCTCTACAAGGGGAAACCTACCAAGCCCCTCCCCCGACACCTCACGCGCTCCTTCCGCCCCGTCGACGTGGAGTCGGGCGTCTCTGGCACGGCCTCCGGCATCGCCACGACCCGCCTAGCCGCCGACCTCGAGCTCACCTCCACCTACACCCCCGCCTCCTCCGCCTACCGCCCGGGCCACTCCGCCCTAGGCATCGCCCTCGTAGCCCGTGCCGCCGCCTACACAGCCCTCTCCGCCCACAGCACCTGCGCCATCTGCGACTAGGACGAGTCTGACGCGTACCTCAGGGTGCTGCGCCCGGACAACTCCCGGCTCTGCTCCCACCCCCGCGCCACTTGGGACTTTGGCCCCTGGGCAGACGGCTTCTACAGCCGCCTGGTCATCCGCGTGGCCACCCGCGAGGGGTTTGCCCACCCCTTCAGCACCGAGGAGGGGGGCAACCAAGGCGACGGGTTCGCCCAACTCCACTACCAGGCACCCAGCCTGGTCATCACCAGGGCCATGCGCCCCAACACTTCCATCACCCCCCCCTCACCATCCCCGGCCACTCCGCGTCCCTCCCCGCAACCCACCTCACTTACAGCGACGACCGCCGCTTCATCAACCCCTCCCTCAATGACGTAGCAGCCATGGCCACCGACTGCCGTGAGTGCTCTCGCCGCGCGGGCCGCATCATCCACCCCGACAAACAAGAATTCTCCCTCATCAATTCCCGCCCTGGCCGCCCCACCCTCGTCACCGCCGACGTCCCACAACACACCGGCACCACCTCCACCGCCCCCCCGGAGGTCGTCGGCATCCCCATCCTCCCCGAGCTCCCCCTCCTCCGCGTCATCAACAAACCCCGCGCGTCCCTCGACCGGGCGCGCAAGGCCAACCGCAACCGCGAGGCCTGCCCCATACTCCAGCTCCGCTCCCTGCACGCCTTCGGCCTCTCCCCCCTCGACTACGTCACCTCAGGCGTCCTCATCCCCCCCCCTCCCTCCGCCCCCATCAGACCGCCATCAACAACGCATACCGCCACGCCTTCCGTCTGCCCCCTGGGCACACACGGCCTTCCTCCCGGTCCCGGCGCCCCCTTCTTGGCGCACCGGGCCCCCCTCAACCTCCTCCGCACCTACCTCCGCGCCTCCTGGGGCCCCAACACCCTCGCGGTGGCCGCCACGGCGTCCCTCGTCTCCCCACGCCGCCCCACCCCCTGGCTCACCGAAGGTCCCGCCTTGGCACAGGCGCTCACCCCCCTCGACATCACCGTCCACCTCCTCCCTTCCCCCCACGTGCGCCCCGCTCCGCATCACCACACCGGCTCACTGGCCCCCCTCCGCTCCCTCCCCTACGTCGTGGTCGCATGCGACGGAAGCCAAGAGGGCACCCGCCTCGGCGCCGGCTTCCTCCTCTGGCACCCCCACCACGGCACGCTCTACCGCGGCTGGCTAGGCCTCCACGCCCTCGCCGGCCACTCCACCGACGACGAATGGATCGCCAAGATAGCCGCCATGTTCGCCCTCCGCGGCTGGTCCGGCGAAGCCCTCTTCGCCTCAGACTCCACCGCCTCCCAACTCTGCGACCTCACCCGCGGCCCGCCCCCCTCCTCCGCCCTCTCCATCTCGTACCGGGCAGCCCTCCTCTCCGCCTCCTTCCGCATGCGCGAAGCCTGGCTCCCCGCGCAACACGACTCCGGCTCCGGCGGCCACCTCGCCACCCTCAACGCCGAGGCCAACGCCCTAGCCCGCCGCGGGCTCCACACCGCCTCCCCGTGGACCCTCCCCTGGTCCGCACTCTTCCACGGCCGCATCGTGGCGCTCCGTGAGGGCGCGGTCTTCCTCAGCCCCGCGCGCGCCGCCGAAGCAGCGTATGCGGCCACCACCACCCGCACCCACGCGTTACACCTCCGGCCCCTACCCCCAGGCTGGTCCTCTCACCTGCTCCGCCTCGCGTATGAGCGCGCCGAGGTCCCAGCGCTGGCCCTCCACACCTCCGGCTACTACGCTCCCAGGACCATCCCCCCGGCTACCGGGGAGTGACGTGCCCCTTCTGTCACCGCCCCTACCCGGACTCCGCCGCTTATCTCCAGTACCACTGCCCCCCCCACTACGCCCTGCAGGTGCTCCTCGCGTGGCGCCTGTTCACGCACCCGCCGGTTCTGGCAGCCACGGCCGGTCACGCCCCCCACCTCATCTCCCCTTTTGAGCTCCGCACGGCCACCGCCGCTGTATACCTCTCCGACCACCTCCCAGCCGCCCCGCGACCCGGCCCCCCCGACGCAGTTGGGGTTCAGTATGCTGGGCATGTGGCACTCCACCTCCCCCCACGGCGCCCCCCCCCTGCTAGACAGCGCCGGGTGAGAGGGACTCCTCCGCGAGCTCCTTTCCACCCTCAGCACGACACACACGTGGCTGGCGTCACTCCTCCGCCGGGCCACCTCCCACGTCACCCCCGCCCCCCCTCCCACCGCACGTCCCCACGCCGCACTGCATCTAGCCCCTCACCCTGCGCCACAGCATAGCCCTGGTCTGGCTCCTCCGCCACTACGCCACGTGGCGCCTCACGGTGGACCGCCAGCCTGTGGTCCCGCTCCCCCCGGCGCCTCTCCCGGGGCCGCACCCGGCCCACGTCGTGTTCACCCCCGCGTCGCGGGCCGCGGACATCCTCCCGCTCCTCGCCGCCTCCCCCCCCGGGCAACGCATCCTGCTTGCCGCAAACCCCTCGGTCCTCAGTGAGGTCCTCATCGGGCACGACGACGCCCTGCACGTGCGCCCTCTGCTGCCCGACCTGCACGTCGCGTACGCCCCCGGCACGCCCGTCGACCCCTCCGTGTGGGACTCTCAGTGAGGCCACCGGCCGCCGGCCGGCCCGCACACACCGCCCCGCGCTCGCCTCGGGCACGTGGGCCCGTTGTCGCCGCTTCCGCCTACGCCTCCCGCCGCTACCCACGCGCCCGGCCTCGGCCTCGGCCCCCGGGCAACGCTTCCTGCTTGCCGCAGGTCCCACGGCCCGCAGTGGGGCCCTCATCGGGCATGCCGACGCCCTTGCGCATGTGCCCCCCGCAGCCTGGCCTGCGCGACGCGCTCGCCCCCGGCACGCCCACCGACCCCACAGTGTGGGGCACTCAGGGACACCGCCGACCGCCGGCCGTACCGCCCGCACCGCCCCGCGACCGCCACGGGCCCCGCACCCGCATGGCACCGCCTCCGCCTCGGCCGCCCGCCGCTACCCATGCGCCCGGCCCAGGCCTCAACCCTCCCGCCGGCTTTGCCGCGCGGCCTCCCGCACACGGGACACAGGGACAGGCACCAGGGAACCACTACCGGACCAAGCACAACACGCCACCAGCCGTATACCCGATATTGTGCTCTTGTGCTCCCGCCCTCGTGCCCTCCCTCCCCGCCGACCGACGCGCGCGCGCGCCCGCACCACCGGGGACGAGGCGGCCACACCACAACACATGCAGAGGTGACTAGGCGCCAGCAGAAAGCAACTCCCGGGCCCTTCCCTTGCCCCCGATGACGGCTAGACACACGGGCCAGCGCCCCCGGCCACGCCACGGCCACACACGAGGAACGGCCACCTCGGCGGGATGTTCGGGCAAGGCGCGGAGTGACCGCGGACCCGGGCGTGCCTTCCCCACCCCAAGGTCCCAGCCCAGCCCTCCACCCCCCTCACAGCCACTTCGCACAGGTCGGGACACTCTCCCCCCACGAGACGGGGGAGGGCTCCAGGGTAACACACAGGTGACCCCTCCCTTCTCCACGCGCACTCGCCCCCCCCCCCCCCCACACACACCATGGTGCCCCCCCCCCCCCCCCCCCCGGTCGTCGTCGGCACACGCCCGGCCAGCGTGACGCCGGCCGACTGCTCCCTTGCGCCCTGCCTAGGGAGAGCGTGTCTGGCACTTTCTCCCGCCGGCACGTGCTGGGTGCCACAACAACAACAACAACAACGACATACCATACCATACCATACCATACCATACCATACCATACCATACCATACCATACCATACCATACCATACCATACCATACCATACCATACCATACCATACCATACCATACCATACCATACCATACCATACCATACCATACCATACCATACCATACCATACCATACCATACCATACCATACCAGCACACAAGGGCCTAGGCCTAGTTAGATAGTTTATCCCTTGGAAGCCCCATACAACGGGGGTATACTTGTATTTGCTCTGTGATGCGCAATATCGTTACATTTGGCATCTGTACTTGTCGTGGTGCATGCCTCGTGACAATGTCCCAGAGCCAACCTTTACCAGACACTACACCCCTATGGAGGTTATGCAATTGTGGCATGATGTGGCACCCAAGGGCCGCACATTGGTGGCGGACACATATACGTATACTTTGGTTCTCATGGAACAGCTAGTCTCCAGCCACGGGGGGGGGGGACCCCGCGGTTCTGGACGCCAACTACCCACCCCCCCTAATTGTTGGCCGAAGGCTCTTTTGGGGGGGGGGGGGCATTGGAGGGGGGGTTTAGGGAGGGGCGAATGGGGGGGGGGTCTAGGAGGGGCTGGGGGGGGGCCTCCGGGAGGATCGGTTGGGGGAGGGGTCCAAGTGGGGCAGTTCGGGGTGGTGGTGGTGGCGGGGGGGGTTTGATTTGATTTGATTTGCTTTGAGGGCCGATCTTGAGGCTCACAGGCCGCCTGGGGGGCGCACGATGGCTTCCCGACGTCTCTGCATATCGGCTGGCCATGCGTGTGATGCACACCCCGTCCGCCCACACGGGCCAGGGGGGGGGGGGGCAGGCCAACCGCCGTGTGCTGGGCAGGGGGGGGGGGCTGGGCGCGCCTGTAGGGGAGGGGGGGCAGCCCCCACCTGCCCCGTCGTGGGGACTCCTCGCAGCTACCCGCGGGGGGGGGGGCATGCACGGCAGCAGAGGGTGAAGGGTATGGCCTCCACCGTTGTGCATCCAACACAGGGCAGAGGGACGCTCTCCATCCATGTGCATGCCAGCACAAGGTGGAAGGATTGGGCCTCCACCCTTGTGCACGTCAGCACAGGGTGGAGGGTACGGTGGGTGTTGCGCCACTGCAGTCAACCCCCGCCCCGTTACCAATCAAGTGTGTTTTGTCTGCAGTAAAGTCCCTGTTGATTCTGATTTGGTCACAGCATTTCCTGAGCTGAGGACCTGAGCTGAGGACCTGAGCTGAGGAGGGGCAGTTTCTGCCCCGAATGCATCCTTGACGGCACTCAGCCTGTTCGATTAATTGGACGACCGGAGTTTGTCATTGGAGGCTGTAGACTTCTTGTTCCTGCGCTTTGTGACTATTCCACCTAGGGCGTAGGCGCGGCAGTCCGGGATCACTCACAAATTACAGCCCACGAACAGTTCCTGCCATACGGGACTGGCCACAATGCGGGTGGCAGCAGCCCCATCACCCCATGACCCCCAGCACCGGGAGCACCCCTGTCCCCTGGACTGTACGTGTCTAGGAACCTGGGGGGCGTGTTGCAGTGGGAAGCAGCCACAGACCAGAGTCATCACTGTGTCCCACCGGGCGCTTAGGATCCACAGACTGAGCCACAGACCGACGAATGTCACAATGGCCCAGTAGCCCCGCACCCATTGCGCGATGCTTCTCTTGGGGTGCTTGCGGGCCACGACGGCCACTGCCACAAGGCACAGGGCCGCACTCACCACAAACGCCCCGATGACTGACGACGAGGCAGCCCAACGCAGCACGGTAATGGGGCCAGTGAGGAAGGCGAGGGCCTTGGCAGCGGCGTACTGAGAAATGCGGGAGGGCAAGGGAGGGCAGCCACTGGGGACGGCCGCAGGGACATCATATCACGGGCAGGCAGACATGGGACCGGGAGGAGAGGCGCGTGGGGCGTCCAAAAGAGGGGGGAATTCACTGTCTACTGCTCTGAATGTCTCATGGCCCATCATGATGGCCATGGACAGCCACAGGAGTCGTGGCTACAGATCACATTCAAACAAATAGAAGTGGATCACAACCGCAAGCAGAAGGTTGTCCTGAGCAGATCCAATCTCATCGGCAACACCCAGCCCCTATTGCCCCGTTCAATGGGCCTGCATCTGTGTCATTCCGCATCCCAAGCCACAAAAACTGTTGCTGCTGTGTCAGGGAGTTTTGGACAAGGGTTCAGGCTTTCCTCGTCAGTGGCCGAACACCTCAACACCACCTGTGGGACCGCAACCGGCGAGGAGAGGCCAACAAACCCATTGGATCAAACCCGTCTGATGTCTCATGCGATACCCTGTGGGTCGCCCCAGTTTCAAATCCCAGTCACTCGTGGGCGGGCTCAGCAAACGCGGTAGCTATGTTGTCACCCAACAGAAGCATCACCACACCCATGGCTTTAGTGACGGGTCTGCAGCAGTTCCCAGTTCAGTGTTTTACGTGCTTGAAAATGCTACTTCATTCAATTTCCAAACCCCAGCAACACCGCAGGGCCACCCTGATGTTTTCAACCGCAGTGGCTCTGTCGCAGGGGCCAGCATCCGTGGCAACCACAATGGTATCCCGAAACTGGCAGAGGGTGACACGGCCCTGGGGCCACAGGGGCCAGCCTTTGGGACTTATTTCGAGCCTACCCAGCTGTCGGAACCATTTCCTGTTCAGGTATGCTCCCCAGACAGAATGCAGATCTGCACATGGACAGAAAAAATCCGCCCATGGGGATGCAGTTGGTTCTCGTCCACACCCCGCCCACCCCAAAGCAGCCATTGTTGCGTGGCAGTTCCTGTGCAATGATAGTAATCAGCTCAGCTTGAGTGACAAAACGAAAGCCTGCACTGCTCGCCTTGCCTGCCCTGTCCAGCCGCGCGTGTGTGGTGCACGCTCCAGACTAATTCTTATGCCCTCCAGCAGCAGTGTTTTGCAAGCCAGTCAGTACAGCACATTAGGTGACCCACTACCGTTTGTGGTGGTATATGGTACACACACACACGCACGCACGCACGCACGCACCCACGCACGCAACCACGCACGCACCCACGCACGCACGCAGGCACGCACGCACGCACGCACGCACGCACACACACACGCACACACACACACACACACAAACACACAAACACACACATACACACACACAATGAGAACCGCGAAACAAGAACAGAGCAAGAAAAGCGGTGAAATAAAACTCCTCAGGAGCCGCAGAGCAGCCCTAGACGTCTTTTGGTCTGTTGATAGAGGCGGCAATGTGCAGCGCTGGACAGTTGTTTCCCTTGCACCCTGACCTGCCCGCTGCCCTGCCAACTAACCAATAAGATTATCCATGGGGGAGTTCGTGTTCTGGCTGCTTAACGCTATGCAATGGGAGAGTTTGGGACAGCAAACATTCAAACATACAGACATGCAGGGACTGAACTACGAACACACACACACACACACGTGCGCACCCACCCACACAGGCACAAACTGACTGCCCCTCACACCTGCGTCGCCTGGAGATTCGTGCCATCCAAAGCAAAATACAGGTCGAGATGGGCCACGAACACAATTGCATTCAGAAGCGCCCAAAGTGCAAGGATGATGCGGGGGTATTGCAGTTGAGGGAGACGACCAGCAGTGGCGTATTCCGTGCCATACCAGCAGAGCAGGAGGCCGTTCAGCAGTTGCAGCAGGAATGCCACATCCATTTTATGTGGAACTGGGCAGAAGGTAGGGCACCGGAGACGAAAGGGTGGCAGTGGGGTAAGTGGTGTCGCAGTTGATGAGCGAACACGCCTCACCTGAAAACGGGCATTCGTCAAAAGCGGCTTCTCTTCCACTCGGCGGAGCGTTTGAACTCCAACCGACAGGAAGTGGAGTTCAACTGACGGCCCATATGACGGCCCATGGAGGGGGTACATCATGCCTGGAAGCTGAGATGCATTTGTATCCAGGTAATATTTGTTTCTTCCCCGCTCCAAGCCCTGAAGATTTAGTGGTGCATTCTGCAGTTGCTGACAGAGGGATTTGAGATCACAACGATGCACCAGCAGCACTGCGACGGTTGCGGCATTCCATTTAAATTGGGAGCCATGTGGACAGCCGGTAGGCTGCATGCTGAGGTACCCGTTTGTGTTCAGACACCTGTTCGTGGAAACTCTGCTGTGTTGACCACCTTGCTGATGTCCTTGTTGTTAGCAGAGATCCACCAATCGCCGGAGAGGAAATGGGTAGTGTAATGGCCATGTTCCAATGTCTTGCTGTAGTGGAAGACAGGGGCAAATAACATTTAGTGCCCAGCAAGTCATCAGACGTGGGCAACCTTTGTCGCGCTCTGCATCCCAGCAAATGGCCAGTCAAGCTGCGGTTACAAAGACCCTGTCCCCCTTTTGTCCATAACTCGCCTGCATCCAACCCCTCACTCGCTTCGCAGACCCGTCTGTGTATGCGATTGTCCACCCTGACAAATGCAGTCCCGCCAGCTGCAGCTGCAATCGCGTCCTATACCCACCTGGCTTTTGTTCCTTTTGCTGCAGCAGATCCGTCAGTGTATTCTGTTGCCGAACCGTTGTGGGCAAATGCGGTGCCTGTTTAAACAAGCCCCCGGTGCTGAACCAGCCCTGCACCTGGACCACAATGTGGTAAAGGTCCAACTGATTACAAGACATACTTCTTTCCGCCCTCCACCCCTCGAAAATCGCGCAACACAGCACGATGCCTTCATCCTCTGTCAGTCCCCCGATGCTAGTACTTCACCTCACAGCGTAGCTTCCACTGCGCCTTCAACCCTGCCCACAGAACCCATCCTTGTGTTGACCGCAGTGACAGCTGCGACTCCTTGCGCAGGAGCCTCTATCTGTCTGTCCCCGTGCATAACAAACACAAAACAAAGGGGGCGGGGTAACCCCGGGGTAACCCCAACCTGCGATGGCTGTGGGGGTGGTGCCCTTTGCATTAAAGCCACTGATGGGCATACACCCCCATCGACCGAATCTTGCGGATCATCTGCAGACCCCTGTTCTTGCCAGCTTTGGTCTTTTGCAATTGTGGATGAGGCCCGAAGAACAGCTCATCGATCAAAGTTATGGTCTTCTGCTTGATCAAGTGCGGTACAACCGTATACTCGGCGCCTTCGATATCCATTTTGCAGACCACAAAATCCGACCTCCGAAAGTTACGGGCCAAATAATCTGAAATATCGACGGTCGGTATCTTGAACGCAGAGCCCACCAGATTCTTGGCCATCTGAGAGGAGAAATGGCTCGGCGTCGCCATGTCGGGGTTGACGAAGGTCATTGTTCCATTGGACACCCAAACCGCTTCTTTGTGCAGCTCGACCTCGGGATGGTCGTCGTACGACGCCCAGTATTTCTGCATGATCTCCCAGGCCTTGAACTTCATGGTATCAGCTTGGGGGTAGAAACGGAGAAACCACGCCGTCGAGCTCTCGTACGAGCGAGCCCCAAAGTTCAAGAACACACGCAGGGGGGCCTTGGAGATGTCGATGTGATTCGGCAAGCGCTGCTGCAACAGTAGGTCGCCCTTCGTCACCCACAAGGGCTTCAGGGCTTCGATGGGGATGGGATTCGAGCGGTTCAAGTAGTCGGAGAAGGGTTCGACATGCTGCTCTGCGATGTCCCCAACAGCATAGGGCAGGAGCCCTAGTAACAGCAGGACCCACAAGAGCACCATCCGGCCTATGACACTTTGCACATGGATGCCCCCAAAAAGCTGACACCTGGCGAAAGGGCGGCAAGCCATGGAACATTCAGTGAGGTCCCCAGAATCATGCGGATGCCTAGTGCCCCAGACTGTGGGGTAAGTGTCGTGTGAGCGTTTGTAGTGTCACGCCGAGGCTTGTGCAAATGGAAAAAAATTAAACTTTTTTCGAATGCCAAAGCGCGCCCCCAAAAAAAATAACAGCTTGACAGACATTGGCGTGTTCATACCAATTTGTTCAAGGCGTCCTGAGAGCGCCACTGGCGTTGCTTGGACAGGGGGGCCGCAATGGTCAGGTGTGGACCCGCCACTTAGCTCCAGCCACGCCTGCCACACGGCCTTCATCGCCTTCTCAGTTCCATGATTGTGCTCGAGTCTCAGGATTTGTGCTTTCAGTTCATTCCCTCTCCTCCCTGAATGGGGCTAGGGCTGTCAGCACTCTACTGGGTTCGGGGCTTTATCGCCGAGGCTCTGATGTGGCGTGAGTTTGGGGCGTGGCTAATCAGTGTTCGACGTTGGCACGCCCCGGTCCTCTGGCATGCTTGCTGCTGCTGGCCCCGCAGGAAGGGGGGGGGGAGGCATCCCAGGTACCCCAACATATATACCTCAAAATGACCACCTTGTCACGCTGATCATTTTGAACACACACATGTGGGGCCTGCTGGGCAGATGGTACAATGCGCGTGGCGGCTCAGCCGCGTGATACTTGATGAATGAGGGCATAGGTCTGTTGGTGGGGACCTATCGCTGGACTTTCCACTGTTCTATGGCCAAACAACGCATATGTCCCTGCGTCCCACCCCCTGAGCCCCAGACCCCCCCCCCCCCCGCCTTTGGGGGGCCAAAATGTTTAGGGGGTGTTGGGGTCCAGGGCTGCACCTGAGCGGACTCCATGCATGTTCAAAAATGTTTTATAACAAAAAAATTCTTCACCACATGGGGTTCCAGTCCAAACAGCCAGGTTTGGGGGGCTGGATGGGTGAGGTCAAAGGTCAAAAAAAATGCTATTGCCTATCAGCAAGGCACCTCGAAGAGGGAGGGAGCACAGTCGGTCAATCTGTCAGTGAGTCGCAAAGTCATTCCGAAGCCCCCCACCCCTGTTCAAACACCCAAACAGATTTCACATAAACCGAAAGGGTGAGTCTAAAAAGGTTCATAATATCATTGTTGCACTCCCCATTCCGCACTCCCCATTCCAGGTTCTGCCATAGACCTTGTCTGGGACAACAAATGCACAGCTTCCCACCACTGCTAATGCATGATCCTTTGATTGCTTATGCCACAGCACTGTGTAGGCTGTATGTAGGTTGTAATTCTCGTTTCCCCTGTTTTCATTTTCAAAGGCAATACACAACGAAAAGCGGAGCAGAGGCACGTGACTGCGTCCAATCAGAGGTTGAATTGTATTTTTGGTATTTATCAGAGCTCTGGTGAAGCGTTGCATCCATTGCGGCGATTCGCTGAATGGCGTGCAAGGGCTCTGTGCCCTGAGGTCAAACCTGATGGTGAACTGTGCAGGACAAAGACGTGGTAAAAGTGCAAGCCAATAAAATGGTTTTCCACGCTCGTTGACTGTGGTTGACGCCAAAACTGACCTCCCAAACCAAAGCAAGCAACGGGCATGTACAAGGTCAATATCCGGGTCCATGTATCGAGTTTGAACCGGTTTCGCCTCTCCAGGCCTCCTCAGCAAAGAGACATGGCAAAAGGACATAGACACCCAATCCCTTTGTGGACATCATCTGGTAGGCGGTGAATCGGATGTGCCAAGGCCTGCCTCAAGCTGGTTGTGGTGGCGATGCAAGCGCATCGTGCAGGGCTGTCCAGCATGTTGAGGTTCTGTCAGCCAAGTCAGTTTCATGTCCATTGCTGGCTAGATACCAGGGATGGCATGAACGACAAAAAAACAATTGACAGCTTGCGATAGAAGAGGCTAGCATTCCCTCACAACCTCGCCCCTTTGCACAAGCATGGATTTGTCTGAGGGTAGTGAATGCATCTGAGCATCGTTTTTCTGACAGCAGTTTTGTAGTCCAGATTTTGAAACGACACGGACATAAACTGATTGCAGTGGGAAAGAGAGACTGGGCCATGCATGTTGTAACCCCCCATTCTTTTGCCACCACCTCCCATTTCATGTGGTCCCACCCTGGGGTAGAGGGGGGGGTTGGGTTGGATTGGGTCTCAACTCACACCAAAGGTGGTGCTCCACAGTGCCAGTGTTGCCAGTGTTGCCAGTGTTGCTTTACCTCACCAGCTCGACTGGTTTCCACCTTGGCCGTGTGGTCTCACAGCCGCCGAGACTGCTGACGATCCCAGAACCTCACCAAGGCACCGGCGAGAGGGAGATACCGCCGTGCCTGTGTATATGTCATGCGCACCCCAGGGCCTGTGGAGGGTTCAGGGCACAGTAGCACATCAGCGTCTCAGCGTCTCCATCAGCCTGCGGTCCTACTGTTGGCATGTGGGGATCAATGGTATTGTTGGCATGTGGGGGGGGGGGGGGGGTTGTGTGTGCTCCGGGCCTAAGGATGCTGGGGGAGTCTGTGTCTTCCTCAAGCCCACGGCTGAACCCCAGAGGGGTGCATGGGGCATGTGGTTTGAGGCGCTCCTTGACTGACCTGGAGGGTCACAGGTGGCGCTGCACACTGTGGATGGAAGGTCTTGGGGCGTGCTGAGCACTTCCCTGCCGTGAGAGCACTCAAGGGAGCAGAGCTCCCGGTGAGCCTGCTGTGCCTTGGTCACCTCACACAAGACGGGACCTGGAGGGCTATGGCTGTCCAGGCATGGGTGGGTGTGTTGGGGTAGGAGTGGCATTGAGACAGCCTAGAACTTCCCTGGGCATGCCTCTCCAGGGATACTCACAGTGCCAACGCCATTGCTGTGAGCCCTCTTTGGCCATCACTGCTAGTCGGGCCAAGGGGGCACCAATTCTGCCGAGCCCCTCCTAGGTTGGGGGTGGGGGTCAGCGAGGGGCAAGTGTAGGGCCAGCGGTTGGGTAGGGAAGAAGAGGAAGGAGTTATCTTGCGCCCCTTTAGGGTCCCCGACCTTGTCTACATCTGTGGAGCGGGATGTGTTGGTGTGGTGGGCTAGGGATGTGAAGGGTAGAGGGCACTTGGTATGGCAGTGGTGTGCCTGCCCCTCACAGGCTGCACTCTTGGCCCTAGGGGGCAGCCAAGACTGGTGGCGGGTAGGACTGGCATGACATGGTAGATGGGGGGGCGGGGTCACCTTGGTGCATAGAGTTGGCTAAGATCAAGTGTAGCACCATGTACAGGACGGAGGGCACGGGCCTACTAAGGTCCAATATGCTATAAAGGAGGGCATCAGCCATTTTCGCTCATTGTTGTGTCCAATTGGGTATTAGGGCTAGGCTTGACCCATTGTTGGACTGGCGGATAGGAGCCCGAGCAGTCGCCGGCCTCTAATGCTGGACAAGTCTCAATACCGTGCGAATCCTAATTATTTGCGGAATCCTAAGTTTTGCGTTGGGTGTTTTGAATTTTATTTGAGCAAAATTTTGCAGCAACACTTAAAACAGGGGGAAAAATATTTTTTTCTGCGATTTTTTTCTGCGGAACCCATTTTTGCGGAGCGTATTGAGACAAAAGTTTTTTTTATTTTTGCGTTTCTTTTTGCGGAACCCATTTTTGCGAAGGGTCTGGGGTACCTTGGACTCTGGGATTGCAGTCCAATCCTACACAGGCATACAAATGTTGATCATTTGGACTGTGGGATTGCAGTCCAATCCTAAGCAGGCATACAAATGTGGATCAGTTGAACTCTGGGATTGCAGTCCATAGCACAGACAAGCACCAACAATGTGGTCTGAGAAACAGAAGGGTGGGGGGGTGGGGCAACAAGCAGTGGGGCAAACACAGCATCCGTCCCGCAATTGTGGTATTTCTGCAAAGGGGCAAAAAAAATTTTGCAATTTTTTTTTGCGGAACCCATTTTTGCGAAGGGCACAAAGCCAAAAATTAATTTTTTTTCCGTTTTTTATTTTTTGCGCAAAACAACACCTTGGACCGGGAATTAATTATTTCCGCAAATAATTAGGATTCGCACGGTACCCGGCCGCTTGCACTGCAGATTATGTGGCTTCCGCTGTGCTAGCTCCCCAAGAGACTCGAGCTGTAATGCACCGAAGTATGAGCTGCCGACTGCACATGTCTGTCTTCTGGCAGTGAGTGCCTTGCCAATGGAATCCCTGGCGTCTGGGCCCACAACCTTGCGGTTGCCAGCCCCGTGCTTTGCCTTACTGAGTTGACAGGGTATCCCTCATCTCGTTTTTAGAAGGGCAAGAGCCTTCTAAGGTCCAAGACACTCATTCACAAGGAAGGCTCGGCATTGCCAATACACATTGAAAGGACCTACAAATACAAGTACGCCATAACTCCTGCACTAGGTGGTGTTGTGAAGCATGCCGTTTTGCAAATTTTGTACATGAACACCGTCCCATGGTGTGGCTTAATGAGACAAGGGCACATCAAGGAGCACGAGGTAACTACCCCACCCCCCGCGAGAGCAACACCAAACTCCCAAAACTTGATGGCAACAATACCTACCGTTGCTATGATCTAGAGGGTATTTATAAAGGGCAAAGTAGGATTGGTTCCGAAAGTTGCAGAATCAACTCCTACTTTTGCTCTAACAAGGGCGTTCCTCTCGCAAAGGTTGGGAGCTAGGAGCAAGGAGGTGAGTCCTCTAATAATGCTCGAGCTACAAGTGGGAGCAAAAATCTAACACGTCTGCTTGCTGGGAGGTATAGTGAGTGATGCTACACTGAAGGAACAGGTCACGTATCTCAGGCTCAGTAGCTTGGACCGGGGGATGTTGCTGAAAAGGGTTTGCCTTCCAATCTTGGAGCATTTTTTCAATGCATAGGTCCTCTCGAACCTACAGAGAGGGCAACAAAGCACATAAACCAATTCAAATTGCAGCAACCTCTAGGCTCCCGGCAGTTTGTCCACAAGGTCCGTCTCACAAAATCTTTCACTTTGTATGGCTCTCCTTGCTGTAAAAATGCTTGCCATACCTAGTCTGGTTGTCTGACCTCCACTTGCACATTTCGAGGTCTGCCTACCCTAATAGCTGACAGCCCCCACCTTGTAAAGCCCTTTTGCAAACAAGGACGGACTTAGACTGCTACCGGGACTATGAAACGTCTTCCAACAATTTTGTGATAGATAAGAAAACAAGTTGCCATCTATTCTCCAATGAATGAGAACACACAACACAATCCACCCACGTTACTGCACGGCACAGAAAGGCTTCACCACTACCAAAAAATGCCCCGTGCTGCCCAAAAAGTCTCTAGATCAAGGAGAGCAAAAGCATGAAATTGTGATCTAATAACCGTTTATGGGGGGCAAATTTGGTGTGTGCGAGATTAGGCTAGGCAAATTTCTGAGTGGGAAAAGGCTGGCATCAATTGATGAACACCAATATGAAAAATGGATGCAAAGTGCCTGATTGGTGGTGCAACACAACACATGCGGGCAAAACATAGGGGGTTGTTGGTGTCATTCATTTTCGGAAACTAGGATCCTTCCCAGTGGGGTGCGGGGCTCCCCTCAATCCCCGATACCTGCCTCAAACAAAACTGAAAAGCAATGGAATGCACCACAGGGGAAAACCATTGTCTACCACACCTCGTCCTCGGCAGGAGTCACACCCAGCGCAAGCCCACAGACAGCTGACGGTCATTGAGGGAGTTGTCGCACCGCGCGCAACGCATGCATAACTATTAGTCGTCAAACACCAGTGAAGCATCCCAAGATGCACCCACCCCAACAGCCCACAGAACCCCCAAAAAGGATAGTTAGAAGCACAAGACCTGTCTTCCCAGGTTTTTTTTCTGGTTGCCAATTCGTCTTGGAGGCTTCTAGGAAGTTTTGCTGTTTTCTGGCAGCCTCCTAATGATTTAGTTATGACCACAAGGCCCTTGGATGAACTACAATTATGTGCTGCCGCCTTCTGGATGGTTGCTGTTTTTCTCATCGACGCTTCTGGGTGGTTGCTATTTTTTCCTGTGGCCTTCTGGATGGTCGTCGTTTTTTGCTACGGCCTTCTGGATGGCTCCTGTTTTTTCTTGGTGTGTTCTGAATGGTTGCTCCACCGATGAAATGGCACACAATCATGCGTGATTGTCTTGCCATTGACCTCATACTGGAGGGGCCGACAACAACTGCAGGAACTCTCTCCAATGTTATTGAACGATGATAGGTGACGCTGGTGTCAGAGACAACCAAGACAAAGACATGTTGTTTCAGCTGTGAGACAACAAGAATTCAGTACCTACACCACCTCATGTTTAGACAGCAAAAACTTGGGTATATCTGCTGACCCACAGGGACCTGTGCCACCCACTAAGGATTGCTGTGCCCATTTGCTGCAGGTCCCACACGCGCGCCGCGCACACACTGTGGCAAGAGCGGCCTCATTTCCTGGCAATCTGCGGCACCGTTAGCACCAGATGCAGGCGTGAATGCCAATGCCAATGTCGCAATTTAATGTGCACTACTCCAGGAGGCCTGTGCCCAGCAGGCGACCACTGTCGGAGGGGCCACCCTGCACCATATGGGCGGCACCAAAACACGATGCGGCACTCCCAAGTGGTCCTTCTTAATACCCTGCAATCATAAGGGCAGGGGGGGAGCAACAGCCCCATTAGAGGCACTCCGCAGAACTACCGCCGCACTTTACACATCCAGGCGGTCAGCACTGGGACACCAGAGAAAGGAGTGGCCTGGCTTGCAGACAATCAGACCAGTGGTTGCATCACTGGGCTGCTCATGAAAGAACCATAGTTCAAGTCCCAAGTGGCCGCAGAGGACGCAAGACTACGGATCCAGCAGCGGGGGAATAATTGCAATGGCACAGGGACTCTACTTCAACCTCTGCATCGATAGTTTTGTATAGATGTATGATATATAAGGTCTCTCTTCTTAGCTGCTTGCAGGAGTGGGATTCTGAGCGGCGATGATCATGACCTCAAAGAGGATACCGGGCTTGGCCATCGGCGCCTGGACGCACGCGCGTGCCGGCTTGCAGGTGGGGTCCAACCACTCGATCCACGTCTTGTTCATGGCAGCGAAGTCCGCCATGTCTTTGATCCAGATGGTGGCGCTAAGGATCCTCCGCTTGCTGGACCTGTGATAGTGGCGCATGCCCATGTGCCGGGGGCGTGGTACCACCCCCTGATGGCAGTGATATCATATACGCAACTGTGAGTCCTGATCACTGAGCTGTAGGGCCAGTCATTCCAAGCATGAAGCCACACGATGGGATTGGCACAGGGTGGGAGGTTGGTGGCCCATGGGGCAAAGTGGATCAAACCGCACAGGAAACGGGTGGTGTAAATGGCTTTGGATCAATCGTTAGCCGAGGGTCGTCATACACACACAACCACCCCACCCTCGGCCCCAAAATACGTCAATGCAAATCCCCCGCAACGAGGCAGATCCGGTGCCCCGCAATCCACCCACCAACTGTCAGTTGGACTGCTATCAACTTATCAGACGGAGATGGGAGTCACAAAACACATTCAAAGCATAGAGTGGGACTACAGCACAGGAATCGCTTTCCCGAACTGTAGGTGCTGAGTCCCGGTTTAGTCTTTGGTCCCAATCACAAATTGCCAGATATGTATATGGAGCGCTCATCTAATTGTTTATGAACACCAGCATCGATCACTCCATTGCTCGCTCTGCCCTTGGCTAGGGTCTCAGTGCGCTGTATTTTGTCTGCTCAACGGGCGTGCACACTACAAGGCACAGGTTTATTGTCCACGAATTGTTCATAGGCTTTAGCTGGCAACCTCATTGGTCAAGCCCTAACCGTGGGAGTGCATGCATATGTACTCCTCACAACCTGCTACCCCTCACAAGTGGCTTACAGCTACATCTCTCAGTCGGCGCTCCCCACAGATATCATTTCATCAGTAGAAATATCAAGATCTTTGTCAAGTAGTGGCCGCAAATCTCTGGCCGGACTATCTTGATCATCATCATGAGGATGGCGCCTCTTCTAGCGACTCAATTCCCTATAAACCCATTGCACTTCGTGTACATTCGGCCCTTGAGCGCTTAGACAAGGCCAGGCTGGTGCCTGAATGCATGGAGGGGGGTACGGCACCATTCGTCATGGCGCCCAATCACATCAAACCCAATTGAAATGGCTTGCACTCCAAAGCACGACGCTTTGGCGGGCAGAAGCAAGTGCCACGTGGGGGAGGGGGCACGAGCCTGGGGTGGGCAAGCGGAAAGTGCAGGCTGGCGGCACCAGCAGGGCGGGTGGACGCCACGGGTGCGCGACAGGGTCCGGTGTATGTGGCAACAGGAAGGTGAGGACATTTTCCAAAACATGGTTGTGTGGGCGAAACCAAGGGTTGAAGGCCCAAACGTTGGACAGGGCAAGGCAAACGGGGCCCGGTATTTGCAGCAGTGCAAATGCTCTGCACTGCACGCACACTGCATGCGCACTGCGCGCAAAGGCATCCCCCTGAATGAACAAAACCGTTGGTGCTGCAGTCTGGGGCAGGCCTCTTGGTTGCTCGGGACCTCCCCCCTCCCCTTGACGTACAAGCCCCCCCCCTTTTGCGCTTGGGATAGGGAGAGAAGAAAATTGCTCCAGGGGGTTGGGGGGGGGGGGCACGGAGGCCCATTTCCCACCCCCCCTCACTCGTAGTCCGCCGTGCCGGGAGGGGGGGTTCGGCGCGGGGGGTGCCCTACCTGCCGTGCCCGGGGGAGGGGGGGGGGGGTTGGCCCCAACATATATGGCTCAAAATGATCCCCTCGTCGCGCTGATCATTTTGACTACACCTATGGGGGGTTGGGGTTGGTGGACAAAGCTTTTTCGGGCCAAAATTTGTGTTCCGGCGCCTTTGGCGGCAACATCCATCATTACACAAAACAAAGAGCCCGGCACGGAAGACCATTTCTCCAACCCCCCCCCCCCCGCCATCCTTCGCCGGGCGTCCGTCCCCCCTGGAGCAATTTTCACGAAGCCTAGCGCAGACGGCTCGGGAACCATGGCAGGCAGCGGGTGTATGATACACTGTACTGGGCGTCCCAGAACGGTGTACAATGGCCCCTGCCCCCCCCTCCCGTGTGAAACAGGGTAAATCTACTAAAGGTTCCGCCTACACCTTGGCTTAGCTCACCTGAATTGAGGCTTGACCCCCCTCTGACTCCGCCCTGTGGTACACTTCACACGTCAGATGTTATGGAGGGCACCCCAAATCTTGTCTTCCTTTGTGTCCCCACGCAAGATGGGCTAACATCGCTGTCACTATATATTCCGGGCCACCAAACGGGCAAATGACAGCGGCACGGGGCCGTTGTGCTCAGCCAAGGCGGTGCTTGCGCAAGGGGGCGGGTGGAGAGAGAGCAACGGTCGGTTCTCATTGACTGAACGCCCCCCGCAATCGGCACTTTCAGCCGTAAGTCCAACATGTTGTATTCGATCGATCATGCGCCCAACTCTGTGTACAGTCAGTAAGTGAATGACGTCACACAGCGTACCGGCAAAACCAAAGGCTGTCCTTGTTGGGCTGGGGGCGGGTGGGGGGGGGATGGGATATTGCATCAGCATCGATGCGATTGGGAGTCAAACACGACGGCGCCAGAACAACGCAGCGATCCCGCCATGACCCGCGGCTGTGACTGAGACGACTCAAAAAACAAAATGAGCAGGTCCAAAAACGTGAGGGTGGTGTGGCGCATGCACGAGGAGCTGGCGGCTCATACCCGGCCTGGGCAAGCAGGTCGTCGACCTTTGCCAATGTCTGTTGCGTTTGCGCAACGATATCGGACTCGTCGAGCTTTGTCAGGTCCGGCACTTGCCCAGACAAGTAGACGGTGCCGTTGTGGATGACAATGGGGCTCATGCGCGCGTCCTCGGAGGGGAAGCGCACGATGTCGGATTCTGAGGCAGAACGGAGGGTTCGTGGAAAGCGTTGCTTGTGGCTTTAGGCGCTGTCCTCATACTGCCCCCACCGGGTGACAGATTGCAAGGATAATGAAGGGAAGGGGGGGGGGGGGGCTGGCGGAGTGAATGAAAGACTTACGGTGTACATAGCGAAAACACATGTAAATCCGCATTCAGCGCTTGCAACCCAATGCAAATCGGTGGAACTGGTTGTGCATTGGTTCAAACTTCATGTCTTGCATCTGTGGTTTGGGTTTGACGCCTTTCGGCCCTGCATTGCAGATTGGCACCCCGTCTTTGCACCGCTTCATACGGACGCACAAACGGAATGGTGGTAGATGATGCCAATGGGGGGGGGGGGGCATTTTAAAGACCGCAATGTGCTTTAAATCAGAGCAAACCCACATTTGAGCGCCGAGCAAACTCCAATTGTGCACTGTTGCCTGCCCAGTTTTACGAAACAACTACACTACAGCAAAGCATTAATCTCTCGGCGGTCCTAACGATGGGATTTTATTGATGCCTACGCTATGAGTAGCTCAAACCCCTTCAATGAGGTCAGTGAGACTGAGTGCCACCAACTGTGGCCCTAAGGGGGAAACGTGGGCGCTGGTTGCACTGCGCGGCAACGTACCAGCCTTTGTGGAACACTTCTTCCTCCGGGTAAAGGCATAAACAACGGTCATCTGGAATGGGCCCCGTGCAAAAAGTGTCTGAGCCGCTTTGCCGTGCAGCAGAGCCACACGAGCCTCTGTGGGGAACAGTTCGCCCCCGCCCCTCGGCCTTGTCCAAACAACACATAGGCGTTGTTTCCATCCAGTTTCGCAATTTGCGGCGTGCGATTGTTGCGGGTTTTGGCAGTGCATTTTTTCTGTCGTCGGAGATTTGTGTTCTGTGCTGTGTGGTCCATCTGAGTGGAGCTTGAAGACGGCCCCATTGACATTGGAGGCAGGCATACGAAAGAGGGACACCAGAACGGTCAGCGCAGGCAGCTGACCCATACCGCGTATGCACCCGTGGCGTTGGAAAGCCCAGCGAGTTGCACAAGGAGGCCGCTGAATAATGCACATGGCATACCCCTTCAGTAATTCAAACAAAATAAAAAAAAGGCCGGTGGAAAACAGATGTGGGGGGGGGGGGGGCAAGGAGCCCCTTTTCCAACCCCCCCCCCTTTGGCAGGGGCTCTTTGGGCAGGCTGCCAAAAAATGCCCCTTCTCTGACACCTGACACAGCCCTCTTTCTAGGGGGGGGGCTCTTTGGGATTGCCCATAGAGCGCCTTTCTCAGCCATTTTTGACCAAAAAACCTGGAAGCATCTGTGGTGGAACAAAATTTGTTGAAATGCATTGGTTGTTATCACAACGGTCCAGAAACTGGCAGTGACAGTGACAGTGCCAGTGACTTTGACAATGACAATGACAGCAATAGCGTGAGAGTGGCGGCGATCAAGACAAAACCCAATTCCCAGCATCCCAAGCCCTTGTGCGACACACTGCAGGAAACCACAGGCAAACAAAGGACGTTTATAAAGGCCCGTCCGAAGGAGCCCCTTTCTGCAACCCCCCCCTCCTCGCCCCCTGAACAATTTTTTTTTCACCATCAAAACGAATCGAGGTCTTGTTTGGGACGAATGACTGTGATCGCGTCCTCAATGGCATGGTCACGACACCCGAAGTTCATGTTACTTGCATATCCGGGACCGCATACGAAGTCGGATTGTGACCGTAACGTGGCTTGCAAAGGCTCTACTTTGTTAAGGGTTGAGAGCCAGACTTCTTGTGCCTAGTTTGCCTGTGTAGTTGATGCCCGTGTATGTCTGGATACGTGCATCAGCATGCATCTTGCCTTTGGCACGAAGTCTTGAATCCCAAGAAACTTTTGCCACCCGGGTCCCGACAGCCTGATGCAACAAGCTAGAAATGTGCAGTGCAGTTTCACAGCATAAAGGAAAAACTGTGGGCCCAATCATGAGCCGAAGCCGGGCCGTAGACCCAGGTTCATGCCCGAAAAGATTTCAATCAAAGTACAAAGGACATCCCGAGCCCAGAGGTAAGAAGGGTGCAAACCTCCGGCAGGAGCGGCCATGATGGTTTAAAATCACCTATGAGTGATGGTAGACATCCAGCAATACAGCACCACATTCTCGCCAGATTCTAAACCCATTTAACAGGGTATCGGTCAAGTCATCTCAGTGACATGAGAGGGGAATGCCTGACTGTCTTTGAGGCCCAGGTTTCAAGAAGAAGTCCCAAGGCCTGACTCCTGTGGGCAAGGTTTTAGGAAGATCTCAGGGCCTGACTCCTCAGGCCAGGCTTTTAGAAAGAAAATCCCAGGGCCTGATGTGTGAGGCCAAGGATTTAAAATGAAAATCGTAGAGCCTGAGGCTTGAGGCCATGGTTTTAAGAATGCAGTCCCAGGGCACGACTCCTGAGGCCAAGGATTTAAGAAGAAAGTCCCAAGGCCTGACTCCGAAGGCCATGGTGTTAAGAAGATAATCCCAGGGCATGACTCCTGAGGCCAAGCTTTTAAGAAGAAAATCCCAGGGCCTGACTCCGGAGGCCAAGCTTCCTAAGAAGAAAGTCCCATGGCCTGATTCCTGAATCCATGCTTTTAAGAAGTGTGGAATGGATGGCCCGAATTGCTAGGCGGCAGATGTAGCTCGCGTTTAAGACATGGTAATCATGGAGCTGGGCATGCAGCAGCCTCGTCATAGGCCTGGGCAAATCTGTGCCGTCCAATTCCGTGTCCCAACAGGAACTGATGCAGTGTCGCAGCAGAAGCATATCTAAAGGAGCCCCAAGGATAATTCCCAGTTTCCCAGGCCAACCCAGTATCAATAGAAAAGTCTCTGTCGATTGGAACAAGACTACTTACGTTAGTAGTGCATGGTGTACTGGTGAGAGGGTGACCTCTTGTGAACCAACACATTGTAGTGTAGCGTAGCCTTGTGCTTTTTCTTGGTACCGGGCAGGTACGACTTGTTTACTTCCGCAATCACAGGCCATGTGCTGTGACATGCTGCCAAAACCGATGTCTGGGTGCCGTAAAGTGATTTCATACACTTTTTGTCCCTTTGAGCCTAGTAGTCCTGATGCTTTTAGTGTGTTTTAATGTGCCTCATGTGCCACTAAATGTTTTATCTGTTGAGAGAGATGTGCTGAAGGTTTGCTCTGGAAATCTTTAGTAGACCTGAGACTGATTTACATCAGGGAGCGAGATCTTGGAGAATTCTGAGGATGAGGTTGATAGGATGTTGTGAACCTGGTGGAATTTGTATTGGAACCAAGACGACTCTCAATGGACGACATAGGGAGATTAGTGGATGAATGATGCTATTCTATTGTTTTGGATTCTAATTCTTCGGCCACTGGTGAGAGAGCAAACGTGCATCCTTGGAACGTTGCTCCGTGAAAATCCGGCAATTGTTGAACCCCAGCACCCGCACAATATTTGGAGACACTCATCGCGTTAGGGTGGTCCACTTTTTTGGCTAATCCTTAATTAATCCCCCGGCAGCTTTAGTCCACGTTTTGGTTTATTACCTTGTTAACCCTTGGCCATTTTGGTCTTACTTTTTGGGTTAGTCTCTGGTTAATTCAGGATGTTTTGTTCCAATTTTTTGCGATTAACCTTACTTAGTTCCCCACTGTATTGAACTTCCAGTATTTTCAGCATTTTTCTGCATTGCAATTGTGCTATTGGTTTCTAGTAGTTTGTGTTTCTGTAATACTATGAGGGGATGCAAATCTGAAATTGCAGTGAAACAAGAAAAAGGCTGTATTGTGTTTTAGTATGAATTGTGTACAACGAGGGAAATTCTATTGCCTTCGGCAGTGCACCTCGAAGACAGGTTGACAGTCAGCCAATCAGTCCCTTAGCCAGGCCAGCAGTCAGTCAGACAGAAACACACAGTTTGGGTTTTTTGTCAGTGGCAGACGCGGCCCCAAGCAGTGGGGAGATGCAATACCTGAGATCAGGCAGTGGCCGAATGGTAATGCAGCTAGCGGAAGCCTTTTTGGTCGCCGGTTCGAACCCTGGTCAGGTCAATACAGCGCCGCCGCCGCCGCCGCCGCCGACAGTCTGCTGACCAGGGTTCGAACCGCCGACCAAAAACTTTCTGTCGGCTGCGCTACCATTCGACCGGCGGCAGTCTGATAGCGATCTGCTTCCCCACTGCTTGGAGTCTTTTGAGCGAAAACTTTTGACCCCCCCCCCCCCAACCCCCCCCCACCCCCTCAAAAAAGTGATATCCAGTTTTAGGGGATAGAGGCCTGAGAATCAAAAAATCCATTGGGGGGTGGTCTTAATGGGCAAAATAATGATTTTACAAGGGGTTGGACATCCAATATCATGCCTTGAGGTATGCTACGCGAATGACCCCAAAAAAGGGGGGGTATACGACGCCCGCGCCTGCGCTTGATCTAACAACCTCTCTTCGAGGTGATTTGGGCCGGTTTTCCGTGCAATCCCTACATTGTATTGTTCGCATACTTTTACACTACTTAAATGTGTTGGTCCCACATGTTGCTTATGCCAACAGTACCCAAAATGTGTGTCCCCATGTGGAAGCGATCAGATATGGGGATAAATAGGCATAATGAATACACTATCATACGGGAACCAATAGATGCATGTAAATTTGCATGCCGTACATGTGTGCAAATGCACCAAGTGCAACATGTCAAAAAATGCAAATGGCTCATGTGCCCACACAATGGAAAATTAAATTGAGGCGCTTAGTCCTGGAAGAGGGGGGGAGGAGGAGGACGAGGAGGAGGAGGAGGAGGACCTGCGACCCAGCCCTTGCTGGCCGCACGACTAGCACCGCGAGAAACACGCCAATGCTAGCTGGTTCCCGTTAGCTCCGCCTCGCTGAGATGCAGTGGGTCTTTCGCAGTGCATGCAGGAATGTGCCCTAGGACCTTTCGGCTCACATTCCCCCGCTCACCCTATCCGTGGGTACCCCAACCGAAGCCTGACAGGTGGTAGCCAAGTGGGACAATATGCTCAGCACATACGGTCCTAGCATCAGCATGATCACCCCGGAATCCAGTTGGCAGTGTGTCCCACAGATTGCTTTCATTGCTTAACTTGCGTAAGGTGATGCTAGTTACAATGGTCTAGTGGTTTCTCTCTTGGAGTCTGACAATAGCACAGTTCTTGCCAAGGGCACGCGAGCAAACAAAGGCATTCATGACAAATTCACCAAGGCTCTTCAACCCACTTGTCCATACTGGGTTGAAACTTCAGTCTATAATCTTGTGTGCTCATCTTGTGAGGTAATCCTAGTAAAGCGAACAGCTGTTGAAATGCCGCCAATAGGGCACGCAATCGTTTGACGGAATATACTTGTTCTTGTACCACTAAACAAGTGATCATGCGCTGATTCTCTGGATATCCAAACGTCATGCTCCAAAATATGGTACCCTGAAGGTTCGTGCCTATAACAGGCTTTTCAACCGAATCAATAAGCCATACAGTGGGAACATTGTGTTGTAGCTTGCGCATGTCCCGCATATCTGTGACAAACCAGTATGTGACTGGTGTGAGCGAGTGCGCCATCAAGCGCATCTTGGGCAAATACACATGAAAATGCATGCGATTTCCTAAGAGGAACAGCAAAGGCGCATGTGGCCACACTACCCACACTTCAAGGTATGATGCCCATGAGTGCTTTGGTACTCTGTGCTGGTGCGCGAGTACGAAATGTGTCATGGGTGCCCCATTGAGGGCTGCAAAATCTTGGGTTTGTAACATGAGAGGCAAGGACGTTGCCTCTCGTAATAACTGCAGAGTGGTAAGTATAAAACCCAACAAACGTTGCTTTTGGATTCGTTCACTCCCAGCTTTTCCATAGCATGTGTAGTGTCTGTTGTTGCTCCACCGTCTGGATTGATGCACAAAGAGATGTGATCGACCTGTGCTCCTGGATAATACACACAATGCAACAAAATGGTTGCTGCTCCCCTTTGTACCCAAACTCCCCAAGGGGTAGGAATGCAATGTTTCCAGGATGGGATGACATCGGGTATCATGACTGCCAATTTGGAATAAACCAAATACAGTATTACATCTCTGTATGGGCATTCCTCACACATGTGCCTGGAGGTATTCTGCATTCCACACCAGATGCATTGTGCAGGATTTGGTTGCCAGATGCCCTGTCTGCATGCCACAGTATGTAGATGTGTGTTCCATTGAATGTGCCCATTCATGAGGGCATTAGCATACAAATCATACACTGGCTGTGGGGCACAGTACTCTACATCATGAGACTTACAATACAGCTCGGTCAGCTTGGTGTGCACATACTTGTCCCAATTATGAAACTGCTGACCTTTACAAGAAAACGTGATCTGTGGTTCTTGCAATTCGGAAATCCATCCTATGCTTGGCACTTGTGACAGCGCCGTTTCTTTGGCACAGCTATCTACACTGTCTAGAATGATATCCAACAGTGTACCCTTTCGATGGGAGTAAATATGCACTGGAACTTGATAGTCTTGAGACAGTTGTTTACATGCCTGAAGTAAATCTCTCAAAATGGGTACAGTTTGCTCTGTATCTGACTGTAGGGCTGTAACATATGACTTAGAATCTGTATATGTATCCGATTTGGTATACCACACTCCATCTTGAGTTCCCAGCTTCTTTCTCACCAGGAGTGTTACCCAGGCCACATACATCTCTATGGCAAAAGAGTGGTCTAGGCTGATAGGACAATGTATCGGGTATACTGTGTATTCCATCGTGTCATAATCACAAATGGCAAGAGCACCTCCTACCCTGCCATCTGATAATCTGGAACCGTCTGTGACAAAGAATGGGCGTTTGGGCAAAAACTTGATGTCTGGCAAAATGGCTGGACACGGAACTGAGGGCAACAGATCCACATTCGGTAAACAGAACATCCAATCCGGGATGGGCCAGCCAGCTTTTCTAGCCGCTGGCAAATTTTTATATCCAGCCGTCATCCATTCATGCATATGCACAGCTTGCCAATCATGTGTGCATTTATACATGTTGATTTGTTCATCGATCTGCTTGACATATGCTGGGACATGAATGCGAATGTTCATGTGATGGGTGTATTTGAGAAATCTGTCATAATATGTGCTGTGTGAGGGACACATCTTTCCAAAGATATCTGGAACACATGGCATGCCTGGATGAAAATTCTGAGAGGCTCTCCATATACCATGAGTAACTGATTTCCGGACCAAAGGGTTTAGATGTCCTGCCTGCCTCATGATGGTGATGACAAATGTGTGTAACATGGTGACTGTGGCTGGATATATACCAGTCCATCCAGACTGTAATGATTGCATGAAGGAGGCTGAAGGAATTTGACCCCAATTCGCTACACTCCTAATGGCAGAAGCAGCTGCAAAATCACATAATCTCATGGTGGCATGTGCTGGAGGCCTCACTCCTGCTATCCATCGTTGGGTACCTCCTGCACTTGCTGAGTACATAATCAAAGGGTAATTTGCTGGTAGCCTCTCATATCGAAGAGCAATACTTGCTCTTCTGCATGCTGATAACAACTTGATACAATCTTGTCGGTGGAAGATATGTGGCAAAACATGTCTTCCCAACAACCTGGCATATTCATTACCGTCTAATAACTGCAGAGTGCTCCCTCCTGCTCGAAAATCGTGGCTGTGGTATTGTACCTTTCCACCTATCATAGACGCTACTATACCCGTCAGTTTGATTACTGAAGTGTGTAAGTGTGTGTATAGCCTTGCTGTCATCTGTCTGTCTAACAATTGCTGCATATCTTTTGCGCATTCCAAAACAAAGGTTGTATCATCCATATATGTGACTCTGAGAAATCTCCCTCCTGGACTGATAGGTACTGGAACCTGATGAGTGATAATGGCGATGCGCAATTCCAGGAGTAAACAGAAAATCAAAGCTGAAACAGGGCATCCCTGTGCAATACCTGCCCGAAATGTGGTGATGGCTAATTTCACTCCCTTTTTTCCGCCCATAAAAATTTTTGATTTGGTTGCTGCACCCATAATGATAGTGATCCATCGTTCATGAAGCCCTGCGAGTCGTAAGATTTGTTCCAATGTGGGGTGCTGAACAGAACCAAAAGCATGACGAATGTCATCTAACACAAGAAAAACTGTGAGATTTCTGTACCACCTGTCATTAACATGATCATGTATGACCCTCAATACATCATTGGCTGAAGATTTACCCCATAAGGCAAATTGCGTTACTGGTATGACCTGAGACTGACACAGAAGATGAGTAACGTGTTTTTTTATACTGGCCGAAAAGATTTTCCACAAAGTGTGGAAATTGAGAAGAGGTCTGGCATTTGCGATGGGACCATGAGGTAATTTATTGGGGAGAGCGTAAAAGTCTCCCCAATATATACCGTCCATGTCCCCTCCTGCCAACCATGTGTTGTAAAGCTGTACCAAGTGTAATAACTGCGAATCTGACAAGAAATTCACCATTCGGGCCTCTAACAGGTTTCGAAATGGAGTGGATCGTGGAAACTTTTTGAGCACTTTGCGTAGAAAACTTACCGTAAGTGTGAGAGGGGGAAATTGAGGGGGAACCCACTGGACCCATTGCAGAATATCATTGCGGTTCATATATAAAGGGGGTGAAAGATGTCGTTGACGAAATTGATCCAATGCAACCAAACCAATCATGTCTGCATGTGCATTGTGCTGTGATACATATGTAGGCTCAAGTGATGCATTGTATGGTTGTCGAAATATTTTTCGGTAAAGGGGTTTTCTAGGTGCTTGCGCACCTGCTGACCCCCCCAAATTGTTGAGGGAAACCCGAATCTTGTTCTCCAAATGTATCATATCCCATGCTCGCCATATCTGTGATCTATGCTTCTGTAACTGCTGTGCCTGTGTTATATGTAACCACCACTGTGGGTGCTCTGTGATGTATGCTTGCATTCTTTGCATAGCCTTTTGCACTAACATGGGGGTTGAATATGCATCACATGGCTGCCCAAATACCTGCGTGGCTGCCTGTAAAATTGCATGTGTGAAACTTTGCACCGTGGTATCCAATGTGTCTGATGCATGCTGTGTGTATTCTTTATCGAAAACTCTCTGGAAATGAGCCAACTGAGTGGCTGTAATTTCCACAGGTATGACATACCTATTGGTAGCATGGGTGCATTCCGGAGGGGGTAATGGGGTCACATCATATATACTCAGAATTAATGGGAAGTGATCAGAAGGGAACGAACAACGATGAATCACCTGTGTTATAGGAGGTGTGGTGTGTGTGACGGAAACCATGAAGTGATCCAATGCGCCAACATGCCCCTGTGCTGATACCCATGTGGGTCCTTGTGATTGTTTCTTTACTGGATGTATGTTGGTATCTAGAAATGCATCGAGTATGGCTTCTGTGCGGGCGGGGCTGGATATGGGACAATCATTATCCCAACCCGGATTCTGATTGAAGTCACCACCTACTACAGTGTACCAGTAGGCAGAAATCAAGAATGGTGCAACCCAGTTCAAGGTTGCTCTTATTTCGTGTGCCTCTGCTTTAGATTTGAGGTACAAATTGACTACCTGAAAGGGTTTGTCATTGTACAAAAAGCGAACCACAATGGCTCGATGATCTGGGGAGAAATGTTGCTCTTGCATCTGTATTCCCAACACTCTGCGTAGCAAAATTGCTAGTCCCAATGAATTCCGGTCTGTATGCGTGTGAAATGCCATATATAGAGGATGGAACATGAAATCTGAGGGGAGTTTTCCTATCTCCTGCAACATGACAATGTCTGGGAATTCCATCTCTTTAATCCATACATGTAACTGTTTTGTCTTGTCTCGGATACTGATCTGAACATTGAATGATATGCATCGGACCGGCGACGTCTCATGAGGATTTTTTTCTTGGGCAGTGCAGTGAGGGACTGATACAATGTCCATTGTGTGTAACAGGGACTGTCTCAATCTCTGTGGCAATTTTCCGGGTATTTTTAAAATCCTGCGTATGATGCGTGGTTTGAATATTGCCACCATGAGAGTACTGGCTGCACCTGTGAGCATTGTATGTTTGATGGAATACTGTGTGAACCAGTACATAGGCAATATGAGCGAGTGTCCGGTGGGTACACGAATTGCAAATTGTGTACGTGTTTTTGTGCATCCTGAGATCTGCATAGCACCTTTCAGCTGAATGTAATAAAGCACATCAGCCCATTGAGTTAACAATGGAGCTGGCTGGTGTGTGTGCTTGAAATAATGGATGTGTATCAATCCAGCAGGGACTGGCAAAAGAGACAGAAGTTCTGCAAGAACTTCTCGGAAACTTACACACCGGTTGTTCTGAAACTGAAAACCCCACTGACTGTCAATGGCATTCCCAGTCAGAGGAGACACATACAATATTACTTGCTGTATCGGAAATTCTGACGGAAAGGGAACTGAATCTGGGGGGCTTTTAAGGTTGCCAGGGGTTTGGCCATCCTTGCTGTTCAGGTGTAGATGGCCAGGCATGGTTATGTACCGGTGCTTGTTGTGGTGCCCAATGATGCTGTGCATGCTGATGGGGTTGCCAGCCACTTGTGGTGGGAAGGCGAAAATGCTGTGGATTGGTATCTTTTACCCTCCTGTCTGGTGATGGGGACCTGGATCTAGAACGAGAGTAATGTTTCTTTCCGTTTTTCTTTCGTTTTGGAGATCGTGATTTCGATCTGGATCGGCTCCGCTTCTTCTTGTGTGAGTTCTCCTTCTTTTTTGTACTGCTCTCTCTCCGATTTTTGTGGTCATCGGATTGATCCGATTCACTTGAATCATCATTCCCTTTTTTTTGTTTCTTTTTTCCAGATGAATGGCTGGCTTCTGGCGTAAAATATGAGGCTTGATGAAATCCCCTGGGAACCCATGGGGACCAGGGTTGTTTGGTGGCTTTTTTCCAATTGATTCGCCACCCTGAAACGACTGTCATACCTGGTGTATTGGCTTGATCTTTTCCGTCCTCTGAGACTCCTAACATACAGAAAGACCGTGTGCCTTTCACTGAGTCATCTGTGATGGAGCACAGGTTTTTTCCGAATACTGGTCTTAATGCAGTGCCCAAAATCCGGGCAGATATATCATGCTCTGGGGGGTCCATCACTGCATTCCATGCCACAAGGATACATATAGGAAATTTTGCAGGGTCTGATGACCTGGATTGAGATGTCTGTGCTGCTTGCTGATTTCTGTGTTCTGCCTGCTTGACAATGGTATGACCCGTCGAGATCGGGTCTTGGGGGGTTTCCTGCTCTGCCTGTGTGAAGAAATCTTTGATAACATGATCCAATTTGGGATGTGTAGTATGCATGTTGAGAGTGTTCCATTGGTCAGGTAGATCCGTAGGTGAGAGGTTACGAATCTCTGGCATGTTCAGGCTGACCGTCATGTGGAGCTTTTTGGCAAAGCCACTGATTTTCTCTGTAGGCTGGTGATTGATCCATTTCAATAGTTTGTGCATAGGCGGTGAACCTGGAATCTGTGTTTTTACTGTAGGAACTGGTGTTTTATCTTGAGCTGACTGAGGTGTGTTGTGTGTGGGTGACTCTCCTACTGGATCAGTATCATTCAAATACTTCAGTAAGTTTACTGTAGTGGGCCTGTGCTCTGGTATGAGTGCTGTGATAATGGGAAGCAAGTCCTGCCTGATACCTGTGACTGCTAAAAAAGTTGAGACAAGAGGAACAGAAGCCATATATTTGGCATGGAGTGGGGGGAGACACGTGAAATTTTCGGGAGAAGACTCTTTCAAGAGGTCCACCAGACTTGGGGACGGTGGGCCTTCCCACTCACTTGCTTTCTGTCTGATTCTGACCAGAGCTGTGGAAGCGTTAGTTCAGCTGTTTCGGATCTGTCTCTCATTTCTTGAAGCTCTGCTTGTAGAATCTTGATAGTGCTCTGCAATTCTTCGATCTGTTTGCTTTGCAATTTTATCGTGTTCTCTGCTTGCCGATGTTGCGTCTTGATATGATCCAGGTCCGCCTTGGTTGTTTCCAATCTTTGAGCATTCATACGCTGTGTGAAATGCTCCGGAATGAGAGGTTCTTCCTCTTTCTGCGAAAAACCATCATCCAATGCCTGCAATAGGTCTGCACTCGTTCTGCTTGTTTTCTTCATGTCCAGCAAATTGGGGCTGTTTAGCAAGTCGATATAGTTGTCCTTTGGCTTGAGCAATGCTGCAGTAGGAGCAGTAATCCATGAAGGTTTTTCCCCAGGCCAGGCTTCTTCAAAAACCGCTTCTGTTGCCACTTCCAAGATGGATTGGCGAATGATATCTTGAGCTTTGTTCTGGTTCATCGCTTGTACGATTCCCTTGTTTCTGAGTGCATTTTGCTTGTGCGGAGGAGCCAATTTATCACTTGCCCATGCCAACAGATGATGATAAATTTGCAGATAATCCGATCGTGTGACAGTGGCAGTGCCTGTGAATGGTACAGTGTCTGGTAATCGGAACAGTTGTTCGTGAATACACTGTAGCCCAGACTTTTGTAATTCTCCCCATATTGTCTTGAGATGTACAGGAAGAGACTGTTCCATTGGTGTCAGCACAATGTTCTTGAAGAGTGTAGTATTCACCTTCTTGTATTCTTGTCCCTTAATCTGCAGGAGCTTGCCAAATGTATCCTTGATCTCACTGTTCTCGATCTTTCGATACGTTTGATCCCACATCTTGACAATATTTTTAATTGATGGTAGCTGCACTTGTATGTGTGCCAAAAGAGCTGGAGAGCGGGCTAGAGCGATTGGTATGTGTTCCACTTGCTGCTTCTTCTTTTCTTGCATGACTTCAGCTGTCACAGTGAGCAAGTATCCTTGTGGGGCCAATAGTACATTTATGCTGGAGACATAACTGATCTTGCCGACTATGGTAGTCCATCTGAGAGCATCACAGAGAGCTTGTACTTGTATTCCAGGCGCGAATGCAGCTGGTAAAGCACTTTCAGCTTCCTTGTACATATGAGCAGGAGTGAGATCAATGTACTCTGTGAGAAGTCTCTGTAACTCTGGGTCTGATGAGTCTGCAAGCAGCTGCAACAAAGAAGCTTGATAGGGGACATGTTCCATGTCTGTACACGGGACATGTAGGAAGTGATGTACTGAGGGAAATTTGTTCACTGATGAACCTGATTGACACATGACAATATATGTGTATCATATATTGTATAGCTTGTTGAAGAGTAAGGAAAGGGAAGCACTGGCCGCATGGGGTATGTTCTGATGAACACAGAGCCACTCTGGCTATTCTATGATAGTGAAACTGACCGCACGGGTTGCACTGTGTGCCTTTCCGCTCTGGTCTGTGATCCTAATAACTAATGATTGTGCATGCCAGGTTTCAGGAAACACAGCAACATTAGTTAAAAATACCCTATTTTTTCCTGTAGCCTGATTGTGTCGTTTATCCCCGGGAGGCCTGGTACATGTCTCACGTGGAGTACTACAACGGGACTCGAACTGGCGTCGCTGGTGGTTAAAGACGACGAATATAACCACTCTACTATTGGACGAGTTCAGTGCTACTAGCTGTCTGACTTCTGATCTGGCTCTAAGTCTGGTATCTCCAATCGTCTACATTATTACTCACTACACTGTCGGTTGCCACGTGCTTCAGGGGGAAAACGCTGGGGCTCCACTCGCGGGATCCTGGTTTCGATTCCCGGCCACCACGAGCAGTTTCCGCCGTTCGTGGTGGCTCACGGACGGGTGGTGTGGCAACCTCCCGCCACCTGTGGGCGGTGGCGGGGCGCACTGCTGCAGGCAGTGGGCAGGCATTTTTTTCTCCTGATCATGACCAAAAAAGGGGGTTTGTCAAAAGAGAAGCTAAAAGAGAAGCTAAAAGAGAAGCAACATCCCAAAGTGGCTCCGGTCACTCATGTCTGTACCAAAACGGGAGACGTCGCGGCCTTCTGTCAGTTGTGGGCGGTGGCTGGGCGCACTGCAGTCAGTGGGAGTCGAACCGACGATCTTTCTGTTGACGAGTCTATGTTGTACCACTAGGCCGCTCCGTCTCCATGCCGTAGTCACGCATACCGGTTGCACTCGGATCTTGCAGAAAAAGAAAACTAAGCTATCAAGTCGCACCCAGGGCTCAGTGCCGCAGAGCATCCACAGGCACCGGCGCCAGCTTTACTTTGGGGGTAGTGTACACTCCCCAGGGATCATGCACACGGGCTTGGCGGTTCCACTGTACACAATATTATCAATATCTCTAAGGGGTCTTGTGTGTTTAGAATCTGCTGGTCCCCCCTTATTGACATTGGTAATAGTGGACCCGTGCTCCCTGCTTCGTACTGCCATCTGTTGAGTGTCTTGTCGCTCCCCTTTTCCGGTCTGTTGGCGCAGTTCTGAGCACTGTCGGGCCCTCACACCACGTCAAGGTCACCGGCCCTAGGGTCTGAGTAGGGCGTGAGGGATGGGGGGGGGGGGGGTCGTTAGAGCCACCTGGACCCAGGGGAGGGGGTGGTCTTGCTTCTACAAAAGACCTGAGGTTTGACCATTTCTGGGCAGAAAAATGGAAAAACAACTTTCATCCAAACCGGGGCAAATGATGACTTTACTGACATCCCACGGTGTGATAATTCCAAAAACGTCATTTTCATTTCATATTTTTGTTTTCTTTGGCCCTAACCCATGCCCGGCAACCGGGTGGCCTGCAAATGGCTTGACAACAAAGCTTGGAACCTTCTTATAATATCAAAACCCGTTATTGTTGCCCTAAAAATTTCTTTTGCCAGTTATTGGTTTTTTTTAAGAAAAATAAAACCGGTTATTGGTTTACACTCGTCGGCAAGCAGGTAGCGATTCTTGATAACCTGAAGTGCAACATAATCATCAGGCCACCTCTTCTGCTCCATCCTTCGTGCCGAACTGATCTGTTCAATCCCCCCCCCCTACCCCCCCAGCCACAACTACATCTCCCTGTCGCTCAGGCCAGTTCTCATTCTCTACCTATTACGAATTGGACTTCACAGGTCGAAGCAGCAGACTATCAGCAATTAACTATCAGGCGACAGGCAGGTACCCTTCCTTAGGTTTGGAACTGGCTCTGCCTGTTTTGACAGCACTGGGCTGTTGTCTTTTACTGGTGCTTCTCAGTCCTTTTCGAGGAGTCGCAGTCCCCTAGTCAGGCAACCTACCTCCCAGTAATACCCAAAAATCTGTTGCACCCCCGACAAAAAAACCAATCACAACACCCAGACACCACCTCAACTCAATGCCTGCTTCTGTGTGGCCTTCATACACATTTACACACTCGCCAAAGAACTTCATTTCATAGGGCCCCATCAGGTGAAGTAACGGTGCAAACAGCTTGAATGCTAGGTGACCCTGCATGTCAATAAATGTGTCCCTGTACATCTTTGGAGGCGGATTGGCTCAGGACATCATGTCACTGAGTCACTGCTGACAACAAATGCCGAACTGCACGTTTGAACTCAGGCGGGAGCCCCCGCCGCGCCAAAAAAAAAAAAGGCTGGTTAATTTCAATTTTGATTATTGATAGCTGGCTTGATGCAGGAACATAAAACCGGATATTGGTTTTGTGTCACAAAATCCAACCGAGTATTGGTTACATTGCATGAGACGGAACAGATACCGGTTAGTAGCGGCTCCTAAAAAACTGGATCCATGCCTCATTTGACACAAGAGCCCTCCCCCCGGGGCAGGGGCAGGGGGGGGGGGGGGCTCTAACTACCAACCCTCCTCTTGGATTTTCTCCCAGCCTTATGCAACTCTTGCATGAATTCATCATGGCTTCAGATATACCATAAACCGTGCATTTTAACCTAGGACGCACGACGAGTTTAGAGCCTGCAAATCTGCCGAGCGAAAGCTTATGTGACCAATCACATCATGCAGCAGACATCCAAGACAACCAGGAGCATCAGATGGCCAAGATAAATTGCCACTGTGGTGCTTAGTCTGCAAACACAGTGAATACACTCACACTACCTTGGATGGAGGTTCCATACTACTTCTGCAGTCAATGCACAGTGTGACAAATGGCAGAATCCTTTGCTTCTTGTACATCTAAATGGGCAAAGGGCTACCCAAAGAAACATCTGGGCCCTTGTAATCAAGCATTGCTGCTCCTAAGTGCACTGAAACGATGCAGTATATCATAGTGTACAAAAAATGGAAAGCTGTGGAGGACTCTGGTTGGTGGCGAGGGGAGGAAAAGGTACCTAGGACAATATTTGTCCTGCCCAACGTGGCCTGTGGCCCGACATTTTCGCATATTTGAAGATCATCCTCACCCTTGGACTATTGCAACGTGGCCTTGGCTGTTGCCAATATAACACATGGAACTGTCCGAGGGACTGTCCTTGACTTTTTTTTGGCTTTCAGGCAGCTGCGAAGGTGATTTCTCTTCGCAGGGATCCCAGAGACTGTCCTTGACTTTAATTTTTTGGTTGTTAATGCGCAATGCGTGTTGGATGATGAATGTTGTACGTGAAGTGGTTTGCAATTGAGACACACAGCCACCCATGAGGTCACCCGCAGGACTGCAACATCAGACCCATCATCCCACCCCACCCCACCCATCCTATTGCAGGTCAGCGCACCAATATAAAAAGAATCTGCAGCTGTAGGTGCAGATGCGGAAACAAACACAGGGAGCAGATGCACATATGCAGAGGAAACTGGAAAATGCACAGCTTGTAGGCGACCCGTCTGTGACAGCCAGAAGGTTAGGGTGAAGCCAGAACAGAATCCTTTCAAATAATGATTGGATTCTGCATGGACAAAGAGAGGGCAGGCAAACACACAACAGCAGTTCAGAGAAGGGTCATTTTGGTAATACAGCAGACTGCAAGCAGCAAGATTGCTTGCGCCCCAACAAGGATTAGATGGTGAGACGGAGCTTCACAGCGCAGGACGAGGTGAATATAACAGCAAAACAGGCATTTCGGTGTATACTCCCCAGTGAAAGCGAGACGCTTTTGTTTGTACACTGACAAACAGAAGGACACCAATTTTGTGCATCGCTCGGGGGGCACCCATAAGATGAGCCAGAGCATGCCAAATTGCTCTCAAAGTCTGCTCAGGCTGTTTGACTCAGGTTTTGGCTACCATAGGGGCTGTCTTTCAGCAGATACACGGTGGTTGAGCAGGCGCAGGGCACCAGTAGAGGCAGAGATAGGGGCATGGACGGATGGGGGACACAAAGAGAGGGCTTGGGGTCAAGATGTGCACTGGAGGAACAAAGCTGACGGCTGAGGAGCAGTAATGGACAGGCTCCAAGCAGTGAAGAGCGGGCAGTGTTTAGCGTTTCACAAGATGGAACCTCCTCTTAAGGCCTATGCAAAAGTCAAAGAGGACACATTGCGTCTGCTACAAGCAGAAGACAGACAAAAGAAGGATCAGGGGCAGGGATGAAGGCTTGCGCACAGAGACAGTTGGCTGACAAACAGGGCGGTCCGGGATTGCTTTTAGTAAGGAATCCTGACTTTTACGACCATGTGCCTGAACACTGATGCCTTGAGACTATGCTGTAAGGAACAATATGCCCCCTGAACACTGTGAACCGCCATCATTAAAGCACCCTCTGCTGAGGATCACCCCCGGGTACCATTCAGTTACCATTGGTAAACGTCAGAGAGCAGTCGATTATTCAACCGTCATCAACAGCGGTCGGTCAACGGACAACCTCATCGGACCTTCAGAAAGGAACGAGCAGGAGCGACTGAGGATCGCCCAGCTCAGAAATGACATGCAATGGGAGACGTGTCAGGGGGGAGTACTGCATACTGAGGCTGTCGTTATGGATGGGTCTAAGATTGATCTATGGACCTCGCGCGAGGCATTGGTGAGGGCTGCATAGCCTTAGTGCCTGGGCTGGCCGAGGCGGGGAGACAAGGTATGGGAACGGGCACTGGGGGACCATGAGGGCGAGGTAGTGGCTTACCTTGGGGCAGGGATGTATCAGGAGAGAGAAGGTGGGGGGTTGTCGGTAGGAGGGAGGGGTTGGTCTGGCCTAAAATCCCTCCTCCTATGGTCAGGGCTGGAAAACATTCGTTTTGCAATACTCACACTCAAAATCATCCGATCACCAACAAGCATGAGCACCACAAAGACCATGGCTCCCTGAGGTAAATTTGCAGCACCCATACTCTACCCACGAGTATTTAGTACCCATCACATTTCTTAACCGGATCCCGGATTAGAAGAGGAAAAGGGGGGGTGGGCGGGGGGGGCAGGGGGAGAGGGGGCCCAGCATGCTATCTGTGCCCGAGGGTAACTTTGGCTGCCGAGGCGTTGGAAAATCTGTGACAGGAAGAGCCTACACTAAACAACACCAACAGCATCGCCACTGCCATAAAGGTAGTGCCACGCATCATTATCAAGCAAAGGGACATCCTCGGAAGTGACATCTGCTGTCCCAGACCCCAAACTGCAACGGGACCCTGGAGGCGTAGTACGGGCCCCTGGGCCCGTAGTATGGGGCCCCTTGCGTTATCCGGTCCCCAGCAAGCGACTTACACTGGCCTCTTGTTCCAGTTTTGTCAGCTTGCGCGCTGGAGGTTGCGGGAACCACTTCTCTCTCAATTGCCTGTGATGCAACAAAGTACAAGTGGTGGTGAAATGCCATTTTAAGCTTGTGAGTTGTGGACTAAAATATGACACAGTGCAGCTGAAGTGGAACAAAATTCAACAGAATTGCAATAGTGTAATGCAAGTGCAACAAAAATCTACTGCAAATGCAACAAAGTGCAAGGGAAGTGAAATGAAGACTCACAGAAGAAATGTGATGTGTCTTACAGATGGGTTCTCATAAATGCTGCAACAACCTGGAACACAGCAGTGCACGCCGTTGGGGAACAGTTGTAGCATGCACAGTTTTGGTCTGAGCAAAGCTAGGCTGATTGCAAGTGGGTCACAGACACCAATCTTTCTTTGCTCCCCTTTGCGCAAGTATTTAGTTGAGTATGGTGCTCAAAAGGCTGTCAGATTTGAGGTCAAGTATGAAGGCATAAAATCAGTGGTGTTAGCCCACAGCATCAGGATGTGGCACATCACTTTTATCGGGCTTCCCAAAAGGCAACTGTACCGGTTTTGGCTTGGGGTGGCCCCCTGTACTGCAGGTTAAGAGGATGGTCTGGTAGAGCTGGAGCTGGATCTTGAGGACGACACAGAAATGGATTCTTGAAAACAGGACGGTCCACCACGAGAAGACATCTTATATGGATCAGCTGTCATGGTCTTTCCGTGAATTTCTTAAAATTGCAAACCCGGGTACATCAATTACTACAACACCACAACTTGTGGAAGTACAATATGTCCCAGAGATTCTCCTGTGCACTGCACTTTTCTCAGCAAGACGGTCCAAATACACCAGATTATCCTGATATTCAAGGGGCGAGGCATTCTGCTGACCCTTTTTTTCTTCTTCAAGTGGACACAATCACTATCAGGATCCTCAAACTGGGGGACCTGATAAGGAGGGTTGGCTGCTATTACAGTTTTACCCGGAACAAAGGTTGCTTGCTTTTCTTTGCCTACCCTCTCCTTGCCTTTGTTCCTGCGGGGCTAGTTTGTGTGTGTGAGAGCTAAAGGTTGCCCCCTTCCACCCCCTGATGTGCTGGTCTCTGAGGCTTAAAGGTTGTGCCCATTCGTAGGAGATACCTGGACGGCGAACTCCCCGCGCATATACCTCCAATCTAGGCCGAATCTGCCGTCCTCCTGGACGCTCAAGCAGACACGCCCATCCTGCATCTTGTACCACCACCAGGTGCGGGGCGCTTAAGGATATGCCCTTGGAGGTTTTGTGATCTGTGGATTCCACAGATTCTACCCCCCCCCCAACCCCCAAGACCAAGAAGACCAATTTTACGGAGGGTTTTGGCACAAAACCTTTTGTGGTGCATCACAAGGTGGGTCATTTCGGAGGTTTGGACCCCGGCCCCTCCCCCCTCCTCTTTGCGACAAAACCTCCCTTTTCATTCCAATCCAAGTTTCACCTGGGATGCAAAGGATCACGTGCCATCAAGTGATTTGGAACACCTAGTGGAAAACATGCTAGAAAGAGGGGTGAAATGTTTTGTGTGCTCACAGTTGCAGTGGGTTTTGGCACCACCGCCGCCACTGCATAAGGAGGAGGTTCATCCACAGCCTTTAACATCTCTACACCCCCTTCATCCTTACGCATAGGATCACTTCCAGAATACTCGACGGCATCAGACCCAAGATGGCCAACTGAACTACCACCTTGACTGGCACCCTGACTACTACCCTAATCAGCACACTTACTGTCCGCACTGTCAGACTGCAACTGCACAGCCACTTGTGCGTTGTCAGGTACTAAATCATCATCACCAAAAGCAACAACTCTTCTCACGTTTTCGCATGGAGGCAGGTACTGGGCAGGTGAGGGGGACGTTTCAGAAATTGCAGTCTGCCCACATTACACCCCTGCAGCGGAGTGCTTCAGAATAACCTTAGCTGGATGCAACAAATATTTTCTGTAGACATGTGTGACGCAGCAAACATGCATTGCGTGGGCTCGCCCGATCCTCTGTGTTCCCTATGCCGGTACACCACAGGGCACAGGGGGTTTCGTCTTGTGTTTCGGGCGGGGGTTGGTTGTTTTTCTTCTGTTTTTTGTGCTTACCTCTGTGCCAAATGACTCAAATGTTTCTTCATACATCTCGTGAATATCCCATGTGATGAACAGCATGCTCCCGCTGATCGCCACAGGCTTTTGCATTGGGGGCATCTTGTGTGGCCACGAAGCGCACTCTGCCCGGCTTGTGGGGAGGTCGGATTGGGTAGTGGGAATTTTGGCGAAGCTTGCTTGCACCGCGCCGATATAGCCGAGGGACCTGCACAGGAGGCTGTGCTGGCAGCCGCTTTGGCCGTATTTGAGGAAGACCGCATTAACCCAATGTTTAGATTGCACACCTTCGGCGCGCTTCCTGGATTTCATCATGTGCGTGCTGTGCCCTATATACAACCAGCGTTTGCGCCCTATGTACATAAGGCGTGTGTGTGTGTGTGTGTGTGGGTGGGTGGGTGGGTGTGTGTGTGTGTGAATGTGCATGTGTTGTGGACTCGCACTATATGGCCAGTCAATATGATTGCACATTCCAGTCTGCGTAGGGGTGGGGGGTTCCTAGCGGCACCATGGAGTTAGCCTTGTGATCATGCGCGCCGGGTGTAGTAAGCCAGACATCACGACTTTCTGCAGAGTGCTCAGCTCTCTCCTGCAAAGGGAGGGGAAAACCCCTTCACTTGGCTTGTGGTGTGGCAGGCAACGTGTGCTGTGTGTACTCTTCAAAATCTAGGGCAAGCTCAACGAATGAGACTGTGCCCGGCTTGTTGGCCCACTGTATCGTGCCCAGCCATCTGAGAAAATCCGTTAAGAGGGGCAATTCCCATGGCCAGAATTTCGCTGTGGGAGCGTGCAAAGACAGCACTTTGCCATGGGGGAAGGGTGAGGCATAGGCCCCAACAGCTGTTGCTAAGGATACTTGTGCGTGTGCGCGTGTGTGTGTGTGTGTGTGTGTGTGTGCGTGTATGTATGAGTATGAATGCGCAAATACTAGCGTAAGCGCAAGTGTGTGTGGGTCTGTGCACGGGTGTTTGTGAGTTCACGAGGGTTGTGTTTGTGTAAACCCTTGATGATAGCAGGGGTACATACAGCCTTTTCTCTTCATATTGCTGCGGAGACTCTGCCGCAAGCCGCTCGACAGACGCCTTCTGATCGTGGGACTCGGGATCTTTGAGCCTCACAGTGTTCATCTGAAGGCATACAAACCGAATGACGTGAAACTGCGGCAGGTCATCCTTTAATGCTGTTGGCAAAGCCCAGCTGTGGTTGGGTCTGACGAGCTGTGGTAGACCTTTGAGGAGCTTTGGTCGTTTCATACAGCCCCGACCAAGTTCCTCCATGGCGACACTTAAGCTCCTCAAAAGCACGCACTGCAGTGGCACACATCAACAAGTCTACCGGTACAAAGGCGGTTTTGCTGGGTGCATCTCAACCAGACAGATGAGGATGTACGTGTGTGTGTGTGTGTGTGTGTGTGTGTGTGTGTGTGTTAGGGGGCTGTGCAAGGTTAGTGGTAGGCCAGCAAATGCCCTGCAGTGGGATTTGTGGACTAACAAGACTGACGGGGCCTGCATGTGACATGCACCCCCAAATTTTATATTGCCAGAACCCTACCCTAGCTGGCCCAGACTGTGCAGTACAAACATCCTGAGTGAGTGATGCTGCCAGCATCGCACAGCCACCCCCACCCCTTCTCTCAGATGGCCTATCTCCTTCTTCCACGCCATTTTGTTGCGGTTGATTTGCAGCCACCAAGTTGCGGCCATGCAAGAGGGCATCGCGCCCTGGTATCAGCTGTGATGGACTGGGAGGGAACGTCTGCCTGGGGCACCCATCCAAATCAATGTTCCGGCCATCTATCCCAATGCTTTATCCCCATCATATCGAGCTTGGGGTGCCCTTTTCACAATTGCAAAAGCACAAGTCATTCATGCATGACCGGAAGCAGTGGTGGCGAGGGAGTGTAATGACAATATTACCCTCCCTAAGCACTAAAATAAGTGCCCAAGCCCTAATATGCTGGGCCAAGTCAGAAAATCCCATACAGACACATGCCCCCAAACGAATGGAGGTAGGACTGTGACCGTTGAAACTTTGCCTGGCTTGCCCGGTGCGCACCCGGCGTGCTAACGTTCCCTCTAGAGCTACTTCTACGCAAGGCACTACAGCCATGCACGAGGGCCAGGGTCCATGCAGTGTGCTTGGTCTGGAGCTCCCTCCGACTGGGTCCCTGTGCCATTGACCAAGCAGTATTTGGCGGTTGGCATTGCCCTTGCCTGACACACAAAAAGCATAGAAAAAAGGCACAGAGACAACGGCACCGCAAAACGTCGAACGGCTCAGCAAGCCTCCCAAATGCCCCACCAAAGCTCATCAAAGTCCTATCAAACATCCTACCAGAGCTCATGAAAGTGCCCAATTGCTCTGCGAAGCGTGGGTGCTGCCTTTGAAGAGCTTTGGCAGGAAGGACTGTGACTAGGCAAGAAGCTGATCTATGCTCACAGCAGGAAACCTTCTGATAGACAGCTGCAGTCCATGTGCGCATCAGTTGTTTGGAGCGAAAAAATGGTTTTAGTGTCCTGCATGTGTAGTAAATGATCCCATGTGCCCACGCCCTCATGGATTGCTACGATTCCCCATAAAGTCTGGTATGTGAACGTGGACCTGAAAGCTACGACTTCAGGGAGGGGGGGGCAAGGTTTGTGGGGGGGTGGGTGGGACTGTTTGAGCCCAGTTTGGAACCACCCTTTGGGGCTTAAATGTCTTGTGCCCCTCCCTCCCCCTGGGTTTTGCTTCAGTGGGGAGGGGGGAGGGGGTCCCAGGGGGAGGATTCGCCCCATCGTCCGAATGTACCTCGGGCGCAAACAGCAGCATTGTTGGACAGTGCCCGAATCAGCCTTTGGAATTGTTATGTATCAAATCATTGGGCGGGGCCGCTTGGTGACACTACTGTCACAGATCTATGTGGTGTGGCCACGAAGCAATGTTGAGGTTGCTTTCTGAACGAGGTTGTATGGTTTACACGCTTTTGTGCGCACAAAAGCGAAAAGGCGGTTCGACCGGGGTGCCGAAAAACGCTTTCAATGCGCGCTGGGACATTGTATCTGTAACAGAAATAGCATTGGGTAGATATTGATCACAAGCAACCTTCCTCAATGGGCGCCGCAGGTGCCCAAGAAAAAGCCCTTGGTGCCGCTGAAAAATGACTCCAGAACCATGCTTTTCATCTGACCTTGGGCTCAGGGGGAGGGGGGTCCAGGGGAGGGGCTGAGGGGGCGTTGGGGCAGCCCCTCTGCACCTGTGTCGGAACGAAAATTAAAGCAAACAATATTTACCTCCACATGTTTTCCTCAAATGATCAACCCATTCTGTCTTTTTTTTTGGGGGGGGGGGGGTGGTCGTGATGCCACCATTGACAAGCCAATGTGGACAATCGGGACATTTGAGGCTTGTTACCAGAGGCCCCCCTCACCTACTTCGCCCCCCCCCCGTCCCTGCGCACACCCCTGCAAACCTTTTTTTGACCTTCCAAATGGGCAAACCTCATGAAATCCCCCCCGAATATATACCTGCCCCGCATGCCCCCTAAATGTATGCCCCCTACCTGCCCTGTATGTATGCCGCGCTTGAGCAAATTGTCAGAATTTATACTCCGCAAACAAAATATGGGAAGGGCAAGAAAATGAATATCATCCTGCTGCAACAGCCCTGCATTGCCCAGGATCACCCTAGCTCTTCCAGTTCAAAATCAAACTCGCAATCTAGATGCTGCATGTCTCTACAGAGGAAAAAACGAACTGAATGACAAAGCATGGCACCGGCAGCAACTCCCTCTACCTGTTGCCCAGGGTGAAACCCGCGCCCATTTTGTGTGACTCCTCACAGCAGGCTTACTGAGCGGTTTGGCAGAACCTGTACCCATGGGAATAGATTCGAGGGGCTGGGGAGGTTCAGCAACCATATAACTCACGGATGGGAAGAATGTGAAGGATGTGAGAAGAGGGGTCTGCCAGGGATTTACCAGTCTACCAGTCTAGAGGTCAGGGGGGACTACTGCTACAGTCAACCAGTCTAGTGCTGGACGGGGCGGGGGGTACCGGATGCTCTTTGTCCAACTTTATCATCGTATTATGCAACCGGTGCTCGCGTCTCTCCACTTCCTGCAAAGATGGCAAAGACAGAGGCCAGAGGCGTGTGGGGCGGGTAATTCAAGCAGCGAGCCGCAATTCCTTGTTCAACTCCGCCGGCCCAGTCCGTGTCACATGCGACTTATCCAACCACAGCCCAATATCAAATCCCGCACAACCTGCCATACGTGCAGTGCTTCACACCGGACCATTTCATACGTTGATGGTCCAGCCCTGTTCCCCCCGAAACCCTCTTTCCCATCCCGATACATCGGACTGTAAAAAAACACAGGTGTGTGTGTGTGTGTGTGTGTGTGTGTGTGATCTGTACTTTTAGAGGTGGATCCTTGTGCAGCGTTGGGCTGGACGCCCCATTTGGCTCAAGTCTGCCAAGGCCTCTGTGGAACGTTGGTCCCCTCCCTTCTGCGGAATCAGAACCTCAGTGGTTTGTTGGTTAAGTAACCAGAGTGTTGGCTCTCCCGTGCCTCGTCAGAAAAAGCGGGCGAGCTACGGTGTCCTCGGCAGCATTCTCCTCCAGCCCCTGTGGGACAGGCACTGGGGGGGACCGGGGCGGTGGTGTTTTTGGCCTCCTGCGTTTGGGGGCTGGAGGGGTGATTGGTTGGTGTGGGGACCTCAGCAGACCTGGTGAATGCCGTGTAGGCCTTTGCACGCATGGTTTTTTGTGGGGCAGAAGCGATTGCGTAGGAAGAGCACGTTTGCGGTGTGTTGGCACTGGGGTGCACACTTTGTGGTGCCCCCTTTGGCAGCAATGGCGCACTCCTCTCTGTTTGAGGGTGCATCTCGGGCAGGGGGGTAAAGTGTGTAGCGGGCACAGTTGCAGTTGAGGCCTGCGAGCTACGTGATCATCTGCATGGTGGCCCAGCTTACAGCACTCTTCGGCTGTCCTCCGCAGCCGTTTGCATGTCATACATGCTGAGGCAGAGTGTACAGAGCACTTCGACTGAGCAGGCGTAGGCTGCGCTGCTCTGTGTGCGGTTGTGTGTGTGCGCGTGCCTGTGTAGGGGCGCCGTGGGAGTCGTCCATCCCCAATTCTTGGAAAAAAGTCTGCCCCGAAGGAAGAGCTAGACCCCCCCCCCTTTGGCAGATATCATTTGTTCTGACGATGGTGCCAACCCTGTCTGCAGGTTACCCTGCAGCGCACGATGCAGCCTGTGGTCTTCTACTTCCTGAGCTGACTTTCGTGGTCTGTATGCATACGAGCGTAGCGCATGCGTTCTGTGTATGCCGACCTTAGCGGTCCACGCGTGCTCACGGTATTCTGTCAGCTTCTGGATATGTGTGTGCTGCGCATTCCTACAGGCAAAATACGGGCGACGGTTCAGGCCGCACAGTGCAGGTCCTCCCAGGGGAACCAATGAGTTACATTGTGTAACAATGCGTGCAGGGTGCAATTGGCCTTTGGTGACGAGTCGTTGCGCACTGGTAACTGCCAGTCGTAGCACCCTGCCTCTCTCTTGTAGGGGAAGGGTCGTGCCCTTGAACTTTGCTTGTGGCGCGTGCGGTAGGGTGCGTTGGGCAAACTCTTCAAAATCCTAATCTAAAAAAGTAACTGTGCCTGGTTCCTGCGTCCAGGTCAGTGCTCTCAGCCATCGCAGGAGGTCAGCCAAAAAGGGCAACTCCCATTGCCATTCAGGCTTTTTCAGGGTGCGCAACAGTAGCGTGCCTTTCTCTTCCAGCTGTGGCAGAGGTCCTACCAATTGATGGTAGGGGTACTGTCGGATTTGCTGCGACAAGTTCGATCCTGTGAAGATGGCCGGGGACTGTGTATCTCTCAGTTTTCATGCTTGCAAAATGACTACAAACATAGTATGTAAAGCACTCAAGAAGTTGAGGGCTGTTCCTGACTTAATACACTCTTGAGGCATCTCAGGTGCCAACCCACAGCACCGCAGGCATGGTGGCCATTGGTCTGGGGGGGGGGGGGGGTAGGCATGGTATGTGTGTAGCAGCGTCCAGGACGCTAGGCAAATGGTTTGCGCGTGCTGTGTGCTAGGCAGCAAAGTGCCAGAAAATGTGTTCCTCGTCCTCCGGGGCACCGCCACAAAAAAGGCATGTGGAAGTGGTGTGCATGCCTCTCTGATATGCCCTAAGTGCTGTCCATGTCGCCCCCGAGAGTATGCCTCGAAGGATGGACCTTTGGAGTTCGGTGGCAAAACCTGCTATGTTGTGCTGTACCAGCCGTCTGCATGTGGCATAATGGGCCCCCGCAAAGAGTCGGGGTCGGCGTTGGACTAGGGCGTCCAACATTTGTGACCGAAGTTGTTCACGCACCTCGTGCTTCACTGTGTTTTTGTCCCCGTAAAGGAGGAGGGGGTCACTTCTTCCGGGAACTGTCCATCCCCACCATCCCTGTGTGGCCACCCACCCACATTCGTGTGCTGTGTGTATGGCTCGGCCGTACGGGCCAGATCCCTTGTGACTTTGGGTCGTTTCCCAAATAGCCTGAGCACTGATTTGACTCGCGCCTTTGGTGCGGCACAACTGAGCCAACCAAAGAATACGGTGATATTTGAGCACCAGAGTTGGTGCAATTCTGTGTCCCTTGCAGAGTAAGGTAAAGAAAATCTCCTTTGCCCTGCCAGGCCATGATGGTCCCCACATTGTCTTCATTACCTTCGTTTCAAAAGGCAACAGGTCTTTCGGCCGCAGGGGCACTATTTCCGCAGCATGCAGGCCAGTGGTCGTTATCATTGCGGAAACGACATCACATCTGCGCTCAAAATTTCCTTGTGCACCATGCACTCTGTCGAGCAAGCTGCAGACGCTAGAAATGCGCTTCAGTATGAGGGGTCCAGAACACGTAGCATCAGTGGTGCGAACACCAGTGCCCGGCGACTTAAATTCTGATGAAATGGGGAATGGTACCCCCTGCAGTGCAGCCCGTACCGGATGCCGGTCATTGGACGAAAAACCGACCGATTTCTTAGCATTAACTCCCTGACCTGTGTCCTCCAACCAGGTGGAGGTGCAGTCTAACAGCGGGGTGAGGGTGTTGTTTCCAGCTGCAAACCCATAGGTATCATCTGCATACCCAAGGGCAGTCAAAATGTAATGCAGGGCCTGTGCTGGCTGATCCCCGGGGGGGAGCCTTTGCACTGTGACTTTGATGCCCTGCTGCTGGGCATCCAGCACGCGTTTCCACACACTGGTCATGAGGTTGATGAGTATGACGCTCAGCGGGCAACCTTGAAGGATGCCGTTTGTGGCATCAAAAAAGCTGGCGCAACAGCCCATAATCTTGAAGCATCTTGTGAGTGTATGATACATGCCTATGAGTGCTCTATGTGTCCCCAAATCCATTCCCTGCATGAGGGCGATGTCAAGGACAATGGACTGTGGAAAGAGATCAAAACATTTTATGTAATCTAATCCAAAACCATGTAGGACAATTTTCATGAGTTTGTGAAGCTCAATAAGCATAGAAATGAAGCCGGTTGCATCTGCGCCCCGTTTTTTTCTGAATCCATACGTGTGTGGATGGATCCACTGTTCCTGCCACAACATACATTCCTCCTGGCGGATTCTAGCCCAGACCCGGTAGATTTGCGATAAAACTGACAAAGGTCGCTGCTGCATTGGCAGCATACCCTCCCCTTTTGGGATTAAAGAGACGTATCCCCTGGCCAAAACACTTGGCCAACAACCCGTCTGTTCAATGAGCTGCAGGATGTCAGCAAGCATATCCAGCAGACAGATAGGCAACAACAACAGATCAGATGTGTGTGTGTGTGTGTGTGTGTGTGTGTGTGTGTGTGTGTGTGTGTGTGTGTGTGTGTGTGTGCGTGTGTGTGTGCGTGCGCGCGCGTGTGTGTGCGCGTGTGGGTGGGTAATGTGAGCTGGGAGTTGTGAGATTCACCCAGTCACAGCCAGTTAGCAGCCTATTCCGAAACGCTTTACTGAGAGCGGGTGGTATAGTGTAGGTTTGCAATGTAGAGTGGTGGTATAGAGTCGCAGTATGGAATTGGGGAATCAAGTAGCGCTATGGAGTCACGCTATGGAGTCACGGTATTGAGTGGCGGGATAGAGTAGTGGTATAGAGTGGCGGGATAGAGAGGCCGGAGAGGATTGCAGTATGCCATTGTGGTGAAGAGTGGTGGTATAGAAATGCGGTATAGAGTTGCAGTATGGAATTGTGGTACAGAGCGGCAGTTTAGAATAGTGCCATAGAGCGGCGGTACAGAGAGGTGGTATGCTGCCAGTACAGAGAGGCTGAATGGAGTTGCGGTACGGAATTGCGGGAGACAGTGGCGGTATGAAGAGGTGGCATAGAGGCGGAATAGAGTAGTGGTATAGAGTGGCGGGAGAGAATGGTGGCATCTAATGGCGGTATAGAGTAGTGGTATAGAGGGGCGGGATGCAGAGGCTGAATAGTGGTGGTACAGAGAGGCAATAAAGAGAGTCAGTATAGAAACGCGGCATAGAGTGGCGGGATAGAGTGGCGGTATAGATTGGGATTGGGTTTGGAGCTTTAAAGTGGGCTATCCCTAGTTCACAGGCCATGCAGGCAACGAGGCCTATGGCTCTAACATACCAATGGCTTACAATGTCTCAGAGCCCAACGCTAGGAACTCCGTGCACAACCAAAGCCCAATCAGGGCAATCTGAACACATCCTAGAACATCGCCGCTCGGGCCCAATGCTGCAAACAGGTCTCATCCGCAGGGTCTAACGCACTTGGGAAGCGCAGGGCGCAGACTAGCTTTGACGGAATGCAATGTAACACGCCAGTGTGTTGTGAACTTCGGTCTTCACAGTAGACAGCAACACAAAAGGCATCGGCGGAACACCATGACCATCACTCCAGGGACCAGGTGGGTGATGATTCTCGTGAGTCATGCCTCACACAACAAACGCGCAAACCACCTGTGGAGAAGGCAACCAGGGCACTACACGCAGCAAAATTTCAGAACATCCAGTGATACATCCGTTTGGAGTGTGTCGTTGTTGAAGAGAAGACGTATTACCCTGCACGCGCAGGCAGTGCTTAAAGAACATCATTGATCACCGCAAGTCGGCGGTTAACAGGCGGCCCCGAGGGGCTGACCTCAGTGAAAGAAAACAAAACTCGGGTTTTAAGGACCCCCCCCTCCCCTGGTTGTGGACATCGGCGTTCACAGTTGTTGGAAAGACAATAGAGCGTGGATGCAATACTGTCAACATCACTCCCCGGGACCGTATGACAATCCACGGCGTCACGGTTCGCGGGCCAAACCAAGATCGACCAAATGATGCGCTTTGGAGTCTGAAGAGTGTCTTTGCGGACTGCAGCTGAGTTGATGCCCACCAACTCAGGATGACCCCAGGGTGGGGCACATTCCCAGTCCCATTTGGTGTCATGCGCAACACGGGACCAGGATCCTACACCCACTTTCCACATTCAGAAGTGGCAGGAGTGGGTGGGGGTTGTGCAGCGTGACATCAGAAAAGTTGGAGGAGGTTGCCAGAATGGCTGAGTAGTAGCTAGCCGTGCGGGACGCGGGGGGGGGATTACAGGAGGAGGAGCCTCCGAGACTTTGAATCCCCTCACCCCGCTTTTGTTGCCACGATATGCCATGGGGTCGGGGATGAGATGGCTGGTTTCAGCTGACGCTTCTGCTGACCACCTGGAGACATACCAGGACGCTCATTCTTGTGATGGAATCCTCCATCTCACCCCGCTTCATCTGCCTCGCCTTGACGCTACCCAACATCTTATCCAATTCGTTTTTGCGTTTTGTCTCCCACACCTGCAGTACACCAGTGCCTCCAGACCCGCACCTGGCTGAAACCAATGCCATCAATAAGTTTTATCAACCGGCATCTGGGCTCAGCAGTTGCGCGAGACCTCACAAGCTCTGCATTAGGCTCGATGTCTCCGGTCGAAGACGGGGGTGGCTCACCAAGTTCCTGAGACCGTTGCAGAGGCCAAACTGACCAAAGTGGGGGGACTGCGCAGGGAAATCGAAAAATTGGGACTGCAGTTGTGGTTCGATTGGCTGTTCAAGATTTGATAGCGTGGTTCAGCACTGTTTAAGGCTGGTTCGGGTTCAACCACCATCAACCTTTCTTGACCCTTTCCTCAACCCTCAAGAGCCCTCAACAACCCTCAACAATCCTCTACAACCCTCTACAACTGTGTGACCAGCCGCAAGCAAAGGCGACGGCCACTACGTTGTCCCTGCCATTCACCGTTCACCATGGTCATATGCATTCTTTCAGCCTTCCCTCTCATCTCGCACAAAATTTGCCACTGTTTTGGTGTTCCACCACAGAGGGGAAAACCAGCACTGCGCTGCATCGGCAACGCACGGCACGCGCATTTTCACAGCAGCAGGCATGCGGTGCTCAACGGATCAGTACAAACGCCCGCAGGGTCTCCTTTTTACACCAGGAGTCTTCAATCCTCCACTCCACTTCTTCACCAAAACAATGCTGGCTGCAGCTTCACACACCCTCTCCAGAGGAGGGCCGTAGGAAGAGGAAGAAGACCATGCCAACATGTATGCGATGGCCCGCTGTACATGATGGCCCACTGTTGCATCCATCACGTGCCAGGAAACATCCCTCAATCGGTCCCACTGTGCGTGTTGAGGTGTACAATCACAAACGGCGGCATTTCAAGACAAAAATGTATGAGAGACCCTGTCAGGCCTACACAACAAGCATTGACAGGACGACACTACACCAGTGACCGCATCATGCCCCCAAAAAAAAAGAAAACCAAGCGTGCGGGTCTCTATCCCTGTGTTTGGGGACTTGGACTCACAACTCCGCACTCAGCTCCATCCAGGGCAATGGCATCCAGATGTGCCCCCGTTTGCCAAGAAGGTGCGTGATCGCAAATTTTCGATCCGGCTGCTCTCCCACAAACTCTAAGTATGCTTCTGTAGAGTGGTGTTTGCAGTCCTAATACCTACAGGTAAGGCACACGAAGGAATGTTGTTACTCCACGGAAAAGGAACGGCTTCAAATACACCCAGAAATGCTGCATGCGCACCACAGGACGCATGTGCGCACGGCGCCTAGTTTTAAGGTACTCAGACGACCCTAGCAATCCACGTGACTGCTGACGATGCTCAACATGTGCCACCCCATTCCTTCTCTGTGTTTCTCCTCCCACAACCCGAGTGTCCTCCATCAATGTCGACGTTGCGCCATGAACCCACAATTCCTGTATTATATTGACATCTTCGCACAGCCGTTCCCATTCCTCAGATAACCACTCGTCAGGTTTCCCTGATCTAGTCCTCCGCCGTGGCAGAGTGCTTGCACGCCGCACTGAAGACTATTGCTGGGTGGATCCTAAATGTGTTGGTGCCACGACCTCCACACTTTCATATGGTGCCTCAGGGATATTCCGGAACCAACAGCTTCTGAGCCCTAAGCTGTGCATCTGCCATGCAGCCTTGATCTGCCGCCCTAAATGTACATTGCAACACTGTGCTTGGAGAACACGGCCCTCAGCGAGGGTGCACTTGCTGGTTAACGGGGTTTCCAGGACTGATGGACAGCCTGGGTCAGCCTGAGCCATGCTGCAACACACACCTTCTTCCTTTCCGCAGGGAGTGTGACCAGACGGTTCTTGAGGTTCTCCATCTGTGCCGCAGTCAACTGAACCTTCGCTCCCTCCCACTCCTTCGCCCGTGCAGCTTCGGCTTTTTTCTGGAAATCCTTTTTCTGGGCATACATTCATTCAGGGCCATTGGGTGACTCACAATCGTGAAGAGGAGTTAATGCAAGGGTTTGGGAGGGCTGTAGAGGAGTGCGGGCAGGCAACAACAAAGGGATGGATATAAAGGGGGGAGGTAAATGGGCAAGGGGAACTGGCACGGGGACTCGTTCAAGTAAACAGATCGACAAACATCCCCTCGCCATGCACACGCATTCCACATGGAGACCAGAAGACCGGGAGGGAAACAGAAAGCACACATACAGTGCCATGTGTTGCTGCCATGTGAGCAGTGACAAATGCAAAGGGCAAAGAGAGGTGTGTGAGGGATGTGTGGAGCACTCAGAGCTAGAGCTAGAGGTAGAGCTGGTGCCGTTGCCGGGGTTGTTCTGCGGGCCTGGAACCATTACTTCGGAACCACGAGTGACTGATGGTTCCCCGACCCCCCATACCACCCCATCCCCCCTCCGAAAATGCACGGCATTATATCCAACCCTCAGCAACAATGGGGCTGGGATGGCTGACGTGCCCAGGACAGATACCCAGAGCTGCAAGCACTAATCACTCTCTGGCCCAACAATCAGGGCCCACAATCCACCCATCCTTCCGTGCACCCCTCCCTCCCTCCCTCTCTCCCTCTCTCCCTCCCTCTCATCCCCCGTGGGTGCACTAGTGGCAAACACTATTGACCAAAAGTATTTACACGTAAAGCACAAATTACCAAAGGCCAAAATTAGCCAACAGAGCCCATTGTTTTGTAAGTTTTTTGGGCAATTTTTTGGTATCGTAGCAAAGGGGACGTCACCTTTCCTTGCCACAATGCAGCACAATGCAACGGAAAACCGATGTGAGTTGCACCATTCATAGTTTACTTAATGGGTGGCAGTGGCTGCAGTGTGATCCAAGCAACAGCCATCACAAACAATAGAGGCAACACTATTTGCAGTCACTGGCTCACAACTGGGCTGGGCTCTCAGTTTGGTGACAGCATCTTGAACTTCAGCACACTCAGCCTCGGATAGAATCCTTTTGCGACCTCGTTTCAGGGTGTGAAAATAATCACCATTTTTTTTTAAATACTTCAGCCACCCATAAACCATGTGCTACCCCAACCTGTGCTCCCTCTGAGCCCCAGCAATGCCATGTTGCCTGGCCCAATCAGTAACTGTTGTGATGTACCCACTCCAATTGTGCCAGAGGGCTGAAAAACCAGGTCCCGGCACGCATCCACGACGTCAGTCGGAACAACATGCACATCCATGACAAAAATAGACCGTGCAAGAAAGAGAGGGCCTACAGCGGGGGAAAAAATGATCAAGACCTTGGGACCAGGAAGTGGGGTAAAACCAGAAGTACCAAAGTATCCTTATTTTTTTGGTTAATTTTTTTGGGTAATAATCTTTTGGGTAATATTTGCCTTGGGTAATTTTTGCTCGGACTGCAAGTAGGTGCAAATAAAACAGACAGATGGATGGATACAATAGATTGCGCAACATGCAGAATTGGAGCAGACCCCAAGACCCCCAATGCAGCGCGGGAATGCGCCCCAGGGCCCCAATGTTGCACAAGATGACCCAGTGCTGCATGGGAGGGCGACCCAAAGACCCTTGGAGAGGACGCCAGCCCCCAGTGGTCCTCAAGATGCGAATTGGGAGGGAACCCAAGAACCCCGGTGGAAAATAAAGTGTAGTGCACAGGCACAGGGCACGCTGGTGCAAGTGCAAGAGCCAGGTCGCTAACACACAATTGCACCGCAAAGAGTAGTGGGAAAACCCAGTCTACAACTCCAAAAGTGGCAGTGAGCGACAGGATTGGTCATGGTGGGCGCTAAGGTGCTATTCCAGAACCAAACCCGTGGCAGAAGATGTGGGTGTGGAGGAAGTGGACAGGTTCCGCCAGGTTTCCATAGCTTGGACTCAGGTGCCGGGAAATGGGCGGGGGGGGGGCCTTCGAAGGGCAGTCCCCAACATATGTGCCTCGTTACAATCAGTGTGTTGTGTGGGTGCTTCTAACTATACATATTGTGGGCTGAAGATCGTGATTATTTCCCTCGCCCCTGTGGCGCCGTGTTCAGGGTTGTTGCAGCCCAAACAGTTTCTTTGGTATGTTTCGCGCCCTGTTCTCATCAGTTTTCCATTGGCATAGGTTCGGGGTGTTGGAGTCCAGGCCTACACATCAGTCCAGCGCCCCCTGCTTCCCCCCCTCCATGCCTTAGAGGCCTGCCAACACCAGCTGGACCGATCCCACAGGTAACTGCCATTGTGCCATCGTTCAAGTTTTGACAAGGAAAATGTTTTTGATTGTTTGCCCCCAGACAGTGGGGAAATGTGTTTTGGTGGGTGAGAGTGGTACTCACAAAGGCTGCTTCTGCCTTCGTGGCCTGCAGGTGACGTGGGCGGGTGGGGATGGGGGGGCAACATATATGCCTCAAAACGTTCGCCACCTTGCGCTGGGCACCTGTGGTATATATGTTGAAGTGATATGTTGAAGTGGGAGGGGGGTGGGGGGGGGTTGGCTGTGCTGAGGTGGAGGTGGGGGTGGGGGCTGGGGGCTACAGTGCCAATGTACATGATCTCACTCCACAGCTCAACCAGGGGAGTGGTTGCTTGAGCCTTGTGACGTGACATGACGTTTTCCCACAAAGGAAAATGATTTGGTTGTTGCTTTGGCCTTGGCGAATTTGTGCACTGTCCTTGCAGTCTCCGGTGGGACGCAAAAGCCCCTGCTTCCTGGTGCATGCCTGCTTGCACATTTGTGGACCCTCACAGCCCCAAACTGTGGGGAAACTACACGCTTTGAGCGATTGCAGCTCAGCACAAGAGGGATACCCTTGAAAGAGCAGCAATACACATCCTATGTACCCACCAAAACATGATTGCTGCACCAGCTTTTGTGTGTGCTTTTGCGGAAATGACACAGAACGAACCCCATGTTGACACAACGTCTGGGACCAAATGGCAACGAAATACTCCAATACCCGAGGTAGTGGAGCAGTTCTGCATCGTGGCTAGCGCCGTCCTGTCGTGTGGGACTCTGTTCAACCCCTCTTGCCCCTGAAATGTACGATCCCCTGGAAATACGTTGCTGCGAAGATAACGAGGCTATCTTTCACCATGCAGTGTGCAACCTAACACTGCCCATTATTGAAGGTACGTATTGAAGGTATCCTCAGCGCTACGAACGCGCCCGATCCCTGGAAGTCCCCGCAGCGACACACGCAAGGGGCATCACTGATAATGACTCGCACAAGGACGCCAGCCCCCAGAACCTGCTGCGCAGCCATGTTTCCGGACCCCTAATTCCCCAATATAAAGGACCCCACACACAAAGGTCTTCAGAGGCTATATTGTCAGCGAACCCTAATGCTACCCCCATTATTGATGCGGAGTAAATCATGGTGGTCCACGAGCACCGTTGTTGCTGACTTCCCTCTTGGGGGGGGGGGGGGGGAGATGCATCAGCAAGCAAATGGGAACTGACCCGGAGGATGGCCAGATCATAAATGCGTCCAAGGAGCTCCTCTTGTTGTTCGGCGGTCGGTCTGCTCTTCTCGGGCTGTGGCTCCACAGCCTTAAGAATCGTCTCAATCTGAAGAACATGCACAGCAGGAGACCTTGCAGGGTGCCCCCACCCGCCCGACGGCCACCCTCTCGAGTGAAACTCTGCCCCTTCCCCTGTCAGCCCACCCTCCCCGGGCCTTTATCTACTGCAGCGCACACCCCACCCCCAGAGGCGGGGGGGGTGTGGGGTCTGTGTTGTTCGTTTAGCTGTTTCGAATGGGTTCTAAGAATATTGCGGGCCAAAAAAAGGCTATTTTGGATCACGAAATGCGCAGATTTAAAGGAGGGCACTCCCCGATTTAGCGCCACCGCGCCGGGGCCCCACCGTTGAGTTTTTGACCCCAAGCCTGGATTGGGCAAGGGCCCCACCTAGGGTCTAGGATGGCCAGAGTAGAATAGTGAACGCAGCATTGAGAAGGTTATGGCCAAAAGGGACAGAAGAAGTGCTTGCTTGCAAGTTTGCTTGCTGCATGTTGTAAGCTAGATTCCAGGGGAGAGGGGTGTAGTAAGATATACGATCACACGCCAAAACTCATGCTTTCTCGTTATGTCGGCAAGTCAATTATCTTCAGCAATATCATTCTCATCACTCCTGTTGTGTAGCCTTCTTCGCTCATTGTGAATATTATTGTGCCACTATTTCATTACTAGCATGGCACACAGCGGTGCAGTTTGGTGATGTGTTGCGGGTATATTGGTCATTTTCCTATTGGCAGGTATGTACCTGCCGCCGCGGGTGTGCACCCGCCACTGCCGCAGCATTATTGGTGGGAGTGTTGTTGGTCGATATTTATTGTTGCATTGTATGGTACTGTCACCTAGTTGCCACGGCAAGCAGAAACAGCACCAAAAGCACCGCCAGAAAGGTCTTTTAATTTTAGGTCTCTGTAGCAACGTCTCTCATCCTTGCTTTTGTGTGGTGTCTTTTTGCTGTATCACCAATCATTGCTTGACGTTGCAAGTTGCATGTTCGTCTTTCACAATGCAATGGCCAACCCTACTTATTGCTCATGCTTTTTGAATTGCCTTTAACTGCCTCCTTATTGTACTACAGAACAGGTTTTGAATCGGCTTTCTGATCATCCATGGACACCGAGTGTACTAAAAATGGGAATATAGCGCAACAAAAAGTAAAAGAGTTCAAACATTGCTCTTTACTGCAATAAACTTAGCACAAAGGGGTAAAATCAAGCATTGCAAAACGTGGTGCCAAATACACCCCGCCGTCACTGCACCGTTGAGACACAAGGCACCCTTGCCGGCCCGTTGTTTGGTGATACCTCCCCACACACCGGGTATTGATCTGCCCATCTTGCTCTTACAATCATCAATTGATGATACCAATGCTACTTTAGATGCCATCTTTGCCTGATGCTTTGGGTCGGGCTTGCTTGGCATTCCTCGGCCACAACAGACTCTTCATGCATGCCCATCTGTTTGCCAACACAGGGGGCCCACTGGGCCCGGTCCGTGAACACAACCCCCCACACACAGGCCCGCTGGAACAGGGGCACCTCCGCCCCCCCCATCCCACACCCCCCACGTCCCGGCAACAGTGACTGTCAGTTCCGCTCCACCCGGATCCTTCCACCTCCAACTGCGGCTGCAACGCATTTGTAACCGCCGCGTTCAGCTCTCAACTGTCAGCTCCCAACCGCTTTTGGAGGCATTTGCCGCAGTACCCTATGCCCTCCCTCTCCTCGCAGCGCAGGCCGCCCCCCCCTTCTTTGTGAAAGTCAGTCACCCAGTGGCGCCCAACCATGCGCACGCAGAAACAATTATCGGTGGGCTCTCCAAGCAATCACTTGAAAGGGGAGAAGGGACACTCATCATCATCCCGTTGGTTTGACATGCGTTCCGCCCCGACTGCGTCTGTCCATACCAGACGGCCCCCTCACCGTTTGGTAACGGCCAGGCCCTGCCCCCAGCCGCTCTCCCAACACCCAGCGACCGCTTTGGCAACCACTTTCGAACCGCCCCTTCAAGCCCCCCCCCCCCCCTCAAGCTCCCTCCCTCTGCCTTTGCCCCACTCCCTCTGTCCGTTCCTCCCCTCGTCCCTGTCACCCTCTACCTCCCGCCGTTCCAGTCTTCGCATTGCTGGCACGTGCTTGACAGCCCTACACGCAGTACCCCCCTCCTCCCACGCACGCAGGCATGGGGAGGACAGCATGCAGTGCAGGGCTGCAGAGGGCCTCACTACCTGTTTGAGCGCTGGGGATGGACGGGCGTTGGGGGGGGGGGGGGTCTGTCCCCATTGTGTGTTCAATGTTCAATGGGGGACGCAGCTGATGCAGGGCGAGGTGCGCAGGGTGTGTCGCGCCATTAAGGACCTCAAGGGGTGAGGGTCATCTGGAGCCCCGGCCAATCCCAGCCGACCCACTCAACCACACCAACCAACGGACTTTAGACCAATTTTCCTCAGCGAAAACACGAAATGTATCAAACGGGCCCGAAATTGGAGGCTGATTTTTGGTACACTTGTTTTTGCCCCCCCCCCCATGGGGGGGGGGGGGGGGGGCTTTTTTGCCACGAGGCAATGGCCCAGTGTGTGTGCACGAGTTTGAATTTTGAAGGGTCCAGCATACAAGAAATTTTTTGTTGTCCACAAATCCTTGAATCTCAGACCCCACCCCCTACCCCTGCTACAAAGTGTGTCTGGATGGGAGTGAGGGGATGGCTGGAGGAGGCAGGAAGGGTGAAAGGAGAGTGGAGCAGGGCGGGCATGTGGAGAGCACAGGGGGGCGTCTCCTCGCTTTTGTACGCGACCCCCCCCAAGTAGAAGTCGGCCGAAGGCCCCTAGGGGGGGGGGGGGGGGGGGTTCAGGGAGGGGGGGCCAGCCGGGAGGGTCGGTTGGGGGGGGGGGGGGGTCCAGGTGGGGCACTTTGGGGGGGGGGGGTTGTCACAAGGTTGGGCTGAACATCATCCACCAAATTTCATTCATGGCTGCTTTTGCCACATCATTGCTCTCCATTTTGGACCCCAATACTCACTCTAACCCTAGCCTAGGGTGAGAGCTTGGGCTAGGGCTAGGGCTAGGGCTAGGGTCACCGAGCTGGTGGAACCAGTCTTGGTTTTACAACCCTTTTTAGTGTCTAGGGTGGACCTACCAGGTTTAGCAGCAAGCAGCAAGCAAGCAAGCAAGCAAGCAGCACGCGCGAAATGGGGAAAAATCAGAACTCCGTCGTGGTGCTTTGGATTTGGTTGAAATTTTGGTGCATGATACCTATGGGTGTGAAGTACAATCACACAAAGTTTGAGCGAGAAACTCAACGGTGGCGGCCGGGAACGGGATTCGCAAGTGGCGGACCTCAGTTTCAAAAGTTGCAGTTTAGGGCCAAAAACAGCCATTTTTGGGCCAAAAAAAGCCCTGGCACACATTCAAAACAACCCAACGAAGGGAAACGGTGGGTACACTTCATGTGCGGCTTGACTTCCCCGTGTCAACCAGCTCTTTGCGGCCCTCTAACTCCATGATATGTCCCGGAAACGGCCCAAAGAAGCTCCAAATGCCGACAGCCACAAACCAAGAATAGGCCATATCTTTGGCTACATGGCTCAAAATGCGATTCTGAGGGCACCAACTCCACCCGCAACCCCCCACTTTTTGTGGTTTCCACCCCTCAAAATTGTGCATACGGACACCTAGACCCCAATACCTAGGCCCATTAGGCTGCGGCAAGCGGCAAGCTCAAGCCCAAACAGGTGGGTGCCCAAATGGGTCAACAGGGTCCAGTAGGGGCAAAAAGATGACTTTTCTCAAAAATGATCCTAGACCATGTGCGGCGCTAAAACAAGTGTTTTTGGACCGTTTTGAGCTTGTGGTGGCCCATTTTGGTCCTCCGAAAATCCCAAAATGCCTTGAAAATGGGCTGTTTTGGGACCAAAAATGGGTCAAAAATGGGTCAAAAACGCATTTTTCCAAACCTCATCGTAGACCATTTGGGGTGCACAAACGGGTGAAATGAGCCCATTTTGAGCCCACTTTGGGGCATTTTGGCCCCTCAGAAGTCCAAAAAGCCTTGAAAGTGGGCCTCGTGGTGATGGGGTTCAACTTGCAAGCTGATTTCACTTTGTCAAGAGCCATCAATGTGTAAATCATTCTTGATGTCCCTCACCAGTCATAGCTGATGTTCCCTCCCCCACCAGCTCGGTCCCAATATTCAGTCTTGATTAGGGTTAGGGCTAGGGTCACCGAGCTGGTGGAACCAGTCTTGGTTTTACAACCCTTTTTAGTGTCTAGGGTGGACCTAACAGGTTTAGCAGCAAGCAGCAAGCAAGCAAGCAAGCAAGCAAGCAAGCAGCACGCGCAAAATGGGGAAAAATCAGAACTCCGTCGTGGTGCTTTGGATTCGGTTGAAATTTTGGTGCATGATACCTATGGGTGTGAAGTACAATCACACAAAGTTTGGGCGAGAAACTCAACGGTGGCGGCTGGGAAAGGGCGTCGCAAGTGGCGGTCCTCAGTTTCAAAAGCTGCAGTTTAGGGCCAAAAACAGCCATTTTTGGGCCAAAAAAGCCCTAGAACACATTCAAAACGACCAAACGAAGGGAAACGGTGGGTACACTTCATGTGCGGCTTGACTTCCCCGTGTCAACGAGCTCTTTGCGGCCCTCTAACTCCATGGTATGTCCCGGAAACGGCCCAAAAAGGCCCCCAGAAGCTCCAAATGCCGACAGCCACAAACCAAGAATAGGCCATATCTTTGGCTACATGGCTCAAAATGCGATTCCGAGGGCACCTACTCCACCCGCAACCCCCCACTTTTTGTGGTTTCCACCCCTCAAAATTGTCCATACGGACGCCTAGACCCCAATACCTAGGCCCATTAGGCTGCGGCAAGCGGCAAGCTCAAGCCCAAACAGGTGGGTGCCCAAATGGGTCAACAGGGTCCAGTAGGGGCAAAAAGATGACTTTTCTCAAAAATGATCCTAGACCATGTGCGACGCTAAAACAAGTGTTTTTGGACCATTTTGAGCTTGTGGTGGCCCATTTTGGTCCTTTGAAAATCCCAAAATGCCTTGAAAATGGGCTGTTTTGGGACCAAAAATGGGTCAAAAATGGGTCAAAAACGCATTTTTTCAAACCTCATCGTAGACCATTTGGGGTGCACCAACGGGTGAAATGAGCCCATTTTGGGGCATTTTGGCCCCTCAGAAGTCCAAAAAGCCTTGAAAGTGGGCCTCGTGGTGATGGGGTTCACTTGCGAGCTGATTTCACTTTGTCAAGAGCCATCAATGTGTGAATCATTCTTGATGCCCCTCACCAGTCATAGCTGATGTTCCCTCCCCCACCAGCTCGGTCCCAATATTCAGTCTTGATTAGGGTTAGGTGTAGGGTCAGGAGCAGGCTGAGGGTTGGGATGGCGTTAGAGTCAAGGTTGGGTTCAAGGATAGTGTTGGGGTGCTCCACCGCTTGGGCGGGGAGGGGTGCTACGTGGGCAAGGGAAAAAATTTTCGGGTGCCACCCTATGTATGGCCGGCAGCTATTGACCCTTGGTAACTAAGTGGGCCCGGAGGGCAAGGATGGGGGGGGGGGGGGTCGCGTACCCGAACTGAGGAGACGGCCCACCCGTGGTGGAGAGGGCAAATTGAGGGCAGGAGCCAGTGAAGGAGAGAGCAAGGTGGGGGCGGCGAGAAAGCGAGTCACCAACGTTTGGGATACTCCAATGCTCCAGGTAGAAGTCCTAAATTCATGTCTCCTTTTGTGTTTTTGAGCTCTGGATCCATTGCAACTCCGGGCGGGGGGGGGGGGGCTCCAACCCCCCCCCCCCCTTGTTAGGCTGTCGGGGCCGAGCCCACCAACGTGACCCTGCACGCACATTCCAAGCATCATACCTCAAATGCACACAGCCCCCTAGTTGGCGAAGGGTGTTGCACCCACTGGTTCAAATTACCTACCCCCCCCCCCAGTTGGGGTATGGTGCTGCCCCTTTCCAATGCACCCTGACCAGAATGTTCTTGCGCCCTTCCTAATGGCTGTGGGAGGCTCTCGGTCACTTGTTGCTACCGGGGGGGGGGGGGGGTTCTTACGTGTGAAATTTGGAATGGTGAAATTTGGTGCAGATAAAATTTGGCACCGATTCTAAATACCACAGAAAATTTGGTACGAATTTCCCAAATTGTCACACAACAATGTGAATGGTGGTTGTCATTTCCTATGGGCCTTTGGTTAGTTGCAGTCATTTGCGAGAGGCTTGGGGATGCCCGTTTGCTCCTATGGACATATTGCAGCAGCTCCAACTAGCCTGCTAAAGGGTCCCTGTAGAGTACCACGCCTTTGCCCTCAGCCTACCCTTGCGGGAACACATCATTATGGGAAATCTTACAGCTTGGCCCTTCAAGCCCGTATCCTACCTCCGCCCCCCCCCACCCCCCCGATTTGGATAGGCTGGGTGGGCCCTTCCCCCCGGGCTTGCAATTTTCCGGCAGCCTTGCAAGAATAACAAAGTCTTCAATTGCACCTTCTTCACTTTGGCTGCACATCTCTCGTGGACATTCATTGTGCGCCAACTCGGTGGGTTTTGGCATTTTTCTCGGAGTTTTTGGTCCTTCCGTCCAATGCGCCAAAATATCGTTCCCTTGGGGGGAGAGTATTGGGAAAACTTTTTGAAATCTGTGAGAAAGGGCCGTTTTAGAAATGTATGGGTTAGGGGGGGCAGGGCTTTAGAAAAATTCATTTGCGGGGGGCGGGGGGCACTCAAGCCCCTTTTCCCAACCACCCCCCCCCCCAACCCCAAAAGGGGCTCCCGTGACTGAGCCTATTTCCCAGGGTGGGTGCAGAAGCCCCAAAAAAGACCCTTGTCCAGGCCAACACGTTTAACAGGGTGGTGTGATGCACATTCATGACGAACAGTGTTTTGTAGTCCATGCACAACACTTAACACTGGTGCCAATCGTGGTGGTATTTTTGTTGCAAAGCACATGGCCCCTAGTCCTTTCTAGCCACAGTTTTTAAGCGCCCCACCCTGGCCTCCCATTGGCACCAGTTCTTTTCTTATGGTATTACCCTGACATCTCAGACTCACTGCTGGAGTCTGAATCTACTACAGTGGGTCCCCCCAATAAAGGAGGGACCTCAAATAGAGGGGCACTCACAAATGAAAAGGGTTGATTGCATCTTCATTTTCCAAACCACAACTGGTTGGAAGGGAGAGCCGGGGGGGGGGGTGCATTCTCTGAAAGCGAAGCAAAGGGCAGAATGCCAGCAGCAGCATCTGTGGTAACTGCTCAAATTGCCAAACCTCTCAACCGCATACATAAACGCCCTTGACACCTTGCTCTCGCTCCCCTCCCCTTCCAATCCCCTCGACCTGGAGGTGCAAGGCTATGAGCCACCAGTGGCCAGTAAAATATTTTCTGCACACCCTTGGGCACCTGTAAAATGGTCCTCAGCAACCCTCTGCAATCCTTCTCAATCGTCGACACTATCTTTTGACGGCCCTCCGTGCATGCATACACCCTACATACTACCTGAGGATGTTGTTGCAGTCCATAACGCTGCCACATGCAGGTTTGGGCGGTTAGTTGATCATGCATGTTTTGACTGTACTTTCAACATATTTTGTCCCATGATATGGTTTTCAAACTCCCTTAAAATATCTCTCGGGGACGTTGGGGATTGCACCAGATGGGTGGGTTTTCGGTGGTCGTCGTCATTGTTGTGTTATTTGTGCCCACTGAGTGTCCCGTAGGGGGGGTATGTGGGGTATATTCGGAAAGCCCTTGAAAAGGGCTATTTGGACTACCCTTGGTCTGCAAGCTGTACTGACGACATGTTCGAGATTTTCGTCCGTTTCGGACAGGGCCTGTCTTCCTTGCGTCGTCAAGTTTCCAGCCGTTTGCTCAAAAATATGGTCACCTGAGCAGGTGAAAAATTCATTTGCGAGGGGGGGTGGGTCACTCGAGCCCCCTAAAATAGTGGGGGGGGGGGGGGCTGGTGGGGAAAAGGGGCTCCGGTGACTACGCAGTACTAAGGAGGGGAACGTTGGTTGTAGGGTTACCCTTAACTATCCCTGCATCTTACCCCATTTGTTGCGGAAAGGGAGGGAGTGGCTGGGCCGCTGGCTTGGCCCAGGGAAAGCTGGTGACGGGGGTTCAACCCCTGCTTCCGACGCCACAACTGCAAGGCCAAAAGGATGCTGCTGCTGGTCGCGCTAGGAGTGACGGCCATCTTAATGGTACTAATGATAGTGATGATATGATTACTGTCATGGTGCTAGTAACACTGAGGCCAGCTGCCTTCTGCCAGATACTGATGGTGGATATAAACAAAGCATCATGACTCTGCACACTTCTTGCAGGCCGAGTCAGGCAAACCGCAAGACTGTTTTCTGTTGTGCAGTTTGCCTTTGGGGTGTTCCCTCTGGGGACTGCATGTTCCCCGGGGGGGTTTATTGAGGGTTGTTGAGGGACGCTGGGGCCACAATACCCGTTCAGCTGTTGTGGATGGGCGTCATCGGAGGAGCATGAGGCTGGTTGGCAAAGTGTCAAAGGTTGTTGAGAGCCCTAGAGGATTGTTGCAGATTGCTAGGATTTGTGGAGGGTTGTGGAGGACGACAGAGGGTTGCTTGTGTGTAATGCTGTAATCTCGTGACTTGTGAACCTTGACGGCCCCAATCGGCATATGGGAGGGTTATGAGTCTTGCAACAACATCCTCATGTGTGTGGCATGGAGGTTCCAATTTAAGCGATGACCATGATTGTCTCTAATCAGCATGCGTTCTTCATCCCCTCCCGTCTGCAAAAATCCGAGGACCTGGACCTGGTGTTGCGCTCACCGCACAGCTGACCTCAAATGAGGCTTGGGGGAGTGTGAGGCACACCTCACGATGCAGGGGTCGTAAGTCATGGGGCTTCATAGGCTCGGGAGGCTTGGGCCTGTGCCCAGTTGTATGAGGCTTACTCTGGTAGCACGCAATGAGTGGAATCGCCTGCAACAGTAATGCAGAAGCATGGGGGTGGAAGGCAATGCACGTTGTGTGTGTGTGTGTGTGTGTGTGATGCCCAATATCATTGAAACGCATCATAGCATTCGCTCTTCTACATCACCTTTCTACAGCTCCGTTCACACTGCAGCAAGGTTTGGATGGTTGAGCCCCATTTGCCTGTTCCCTCTCAACACGCCAAAAGCCATTCAACACGCCAAAAGTCATGCATTATGCATACTCCATGTTGGCTATACTGCACCCTGCAGCCCCGAGTGCCTGTGCCCATGCCCCAAGCCATGTGCAAGTGCCCCTTATTGAGTGGGTTTGCAACTGCACATGGAGTGACCTACGCCATGCTTCCATCTCAGTGGTTCCTGGGGGTTGGAAACCTGCAGGACTCCTGACAATATGAGCGTTCTTTTTGCCTTTATCCTTTTCACCAGGCACCTGGGCGGAGTTCCGATCATCACCCCCCTTCCTTGGGACTTAAGATGCCTAATGCGATGGTCTGGTCTGACTGCACTCTAGACACCCACGTTAAAAATAATATTGTTATCATTTGACATTTCATGTGTTCATGCAATTGGCATTGACGCCCCAAAAATTGATACACTAAAACATTTTTTGGCAATTTACCATGTCAAGAGCACAAAACCAAGGTAAGACCACGTGGTTGAATGTCATAATTATCCTAGGGAAGGGTTCAGACACCTTGTGGAAGAGCGGACAAAGTGTACCAAGGACCTAGGGTTCAACCACCTACACCGGTGCCGCTTTTTTAAACCCCCATTTCCCTTGTGCAGCCCCCTTTTTATTTTGTCATGGAATAGTCTTGTGATACCATGTTGGAGCTTAGTGTAGCCCTGCTACAGTTGGGGATCCCCCAGCTAGTGGCCATGGTTGGTCCATGCACTGCTGCGCCAACTACATCCGGTCGCGGCCAACAGTTGCGGACACCATGGAGTTCCAGCCACTGACCTTTGTTTTGCGTGGGGCAGGGGTCAATTGGACCCAATTATCCATCAGGTTATTCAACCATGGGGAGAGGGGTTGCACACTCACCAACCTGTTTTGGGGATGGTCATGGTCAGGGACAAGGGGATGAACAAGACCAAACACAAGCAAAAAGACCTGCACAACACAAGAGCACCACGGCCTAGGTCAAGAATCCTACACGGCAAACAACACTGCTTATCCACACAAGGCTGGTCCCTCTGCAAGATCTGTCCACCAAATTTGCAAATGCAGCCCCGTTTTTTGTGATGAATGCAATATTAACATTTATACTTACCTTCAAAATTTGATGCAAATATTTACACGCCTCTTTTGTTGCAGATTTTGCAGTCAATTCACACTTGCAACAAATTCAACTATGGTGGCAAGGGGAAGCCCTTGTAAGATTGTTGGCAGTGACCAATCCTTTGTTCACAAGCTCACTGGTGTGAGTATTTCCCCGTTGGTCGGGAGCTTGTACAATGAAGGGTGTGGGACACTGCAGAGTGAAGCTGCTACTAGGGAGCCACATGTGGCATGAAATTGCCTCCCTAACATGTTGGTATTGGGGGGAGGTGTGGGGGAGATAAAAGGATGCAAGGGCGGAGGTAGGAGGGGGCTTTGTGGAGGCAAAATATTGGGGGTTAGGTAGGTAGGTAGGTAGGGTGGGGGGTGGAGGGGGCTATGGGTGTGCTGAGGGCATGTTGTACTGCAAGCACCACCCACATCTAGACACCTCCTGCCTATTCAAGAAGCCTAGAAACGCTGAACTGTAGAAACAAGAACGAAACATACAAATTGGAGACTCGCATTTGTTTGCCCTTTGTAGCAAGGCCTGCTTGACGCGCCCAGGGGCATTGGGAAGAGGACCTCAACATTTCTTCGAGTGCAACACACCTTGGTAGACTATTTGAGGGACCAACTCCCAAGAACCCATGAAGACCTACCTCTTTGCAGTGACCATGAACCGGGCTTCTCCACCAGTTTACATTCAAAACAACCAGTACTTTTTGCAACATGTGTCACAGTGGCTCACCTTTGCACCTCTGGCGAGCCAACTGTCCTCTGGCTTGTCCATCACCACCATCACAGGGCTCTTGCCCTAACGCTAGCAGACCTGCCTCTGCCTTGATTGAGGTGGCCGCTTCCGTTCTTGCCCCCGAAGGAAGCCTGGTCTATTGCATGTGTGCACAGGAGGCAATCAGCAAAAAGCACGAAGAAGATGGAGTTCTCAGTGGCCTAAAAGACCACAGGTACCTTTCTGTCACAAAATAGTGCAACACCAAGATGACCCGTGGGTGGGATACCAACAAGGAAGCAACAGTCCCGCAGCGATAAGTACAGTGAACACCAGCTGCCGTATGATACTTTTGAGTTCTGCACATGCACATGAAACATCACACGGAAGCAAATCATGAGACCCCCTCCACCCGGGCCATAGGCTGCACATCAGCATGTAGAAGCAGACTGGATGGGACGGGTCATACAGGAACGTTGTAGAGCAGATTGCAGGCCCCCTGCCCCCTTTGCTCTGGTGGCCAGACGTTGGTGGAGCGTAGGGAAACGGCGTCACTTGGTCTGCATCCTCCTGTGATCACTGTTGAACCTTTCTCGACCCCCAACGCAACAAGCCTGCACACGTGCTTTTGCTGAAGCAGGTGACGGAACAATGCTGCACAACCCTAAAAACCGCGACCCCCTTCTCTGCAACACCAATCAAAATGCCCTTGCCCCCATGCCTCAAAATCAATGGAACGTCACGTATGGCCCTTACATCACTTCCGCCCCCCTGTTCCCCCGTGTTGTCCCCGTCCCTTTACAAGCTCGGGACCCGCTCTGTGGGGGCAGGGTTGCGGAGGAGGCTGGTCCTGCGGGGGGTGAAGGGCAGGGCTGGGTGGTGGGCAGGGGGACGCCCCGGTGCAAGTGAGAAAAATAGGGTCAGAGCAGAGGTGCAACTGGCGGTATTGTAGAGCAGCTGCCGTCGTCGCCTGCACCTGCGCTTTCTCCTTCCGAACGGCCTTAAGCTGTTTCTCCACTTCCATGATGCGCTCATGGCTTTGCTGCAGGACCTCCGGGATCTCTTTCTTCCGCTGCTTCCGAGGCTCCAGAGGAGCCCCCTCGTACATGGGCCGCACCACCAAAACCCCATGCTAAAGGCAAATGAGGCGGTACGAGGAGAGGAATAACAGATGTGAACAAGAGCCCGATGCATAGACTTGTGCTGATGTTTCGAAGTTTCCCATGATTTCCCAGTGGCGCAGGTTGGGGTTCCATAAGAGGGGCAGGGTGTGTGTGTTGGGCGGGGGGGGGGGGGGCGCTGCGTAGATTGCTCCCCAAGGCTTTGTTACACAATGTCAGCCTTCAGGGGTCCCATCCATACTGTCTGTCTGCAGGCCGGACTCGTCTAACTTGAATTGAAAATGGTGCCGGCTATTGTGCCGGGTACACGTACCAGCTTCCCATTATGCCCTTGTGGATCAGCCCCCCTTTGGGGAAGAGGGGATAAGCACGGGCGGCAGCGGAAAAATTGACTGCATGGGTCCCCCTTCCCTCTTTCCTCCCATTCTCCTCTGACTGAAGGATGGCTGACAGCCACGCATTGAGGAGCAGGGGCCTCCCTGACCTTGAGTGAGCCCGCACAGTAGTGTGCCTCAGAGTGAACCTGTTCCCAAAGCTCCTGGTGGACGGCTTTGTTGCAGAATGTCAGTCTTCCGGAGGTTACAGCCACACTGTTGGTCTGCCAGCTGGCTATGTCTCACTTGACTTGAAAGTGGTACAGCTACTTCTTATATGATTGTGGATTACCCACTCATAAACTGCTCCCGAATCTCTATTGCGCTTCATGCTGTGCACATCACCAGGTAAGAGAATGTAAAATGGAGAAGTGAAAATGTCAAGTTGCCCCTTGGTTGCTTCCCTCCTGTTCATTGACAAAGGCTTGTGGGTTGAAGGGACTAGGATGGGAGCACCGTTTGGCACTAACTTCATGCGGATGTGATGGAAAGGTGCGTGGCTGTGTTCATAACCTTTGTTTACATGAATTTCCATAATGCCCCAAAGAGGGCCCAAAACATACATAGGTGATTTGATCAGTGTGAATGGTCACAATCTCAGAAAAAGCCGTTTTGGACTTGATTTTTGACTGTTGAGAGTGACAAACTGCTTATTGCCGGTGTAAACAGCGATTAAGCAGGCCCTAGAGAGGGCTAGAGACCCAAACTTGTGTCTCTTTGTATCCTACCATGAGTGTACTGCCCCAACATCCCCAATCCCACACCTCTACGGGGGATAGCACAGAATCCCTAAGGCCGCCAAAAAAGTTGTTGCAATTTGGACCCTACTTTCAGTCAAAACTGTAATTTTGTGTCATTCAAACGTGCCATGGCCAGCCCGACGCACGGCATGCCCTTTGCACCCTACGATGGGTATACTGTCACAACATCCCCTCTAAGAGGAGCATCACTCTCGGGGGTCACCGAACCACCAAAAACGCTGTTCTGGCAAAGTTACTTTGTCAGGGATGGGGGGATGGGGGCTCCCCAGGGATGGGCGGTTGACCTGGAAACACGAAGTTTTCTGAATCTTCTGATATGGAGCCGAAAAAAATTCTCGGATCCGAATTCAATTTGGGTTTGGTTCGGTGGCCCCTGGGATGAGCACTGGAGCAATTTTTGCAGCCCCTGACGTATTCCCAAAATCGGGCCTACCAGCGAGGTTCTGGACCCAAACTTGGTAAACTTCAAAATGTGCCAATCCAGGAAAAAAGGTTGCACAACCCGGCCAACAAAACCGTGTGCCATACCCGAACCACTATACCCCCACAATGCCCCAGGTGATTTCTCACGGCCGGGTTGATTTAAAAACATCTGGCGATGTGATTTCAGAGGGGATTTGACAACAGCCCCCCCACCCCCCACATAAACCAGCCCAATGCGTCCACCAAGCAACCAACAGCTGCCATAATATGTGGCACAATCGAGGTTCCAAGCCTTTTTCAGACATTCATGGTATGCAGAGGGCGGGTGCTGCTGGGGCTTCGACGCAAGACTATGCATATCTGTTATGGTCAGAGGCCTGTGTGCATACAAACAGATAAAACCTTGGGAGGGGGCAGCAGCTTCGTGAAAGCCCGATAGCGGTTCCACAGCTTTTTGGGTAAACCAAAATATTCGTGCAGATTTGCCGGCGTCAAGGGGACCAGAGTTTCTTTAGAAAGCTCTGCGCGAGAAAGTGGAATGCAGCACCCATGGCACGAAGGGAGCCCTTTCCTGACCCAACATAGCACAACAGCACACAGCACAGCACAGCACAGCACTGCACAACACAACACTACACTACACTACACCAACACAACGCAACGCAACACAGCACAACACAGCACAACACAGCACAACACAGCACAACACAACACAACACGCAGTGTACTAACAGTGTCGGGTGCGCGCACGCCGCAGTGCCAAGCACCATCCCCGGGGAGCCCGCGGCCCCTAGTACCGGCCGCCTCGGCCCTGGGAACGGTCAGCGATCCCTAGCGAGGATGGCTGACCCAGCCTCCCCCTCCTCTCCCCAGCGCGCCCCCCGTCCCCACAAAGCCACAGAGGGAATGGGCAGCAACACGGAGGCCCCCCCGCCAGGCCGGGGGCCACACCACCAGGGGCGAGGAGATGAGCCTCCTTGCACCCGCCCGCCCCCGAAACCCTTCAACAGGGCCGGCCGGCGGCCTGGAGGCTCCGCGGTTTTGGGGCTTCAGCAAAGCGGCGAGACAGGTGCGGGTATGGAGGGTGCGTGCGTGCGTGCGTGCGTTTGAGAGAAGTTTGCGAGAGTGGGGCCCCCAGGGAACGGCCTGCGCCAGGGCCGGCATTTTTCTATTTTGTTTTGTTGTTCCTGTTTTTCCTTTCAGTTTTTTGCGCAACTACCTGTAAAGGCGCAAGCCTCATGCAGGAGCCTTCAGGCCTGTTAGCGCCTTTCCTTTGGGTTTCTCCTTTTATTTGTTCATAGGCAGAGTGAGGAGAGCGGCACCATGGAGCCCCAGAGGCTTGTGGCCCGGCCGGGGATGGAGCCAGAGCCCACAGCTACGGCGCCACTGCGCCGCGGCAATGGTACCCACCTCGCGCTGCCGTGAACCCCCCCCCCCACCAACAGAACTTGTGGGTGGTGCCCTATGCTGGGCGGAACCCTCCCATGCTTGTGGGTCGTGCCCTATGCAGGGCGGAACCCTCCGGGAAAGGGGCGGGGGGCCCCCTCAACCCCCGCGGAATGGGCGGCGTGGCCCCGCTGGTTAGCAGATCGAGGCCACGCCGCCCTTGCGCGGCGCAGCAGTTGGTCAGACATGGATGTGAAGATTGGATTATACGGGTTTGATGAGTTATATTGATCTGTACCCCCCGTCCGGCTGGACACCCAAGGTCACGTACCACAACATCCTTGGAGTATGGGTAAGGTATAAGGCCCCGCGGCCACCACCCCGGCACCCACAGCAGGGAGGGCGTCCGGGAGGGGTAACAGCCCCCGAACCCCCAAGGGCAGCCCCAATGGTGAGCGCACCACCGGAGGGGGCATGTCTGCGGGGTAAATGTGTACATTATGTAAATAACGCAAACTTCCTGCCAGTACTGCCTTAAATAATGCTTAAAGGGTTAAAGGGCCTCCCCCAAGCCCAATTAAGTGCGCCCCCCAGAGCCGGACTCAACCGGCCACGTTGAGGCGAGCCCAAAGTCTGGGTATGATAGGCCAGACGTAAGTGCTGGTAGTCACGCCTCTTCGCATCCCCGCGGGATTAAACTGCCCGAGGGGGCCCTAAGTACCGTATTGTTCGGGAGTTAAGCCCCGGCGGGACTTAGGGTTCTGGTTAAGAGGACGCACGTTGAGTCCCTGCTACTGTTGACCCGGGGTTATGATCTCCGGTACTGCCTGCATACCTCGCCTGCTTGCTGCCTAGCATAGCCGGGTAGGGGCGAAGGGTAACCCCATCTTACAGCTAGCGGAGGCGAGGTGTTAGTACGGTCTTCGGACCGGAGGACCCAGCCCGGCGCTCTATGGATGGGGAAGCCCGACACCGAAGCGGGTGGGGCCGGCCGGGCACAACATGTCTCAGCAACGGCCGCTAGCCGGGCAGGGCCCCTGGCCCCCCCTGGCCGGTGGGCGCGCGCCGCTGCAGACTACCGCCCCCTACACGCACCCTCCAGGAACCGGCCACCGCCTGGGCAGGACTCCCTGTCCCACAAGGCTGACAGGCCGGGGTCGCTGGGAACTACCGTCCCCTGCAGGCCCTTCATGAGCACCGACCACCGCCTGGGCAGGACTCCCCATCCCCCCAAGCTGGTGCGCCCAGGCCATTGGGAACTGCTACCCCGCACAGGCCCTCCTTGAGCACCGACCGCCACCTGGGCGGGACTCCCCGTCCCCCCAGGTTGGTAAGCCCGGGCCGTTGGGAACTACTACCCCCCGCAGGCCCTCCCTGAGCACCACCCGCCGCCTGGGCAGGATTCCCCGTCCCCCGAGGCCGGTGAGCCTGGGCCGTTGAGAACTGCTGCCCCCCGCAAGCCCTCCTTGAGCACCGACCGCCGCCTGGGCAGGACTCCCCGTCCCCTCAGGCTAGTGAGCACGGGCCATTGGGAACTGCTACCCCCCGCAGGCCCTCCTTGAGCACCGGCCGCCTCCTTGGCAGGACTCCCCGTCCCCCCAGGCTAGTGAGCGTGGGCCGTTGGGAGCTACTATCCCCCGCCGGCCCCCCCTGAGCACCGACCGCCGCCTGGGCAGGACTCCCCGTCCCCTCAGGATGGTGAGCCCAAGCTGTTGGGGACTGCTGTCCCCTGCAAACCCTCATAGAGCACCGACCGCCGCCGGGGCGGGACTCCCCGTCTCCCCAGGCTGGTACATCCAGGCCGTTGGGAGCTGCTATCCCCCGCAGGCCCTCCTTGAGCACCGACCGCCGCCTGGGCAGGACTCCCCGTCCCCTCAGGCTAGTGAGCACGGGCCATTGGGAACTGCTACCCCCCGCAGGCCCTCCTTGAGCACCGGCCGCCTCCTTGGCAGGACTCCCCGTCCCCCCAGGCTAGTGAGCGTGGGCCGTTGGGAGCTACTATCCCCCGCCGGCCCCCCCTGAGCACCGACCGCCGCCTGGGCAGGACTCCCCGTCCCCTCAGGATGGTGAGCCCAAGCTGTTGGGGACTGCTGTCCCCTGCAAACCCTCATAGAGCACCGACCGCCGCCGGGGCGGGACTCCCCGTCTCCCCAGGCTGGTACATCCAGGCCGTTGGGAGCTGCTATCCCCCGCAGGCCCTCCTTGAGCACCGACCGCCGCCTGAGCGGGACTCCCTGTCCCCTCAGGCTGGTGAGCACGGGCCGTTGGGAGCTGCCATCCCCCGCAGGCCCTCCTTGAGCGCCGACCCCCCCCCCCCCCCTGAAATTGAGGGCCTGGCCCCATTGGGACGCCCTGATTTCCCCCATTGATGCTCCGCCAGCTGCAGCCGTGCCGTGCGGAGGGCCGTAGCGCAATAAATATACCGTTGCGCAGACCCTTAAGGTCGGCCACCCACGCGAGAGCTCGGGCGGAAGCCGGCACCTTAGCAGTGGGCAATACGGTTATCAGGGAGCGCCCATGCATGAGTTGCCCACAACGCCTCCCCGCTCTCGTTGTGCAGCCCAGTGACACAACATGTTCCCTACAGCGCCCACCAACCCTGGTGCACAGCGCCCTCCCATCCCGGGAGGCCCTCTGGTGCCACACCCTGCGGGATCCCGAGGCTATGCTGGGGCGCCGCCCCGGTATACCCATAGCCCCTATACGCCTCACCAGCCGCTGCTCGAGGTCCACCCGTAGCCGGCCTACCCGGCGTACTATCTGCGGGAGCCGCGCTATGGGCTACCCTAGCCCCCCCCACCGCCCTCCCCACTGCCGGTGGTGCCGCCCCCTGACTAGCGGAATTTGGAGCTCGCTTACCTGCGGGGCCATGTGGCAGGCCTAGACGCTCCGAGAACCCTACACCCCCCAAGGGGGCCGCCCAGCAGGCACCAGGGGCCGCTCGACACAACCCTATTGCTGACACGCTCGGTGGGATGGCACCGGCGCCTCAGGCAGCGCCGCCGTGCGCGGCCGAGCCCCGGGAGGATTGCCGTCACGTGGCGCCCGCCGAGGCGCCACGACGACCCCCGGAACCTACCGACCGACGATCCCCCTCCCCCCACAAGGGACACAGAGGGCGCCACCGGGGCCGGGATTATGATAGTCCTGGCAGCGACGACCGTGCGGCTTACCGCCAGTCCTACCGTACCCCGGAGCGGTATGACGAGCCACGATCGGACAGACGCGCCTCTAGTGGCCCTGCCCCTGCCACTCGTGGTAGCGACCGTGCCGTCGCCCAGCACGACGACCGCCCCCGCCGTGGCACGCCCAATGCCGCCACCGAGAGAGGGACCCACGGGCGGCGGGACGACGCCAACCGGCGTCAGCGTCGGTCCCCCAGCCCAGTAACAACCCAGCGCCTGCGCTATGATGCGCCGGACACCAGGCGCTGGCTTGACTGGGAGCCCAGAACGGCCCCCCACACCCGCCCTCATCACATGACGCAGGATGAGCCCCCGCGCAAACGCCACCGCGGACGCAAGAGGGGCCGGCAGACGGAGACCAAGCCATTTGCCGGGACCCCACATAGGCCGCCTGCCCAGGCCCCTACGGGTACGCAGACGACGCTAAGCCTTGTGGCCCGCCGCCCACAGGCGACACAGTCTCCCCGAGGTGGACACCCGCGAACACACAAAAAAGGCGAACTGGGGCGACCCAGACCACCCCGGGTCTCCGAGGTGCAGGAGATGCCCCTCTCGGAAGAGCAGAGCCGGCCCCGCAGTAGCCCTGCAACAGGGATGCGCCCACTGTCTTGCATTTGTGGCGCCTCGCGGCATGGTGGTCCCACCGCCACTTGGCGGACCGTTTTATGTGGATGGATGGAGCGGTAGAGTGGCGGAGGCCTTCTCTGGGGGAGCGAGTCATGGGTACCTCACCTTCCGCTCCAACGCTCAAGCAGTGGCTGCTTGTGATGTGGTCAGTGTTGCCCTGGGAACGGTTGCACCTCCACCGGGGCAGTTGCCGGGGCAGCGGTCCACTGTGTCCACTGTGATGTCCTACGCGGCCTCACGGTATATACACGGAACGACGCCCTGGCAGAGGGACGGCAGGAGGTGCTGCCAGCCCAGGCGGCCCCCCCGCGCTCAGATCGGCCCCCTCTCACGGTGGCGGACGTCCCGCGCCTCATAGCCGAAGTCGTTCACCCACCGCCGCGGGAGACGCCTACAAAGGTGGGGCCGCCCACCCAGCGGCCGGCAGTCGTCACTGCCGGTGATGCCGTGCGGCCGCTGCTCACAGGCCCGCCCCTCGCGATGCGCCCGGCTGAGCAGCCGACGCCCTCCTCTCGGGGCTCTCATCTCCCACAACCAACAAGCCAAGAGGCAGCGCCGGAGCTCCTGCAACAACAACCCGAGAACCCGGCCAACTCACCCAAGCCTAAGGCGACCGGCACGGGCGGCCGAGGCAGCCGGCTTCGCCGGCGGCTGCCCACTGTGGCACGGCAGTCCGCCAGCCCCCACCCTGGGCAGAGCCCCGGTAAGCCCGTGCCCGCAGAAGGGGTGGTGCATGACCCCCGGTCAAGGCCCCCTGAATGCCCGCTGTCGGCGGGAACTGGGCTGTCCCAAGACCTTATGGAAGTGGATCCCCCTGCAGCGAGCCAACAGCCCGCGCCCGATACTGCCCAGCGAGCTCCCGTGGCCAACCCCCAACCGACGGATAGCCGGCCCACGGCCCCCTAGGCCCCGGAACACGCCTGGGCTCCAGCCCCCCCAGCACCGGAAAGCCCCACGGACGAGCCGGCCCTAGAGTGGTGTGACGCCTGCCAAGCCTGGCGACCCCGCCCCTGCGGCCAGTGGCCCCCGCAGCTTGTCCCCCAAGGGGCCAACACGGAGCCCGCCCCCAACGTAGGTACCACGCCTGAGCCCCCTCAGGAGGATCGGCCCCGTACCATCCCGGACGCCTCGATTGATGAGGCCCCAAGCGCCGAAGCGGCCCTTCACCCCCCCCCCCCCCACATTGAAATGGATGCCTCCCAGGGCGAGGCCATCCAATTGGCCAACGTCATGGGGGACGATGCTGACGGCTTCAACCTCCCCGGCGTCTACCAGCCGGTGGACATGTCGGATGAAGACCCGGAGCCTCCCGCCGCAGGCCCCCCAGACAGCGTGGGCTAGCACGAGTCCTGCCTTGCGGCCCTCAATGCTGACAGTGCCCTGCAGGAGGTAAACCCCTGCAGGGCGACGTCGCTGTGTTCATGGATGGCAAGCGCCTGTCAGCGGTGGGGCGCCGCATGCGTGCGGCAGGCCAAGAGGCATACCCCATCCCCGGCTCCCACTCCCCTAAGTGTGACGGCCTCTCCCCCTTTTGGCACAGTATGCCAAGCGGACGCGCGAGCTGCTCCAGCTCGTGGACTTCACCCTGGGGGTCCCCTCTTTCTCCCTCTCCAGCCGGGAGGGAGATCCCGGCCCCTCACCCGCCGGGTCTCGGGATCACGGTATATTACGTGATCGAGGGGAAGGTGGAGTTCCGCCTCCCAACCCCTGACGGGGGCACCCGCCCCGGCTGGTGGCTCCGAGCCATGGCATATGTGTATCCTTGGTCTGCCCCATCCCCGCCCCGGGCAGTGCCCCCAGTACCCCCGGACACCCGGGCTCTGGTGTTGGTATGCCAATGCCCGGTTCATGTCCCGCGAGGAACACCGGCGGCCGCCCCCCCCCCCCCCCGGTGCAGATCTGCATCAAACGGGGAGACCGGCATGCGCCGGTGGACACGGCCCGGCTGGACCTCGAGGACCACGGGGCCACTCTCACCCCGCCCGGGGGGTCGCCCTTGGTCATTGCCACGCCCATGGTGACCAAGGCCACCTACGACAAGGCACAAGTGGGGGTCGTCCTTGTTCCCCTCGGCCCCAGGGGCGCAGCAGCTCCGGGACACCAAGTGGAAGGGCTGGAGTGCTTCCTGGAAGAGCTATGTCCCAGCTCTCCGGCCGGCCCGTCCCGTGGGGTTTAAAGTCCTGGGAGCACGGGTCAAGGCCTTGCGGGACTAGATAGTCCCCAAGCTCACCGGTGAGCGGCCGGCAGGGATCCCTTCCCTTACCACGGTGTTCGGCCTCATAGGGCGCGACCTGCGTGCCGCCCATGAGTCTGCCAGCACCTCGAAACCGGATGTTGGCCCCCAGGAAGAGCCTACCCTTACTGGCCGGGGGCTGGACCCGGCGCCGGAGGACCACGGCCTCTCGCCCTCCCAGAATTGAGGGCACGCTGGAGGACGTGCATGCCGTCGGGTATCTGTGGCTCAATGTCCGCAGCAGATACCTACGGCAACGCCTGCTGGCACAGGCCCTGCACATGGCAGCACGCCGCCCCACGATCCTCATCCTGGCCTAGGCCCAATCGAGGGTGGGCCTTGAGGATCCCCCATTTATGGACTACACCCGGCACGTCGTGCTCCCCGTCCATGGAAAGACGGGGGCAAGCCTCCATGTGTATGTCCGTGTCAAGACTACCACCCGGGCCACCGTGCTCTGAGGTAGGGAGGACGCAAACGCCCTCCTCATGCTAACCCCGTGGGGGAAGCACCACGTGTTGGCGGCCCATGCCCCCCAAATCAACATTGGCTGTGGCCCATATGTGAGATGGTGGGCAGAAATCTGTCGCGAGGTCACCGACATCGTGGACCCGACGTCCGTTCTGGTGGTGCCCGACACCAACTCGGCGGCCCGGCCGGCAGACAGGGGGACCCCGCGGCCCAATGATACAGGCCACCGGACATTCCTGCGGGCATTCAACCTCAGGACATGGTAGACTTGCATCCGGTCTCGCCGGAGACGTACTCCTGCCTTCGAGGGACCGCGCGCTCCCGCATCGACACAATCGCTTGCCACAACGAGGCGACATTCACAGTAGCTTCCTACCACTACTGGGGAAGCACCCTCCTATGAGACCACCACATCCCCTTCCTCTTCACCGTCGCCCATCCGGTGGCCCGGCTGGACAAGCCCACCACCAATACGGTCTTTCGCACGCCGGAGTCCCACCTGGGCCCAGTGGGCCCGCCTCCGAACACGCCCGGTGGAACACCCCCCCCCCCTCGAAGTCCCCCCAAGCCGCCTTTCCTGGCGCGCAGTATGCTCCCCTCCGTGGGGCGTGTTACAGCAACTGCCCATGGCATGCTGGGCAACTCAGTGGCGGTTGGGCACGCCATCAAAAGAAGCCTCGTGGCGCTGAAAGAGGCCTAGCGCTAGCAAAGCCTCCGGGAATTCAAGCACTGGGCCCTCCGGCGAACCCAAGAGACTTGAAACCTCCGGCGCACCCCCGAGCAGTGGCGAGAGGTGCAAAGGCGCAGCCGGGACCCCGCGCGGGACATCTCTGAAATCCCTTTGGACAGCTCGGCGCTCGCGAACCCCATGGAGACCTTGTCTGCCCTATATTCCAGCCAAATGCGGCTCCAGGGCCACAGCTACCGGATCCGGGACGACCCCGTACGGTGGGCCCATTTCAAACGGTACCTAGAGCTCCTACCGCAGCATGCCCCGCCGGCCCGGATGGGGTATGTCCAGTCTCGCCACCTCTGGGAGGTACAATGCGCCAAGGCCCGGGGCCCACACCTCCGCCTGCCAGAGGCAGACGTATGCATCAACATATCCTGGTACCGTCACCAGACGGAGGCGGACCACATGACCCTGAACGCCATCATGCGCAGCCCCCCACTATGCCGCACAGTGGGCAGGCGTGGACGGGTCACCCTGCTCGTAAAATACCCAGACTAACCCATCTAGGAGGTGAACCTCCGGGGCATAACCATCTCCTCCCACATCTCAAAGCTGGAGCCCACGGCCTTCTACGCCCTGGCGACAATTATATATGAGCGGGCCCTGGCAGGCCCTTGCCTCGTAGGAGGCATGCGAGGAGTGTCCCTCCAGGAGGTGGTCCGCACGGTGCACATGAAGACCACAGAGGACAAAGCACCAAGACAATTCAACAATTCACCTCTGGCAGACAAACGAGTCAGAGTGTTGCTGGCGACATCATCGCCTGCAAGAGTATCAAAGCAGTACTCGCCAATAGCGCCACAGGCCTTAGTAAGCGCTCTCCAAAGGACCCCGCCGGGCCTATGGGACACAACCCTACGCGGACTCACACCGGCGATCAAAATACGTGAAGCACCATAAATGCAGATCTCAGCCCCAAAAATTATAAACACCCGGCAGAAGTATACAGCAGGAATCTCCAACCTGAATCCAATATAACACCAAGCCCCACCATCACCGACGAACACAATGAGGAGGCGGGCGTGGGGGCGGGTGGCGGGAACACAATAAATTTTCAACAAATCTGTACACAAACAGTAGAAGTGATCCCGTGTTCGTAAACGAAAAGGGGACAAGACAAACAGGGGATCACAGAGGACAAAGCACAAAGACAATTCAACAATTCACCTCTGGTACCCCTCATCCTTGATCCCAACCAGTCGCCATACAGCCTCACCACACTGAAACCGGTAACCTTCACAAATCTAAAGCGGGGACAGTGCCAGGCGCCCGCAGCCAAACAGCCACGGCGCCGGCGCCAGCCTCCCCGTGTAATGTCTACGCACGACGGTCCCAATCCTCTAGTCCTCACACACAGGTACCATCCCATGGGTCAGAAACAGTGCACGGTCTCTGTGCACCGAGACACAGCTTATTGGAACCCATGAAAACCGCATATCCAGAATGGCGGTCGCTCACAACGCGTGGAACATGAAGCACACTCGCCTAACCAACACCTGCTTCCCTTGGACCCATATATAGGGCAGACGCTGGCCCCCAGCCTTCGTGTTCGACGAGAGACTCAGGAACAACCTACTACCCCCAACCCTCACGATCCAACGATGGCGGCACAAATGATCCCCGCCCGCGCCTTTCACATTCACATCACCAGACGGAGTCGTCTCCTGCTCCGCCATCCCGCGCAAACGGTTCGCTAGGTCCTGTGCTGCCAACTTCAGAACGCCCGGAGCATCATCCTTCGTGCAAGGCCGCAAGAAGACGAGCCTTGCAGCCACACCCAGCCAGATCCGCCTCACCGGCCACCACGCCGGGCGCTTCTCCAGCACAGCTCTGAGGTGTTGTCGCGCACGGTCCCGTCTGCGCTGCAGCGCCGCCGCCGACCGGCGGTGACAAAATCCTCCGCGCCGGTGGCGGTGGCGCTTCCCTCGTCCAGGCATGGCACAAGTGCTGAACATCGCGAACGTGCGAAACATGTGATTTCACGAAACCAAGCAAGTACACCTCACAGGACCAACCCACCCACCTGCAGCACCTCCTGGGGGTGCGCCAACAACGCCCGCCAGAGTTGAAATGCACGGCTACACGCCCGCTGCATACTAGATTGGTAATTAGAATCCAACCTACTCGGCGGGTAAGCCGGTTGCAACGCGCTAGGCACCCACCTGACCTCCACAACTAACCCGGTCTGCAGCAGTCTCAAAACCAATGCCCTCAGCAACTTTTGCTGCCTTGACAACCACGTAGAGGCCCGCAGGGACAAAAACTGGCAAGCGGACACCTGCGAATCCGTGACCAACACCACATAACCCCAACCCAGCCGAACTGCCAACCTCACCAACCACACCAAGACCCAAAGCTCCGCGCCTTGCTGCGTGTGACGTGCAGGGGGAATAACTTGGGAACGGACACCCGACAACCGCGGGACGAATGCCCCCCCCCTATACCTAATGGCGTCCAAAGCAGCGTCCCCGAACATCACACAATGGCGAACGGCCCACAAATCGGGCCACCTGTTCACAATTGAGTTTCACTGTCAACAGTGAGACCACTGGTTGCTGTCTGCTTGTTCTGTGTGCATACACACTGCTGGCCGTATCCAACCGCTTACACCTGGCTACATACAGCCCCCCCCCGGGGTGGTGGTGGTAGTTCATTTGGGTGTGGTGGATTATGCAAGCACCCAAGTGTGGTTAATAGTGCAAGGTACTTTCACGGTCAACAGTGAAACTACCTGTCCGCCAAGGTAGTTTCACTGTCAACAGTGAAACTACCTGGCCTAGGACATTTGTGCCGATACCTCAGGGTCCCGGTGGGGTACCTTTCCTACTATAACGATGCCTTTGCACTTGGAGTTTCACTGTTTACAGTGAAACCATGGCCCGTTGGGGCCTCACAATAGGATTTCCAAAAAAAGCAGTGGTCAAAAATATTGTTTTCAAGAATTTAATGAAATTTTGGAGGTTTGTGGTCATTTTTCTGCACCAGTGAAACTGCCTATCCCGGGGGCAGGCCGACACCTTCGGATGTCAGGTTCGTAACCCTAGGTAGAAGGGGCGACACCCGCCCTGTTCGGGGAGTCGTGCTGAATCAGCGGACGTACTACCAGGGTATCTTGCGGGTAGATGTCCCGGACCGCAAGATCCAGTGCGGGTCAACCTCCGACCCCCAGCCCCTACGCTCGCCCACTCCGGCAGCCGTAGCCCAGCACATGGGCGGTACGTGGGTGACGGAAAACCCGGAGCAACGGGAGGAGGCATTAGCCGGGGCCCCGGAGATCCAGCCCTCCTGGGTTCTCAGCGAGATGGGTACAGACATCTACCTCCAGGGCACACCCGCGGCCCCCCGTAACCTGCCGGAAGTCTGGGCGGCGGTTTGGAAGCAGCTCCGCCCCCAGCGGCTCTCCCCGGACGGGGCCATGATGGTGCTCATGCCGAAGCTCCCAAGTAAACAGCTCCCCCTGGCTAGCGTCTACCGCTCCACGGCCTGGGTGCACGCGGCGAATGACGCCTTGATGGTGCGGGGGTACAAGCACATGACGGGAATCTCCTGCCATGCCCACTCTGATGCACTCTCGAGGCCCTGGGAGCATGGCTGCCAGGGTTTGACCCGGTCCTCACACTCATGGCAGGCCGCGGTCGCCCGAGAATGGGTCCGGCAGGGGGCCAAAGAGGACTTTCGGGAGCCCTAGACCTACACCCTCCAGGCACACCAAGCGCCCAGAGGGGGGTGCCCTGCCGTGCTCACCTCAGGGCAGTACACCCACCACCCGTGGTGCCCCCACCTCATCCCTACACTGCAGCGGGTGGTGGATGAGGTGTCCCTGCCCATGTGGATGCCGGGCCCATGCTCGGGGACAACCCCCATCCTAGTGCGGGGCCCTGGCGGACCGCGGGCGGGGGCGGGGGCGGCCCCAACCCCCACGTGGAGGTGTACCCAACCCAGTACAGCGATGTCAAGTAGGAGGTCATCCCCCCTACCGTCTACAAGAAGGTGCAGGCTCTGGGATACCACCACCTGGGAGACCTGTACACGGAAGACCACCCAATCAAAGGGGAACGAGCCCTTAAGGAGCGGGCGCCTGCACGTAAGGGTATCCCCGGCCTTCGGGCGTGGCTGGCCCGCCATAGCGCCGCCCTGGCGCCCCTTCTGCGGGTGCCCCCGCCACGGTGGCAGGCTGCGCCAAAGGACCGGATCCCGAGCGCCGTGCCCGCGTACCCTGCGGAAGTGATCATCGGGGGGCGGGTGGCCAACACTACCCGGGTGGAGACCGTGTACCAGGGAGGATATCCATTCAAGGTAACGACTACTATGAAGGACACCATGGAGGCCCAAGATTGGACACCGGAGCTCCGGGTGTGCTGCCAGCCCCTGGATGCGCTGCCGAGCGATACCCGACTACATCGCCTCCTGGTGGCCCTTGTGGGTGTCCAAGCGCAGGTCAACGTGCCCTTGCACGCCCAACTATGGGATGACCATCAACATGTGTCCCTAGGCCAGCTTCAGGGCGCAAGGGTGTGGGCGCCCACCATCGTATGGCTGTCCGAACCACCGGCGGACGCGTACTGGCAATGGGCCCGGGCATCGCCAGCCCCCCTGATCACAGTCATCACGACGTTGCCGCCGTGGCTGTGGATAGCCCCGTGGATAGCCATCGCCCCGGCTGCGGTGGCGAAGTTCAAGTACCCCGTGGAGTGTGTGGCGCACAGGTGCCCGGGGCACCCGAATAAAGGGCCCCTCTGCTACTCGCTCGGCATGGCGGGTACGGTGCCAACGGTGCTCGGCCCGGCCTTGCGAACCCACCTCCGTGAGCACCATGGGGACCTGGCCCTCTTGGTGCCGCCCGGGTTGGCCACCGACCCCCCGCAGGTGCTTGCCCCCGAGGTCAAGCCGGGCATTTGGTTCCATGACCTGCCCGCACTAGCAACCCTCCGCGGCACCGTGGCCGCAGTGGATGCAGGGACCACGCCGGCTGGCGTGGCAATGGCTGGGGTCCCCGAGGCCTACCGGACCCACGTGGCCTCCGGGGTGGGCACCTCCTAGGAGGGGGAGGCCATGATACTCCTATCGTACATCCGCAGGCTAGCGCAACAGCCAGGGGTATTTTGGCTGGTACAAGACTCCGAGGCGGCGGTAGGGGCCCTCCGGACATATCAAGACGGAGGCCATTGTGGGGATGGCATACACCACCTCTACGCCACGGTCCTGGGACGCCGACGTCTCTCCCCGGCCTCGGCCATAAACGTGGTTACTACGCCATCCCACTGGATAACGGACCTGAATGTCCGTGTGGATGCGGCGACGCAGGAGCCGCCACAGGTAGACCTCACATGGCTCCTCCGACGCCCCTTCTTCTTTCTCCCCCCCGGTAACCTACCGAGACCAGTGGCAGCTCTCCCCAACGGCGTTGAGCGACTGGTTGCAGGATTGGGCCTCCATACCGGCGCAGGCCGGCTATGAGGCCCGATGGGGGGCGAACTACACGTCAGGGAGTGGACTCCCCCTCGACTGGTTCGATAGCGACCAACAACACCACAAAACGGCGCACCGCATGGACAACATCTCCACGATGACTGTCCTAGCGCACCGGTCCTCCAACCAACACGGTGCTGGACACCACGTGCCTCCTCTGTGGAGCGCATCCCGAAACGGCGCCACACCTTTGGGCCTACTCGGCCCAGTCCCATGAGTGGGGACCGGCTCGCCAGCGGCTCGCAGAGCGGCTCGACCAGAAGGTGGCGAAACGGGCTACCTCGGTGCGCCACCAGCTAGAAGGTGGGGAAACAGGCTGCCTCGGTGCACCACCAACTGTGGGAGCCGGCTGTACTGGAGCAGTGGGCGGCGGCCTTGCGTACCCCCTCCATGCAGCGAGCCCACGTGGAGTGCTCAGGGCCCCACACAATGGGGACAGAGTTCATACGTCACGTAATCGAGGAGTCCATCAGAGTCTGGTACGCCCACGCCAAGGCATGTGCCACGTTGCTGAAAGCCCGCCTGGGCCCAGGCAGCACGATGGCGTGGGTGTTGCAGAGCTACGCCTGCACCAGCAGGCGGAGAGAGAGGGAGTACAGCGGGAACTTCTGGGATGACAACTGTCACCATGAGGGTGACATCCAGGTTTCTCCGACTCCCCCTCTTTCTGCCGATGACCACACACTTACACACGGTGCGCGCACTACACACACAGCCCTCCCGTTTATCTGTACCCGTGGGTAGACATCGGCCATTGCCTTCTGGTAACAGCGCCTTCGGCACACCACACCACACCATACCACACCACAGTGAAACACAATGTCGCACGACAAGGCACAACAAAACATAACACCACACAACAACTCAACGCAACAAACAACGCAACACGACAATCAACACGATACGACATGACACGACATGACACGACAAGACACGACACGACACGACCCGACACGACACGACACGACACATGTTGGGCGGCCGCCAACCTGGTCTAGGGGGGGTGGGCGTAAGAAAAAATTATATTGACATGCCCCGCAGTAATTGTGTCCTTCCCCTAGCCTGAGGCCTCACTGCAACCGCCTCACGGCTGCACGCGTGCACGCGCTCACTTGAAGCGGACCAGGGGATATCAAACCCCTGTGCTGTGTGAGTGCTTCTTGCGCGGTTCAGTCATGAGAGGCTCGAGTTCCTCCGGTGACGGAAAGCCGGGAGCTGGGTCAATACGGCGTCCGGTTGTGGACGGCAACTTCGATGATGTCCGAGAGCTCGAAGTGTTGGTAGATGCAACACGCACTCTTGGAACACTACGGTTGGTGCACATGCTGGTGCACAAGGGACTGCCTCGGTCCCCGGAATGAATTGTGCACACCCAGATGTGTTGGAGCCACACCAGAAAGGCTTTCCTGAGTGCTGGCGGTGCCTGGAAAAAGGGATACGGGGTACGCAATTCCTTGGTTCCTTGGTGACTCACAATACGGATTCACCTGGATCTGGTTGTGTCTGATGCATCAGCATATGCCGAGGGACTGAAGCAGGTTGGGCATGCGATTGATTGGGGCGTTTGGGGCTCTGGAGTGGGGATGTTGGTATCCGTGCATCTGTGTGCTGCGTCGCTGTGTGCTGTGCTGTGCCTCTTTGTGTTGTGCGGCGCCGTTCCCCGTCTTGGCTTGGGTCGTTTCGTGGCCTGCTGCGCTGTGTTGTGCCTTGCGGCACGCCTGGTTTTCTTGGCGTGTGTTGCTGTTTTGTGCTGCGCTGTGCTGTGTCGTGTGGTGCTGTTTTATGCTGCTTTGTGTTGTGTAGTGCTATCTGGTGCTTATTTGTGCTGTGCGGTGCCGTGTCGTGCTGTGTTGCGTCGTTGTGTGCTGTGCCGCGCCTCCTTCTGCCGTGCAGTGCTGCTCTGTGCCGTGGTGTGCTGTTCTGTGCTGTGTAGGCATAGCATATGACCAGCCCCTCACAGCAGGGAACCACCCATCCATTCCAAAAAATCGCTGGGCGCTTTGGCGTGCTATAACATGTGGGTCTGTGTAAATTGTGGCTTTCTCGCTCCAAGGTGAGAGGGTGAGAGGTCGTGGTCGCAGCTTTCAGATGGGGACTACATGGAAGGGGGTGTCAACAAGGCACTCACACAACAACAGACATACGAGGTTTAGGACCACGCCAGGGTCGGTAATACAGGTCGAATTCTTCTTCGATCTCCTTCTTGCGGCGCTCTTCAGGCGTGAGCTCACTTCCATCTAACTCATCAGCAGCAGCGCTCTCAGCCTCACTTCTTGGGGCTGCCAGTGTTTGAGGTTCGTCTGCCACACAGGCCCCGTCTGTAGGTGTGGGTCTTGCTGCCGCAGAGGCAGCAGCTGCATCTACATAACGAAAATGGAAGTGTGGAAATATGACTACAAACACCTCAACAGATAGACTTTGGTTGTGACAGCCACGACAGTGGGAGGACGGGGACAGTGGCAAACACGTGTGGCGAAACGGCCGCTGACCGTGACGGTAACGTTCCATCTCTGTCTCCCATACCACAAGACGGAAACGGACTGTAAGGGGATGGGATCGGATCGCAATGCGACTGTGGCGGACTGAAATGGACATCATGTGCTGTAATGGGACTGGAACTGGAATGTATCAGACGCCACCCAAACCTGGTGATGTTCACAGTCACCATTGTTCCGGTTATTGCCTCACCCTGTCAAACGGTCATCACCACACACACACACACACCCTATACCTGCCACCAGGTGTTCTTTGGGGCAGGCAGCAAAGCAGGCACATGTCTGGATGTATAGCTGGCAGACCACCACCAGGGCGACCCTCCTCTGAGATATCGGGGATGGAAACCCCCTGTTGATGGAGGTCCTCACCCCGTGGGAGCAACATCACACGCTGGCGGTGCAGGCCCCGGAGGCCCAGATGGGCAAGGAGCCCTTTGTACAACGGTGGGCGGACATATGGCGCCAAATGACGGCTGGTGGACACTACATAGGTCTGGGTGCTGGCTGACCCCAACTCGGCGGCATGTTTGGAGTACTGTAGCCAGCCCCACCGGGATGACACTGGGTATTGCACCTTCCTCACCACCTTTGGCCCCCAGGACCTGGTGGACCTCCACAATGGGCCCAAGGCACGTACTTCTGCTTCCAAGGGGAAGGCCGCTGGGTAGACGTGGCGGCCTGCCATGTGGGATCCCGGCTGATCATGGCCTCCTACCACTACCCGGTACGATTTTGTCGGATCAGCACATCCCCCTTCTGCTGGTGCCCACCCGCCCCATGACCCAGCTGGTCAAGCCACAGCCCAGTGCTGGAAACCTGGAGCACCACATGCATCCGCCGGATTTGCACCCAGAAGAGCGGGCATCCTTTCAGCGGGCGGTCCACAGCTGCTGCTGCACGTGCCCCAATGAGCAGCCAGTGCACTGGCTCAGGTGGCTGCAACGGGCGATATCTGACGGGGCAAAGCAGCACAGCTATGTCCGCCCCCTCAGGTTCAAAACCTACCGCTTGAGGGCCCTGCTAGCAGAACAACAAAGCCGTTCCAGCACCCTGCAGCCCCCTTTCCAGGCGAAGGGAACGCTACCCTCGGTTCCAGGTCTCCGGGTCTCTGGGTGGCCCAATCCATGGTGCCCCCCTCGAAGGGACACACTCTCAAAAGACGCCAGGTGGCGCTGGGGGGAGGGGGGGCACAGACAGTGCCTCTAGGAGCTCAAGAGGTGCCCGACCCGCAGAGCCCTCGCCACGGCAACCTCGACCCCGGAATAGTGGCAAGAGGCCCAGTGCAAAGGTTGTGGGCCCCCTCGCCCACGGGGGGGGGGGGGGCGTCTCCTCGCTTTTGTATGCGACTCTCCCTCCAGTAGAAGTGGCCCAAGGTCCCAAGGGAGGGGGTTGGGTTGGGTTGGGTTGGGTCAAGGCCTCATCCGGACCTCCGGGACCACGGACATCGCCCTTCCCTGCGCGTCACAACTGGTCCGGCGGGTTCACGGTTGTCCGGTCTCAAGGCCTACCGGACTGATGACCGCCCCCGTACCCCGCGGTGGCACACGCAGGAGGGAGATGCCGCCGTGCCTGTGTGTGTGGGGCGCGCGTGCTGCCTGGGGAAGTGTGTCGCCTGGTGCTCCAGGCCCCGGTGGGGAGGCTGGAGGAGCCTGACACTGAGCCCACCGGGGGAGTTGTCGGCCTGGACACGCCACCTCCAGGTCTACCAACATGCCGCTGGTCGCCCACTACTGCCGATGGCAGGGGGTGGCCATGCTCCACACACGACTGGGGGCGGTCCGCACTCCCTGATTGCACTGGCACGGGTGGTGCTGCTCTAGGCTGGACCTGCCTCCCACGGTGACGGGGCGGGCGGTTGGAGGGGCCCTGGGGCGCGCCGAGCGCTTCCTTGCCCCTAAGTCCACCCGGACCAGAGGTCCGGGCGGCGGTGCAACTGTCCTCGTAAACGGGGGGGGCCGCAGGGCACACCACCCGAGTGACCGCTCCTTGGCCCAAGGGGGGGGGGGGGGCATTGGAAGGGGAGGTTCAGGGAGGGCGAGGGGGGGGGGGGGGCAGTCAGGAGGGTTGGTTGGGGGCGGGGTCCAGGTGGGGCAATTTGGGGTGGTGGTGGTGGGGGGGGGGGGGGCACAGGCTCCCCTTCCCGCCCCTTGCCCTCCCTCTAACCACACCATCACCATAACCAGGTTTGAATATTGGGACCGAGCTGGTGGGGGAAGGAACTTCCTCTGGAAGATTTCAAAGACAAATGAGGTACCCACTAGAAAGTGGATGAGAGCGGCTCAAAAGGGGCTCAAAATGAGCCGTTTTCATCCGTGTGGGCACCACAACTGGACTAGGATCATTTTTGGAAAACCATAGTTTTGACCTGTTTTTGAGCCATTTGTGGTCCCAAATTGGCGCATTTTCAAGGCCCTTTCGGCGGTGAAAGGGGCCAAAATTGCTCAACATGGGCTCAAAATGGGTTCATTCCACTTGTTGGTGCACCCAAAATAGTCCAAAAGTATCTTTGGAAAAAAACATTCTTCATCTGTTTTTGACTGATTTTTGGTTGCAAAACAACACATTTTAAAGGCATTTTGGGATTTTCGAGTGGCCAAAATGACTCGCAATGGGCTCAAAATGGGCTCATTTCACTTGCTTGTGCACCCCAAATGGTCTAGGATCATTTTTGGAGAAACACATTTTCGACCCATTTTTGACCCATTTTTGGTCCCAAAACAGCCCATTTTCAATGCATTTTGTGACTTTGGAGAAGCCAAAATGGCTTGCAATGGGCTCAAAATGGGCTCATTTCACTTGCTTGTGCGGCCCAAATGGTCTAGGATCATTTTTGGAAAAACACATTTTTGACCCATTTTTGACCCATTTTTTGTCCCAAAACAGCCCATTTTCAAGGCATTTTGGGCTTTTAGGAGAGCGAAAAAGGGCCACCACGAGCTGAAAACGCCCTAGAAACACTTGTTTTGGCATTCCATGTGCTCCAGGGGCATTTTTGAAGAAAAGCCTTTTTTTTTTGCACCCGGCGGACCTTGTTGACCCATGTTGGCACCCACCTCTTTGGGCTACCTCCAGTGACGGATGTAATTGGGGGGGTGGGTGTCCCCCCCTCCCCCCCCCCCCTGTTGTGACGAGGCGTCACAATACGCGTCACAAAAAAACCCGGTCACAGATTGAGCCACGCAGGGTACCAGGAGGCAAGCAGGACAATGCAGGACACTGCAAACCATTGCATACAGCAAAAAACAGTTTTTTTTTGTTTCTGGGTAGTCCACCAGGGTTCTTATTCAGTGTCACTGTGCAGCAGGGTTCTCATTCACTGTCACTGTCACTGTCAGTACCACTTTCCTCGTCACTGACAGTGAGGGCGCTTGAGCTGGAGGCATCTGTGGAAATGCTTCCAAAAGAGGACAGGGAGCTGCCTGAATCTGAAACCTGTCCCAGGTTATCAACATACTCTGCAGTTTCTGGCAGAACGTGTTCCCTGGTCCGTTCTTTTCCTTTGTCCTTTCGAGGCTTCCTCACATTTTGAGAAGAGCGCCGCCGCCGGTGCGCTGTGGTACCCCATGACTGAGCCACTAACTCGTATGGGTACCCATCAGGATCTACATCCTCAGCCCCAATTAAATGCAACCGAACCATGGGCCAGCAACCTGCCCACATGCCCCCAGGAAATACCACTGCCCTCAGGAAGTACCGCAGAGCCTTTTGGGTGTCACAGTATTTTCAGAAAAGCTGTTTTCCCACTATGGCCTATTGTATTTTTTGTGACACGTCACAATTCACTACCCCCCCCCCCCACCCCCACCCCCTGAGTGGTGCACAAATTAGATCCATCACTGGCTACCTCTTGTAGCTTGCCACAGCCCACTGGGCCTAGGTACGGGGGTCTAGGCGTCAGATAGGGCAATTTTGAGGGTTGGAAACCACCAAAAGTGGGTGGTTGCAAGTGGACTTGGTGCGCTCGAAATCATGTTTGGGTTAGGGGTGCACAAACAAGTGAAAAGAGCCCTTTGTGAGCCCATTACAACACATTTTGGCCACTCCAGGTTCACCAAATGCCTTGAAAACAGGCTGATTTGCGACCAAAAATCGGTCAAAAATGGATCAAAAATGTGTTTTTCCAAAGATACTTTTGGACCATTTGGGGTACACAAACAAGTGGAACGAGCCCATTTTGAGCCCGTGTTGAGCAATTTTGGCCCCTCTCAAGGCCAAAAGGGCCTTGAAAATGCGCCAAGTTGGGACCACAAATGGCTCAAAAACAGGTCAAAACCATGGTTTTCCAAAAATGATCCCAGTCGGTGCCAAAACGGAGGAATACACTTCATTTTGAGCCCTTTTTGAGCCGCTCTCATCCACTTTCCAGTGTGCACCTCATTTGTGGTGTCGCTGAAGTCTCCGAGACCATGTTCCTTCCCCCACCAGCTTGGTTCCAATATTCAATCCTGGTTTTGGTTTGGGGCTGTCGCCGGCCAATGTATACAAATTCTGGGGCTCTTGGGGGCCTTTTGGGGGCGGTTCGCGGACGTATTGTGGAGTTAGAGGGCCCTAGAGGTCCCTTCGGCATGGGGAAGTCTCGCAGCATGTGTAGAGTAGCCACTATTTTCCTTCATTTGGCGTTTTTCAGCAAGTTCTAGGGCGGTTTTGGGCAAAAAAAGGCTGATTTTGGCCCTAAATTGCAAATTTTGAAATGGAGGTCCGGCACTTGCGACGCCCGTTCCCGGCCGCCACTGTTAAGTTTTTGGCTCATACTTTGTGTGGTCATGGACAGTGGAGTGGAGCAAGCAGAAAAAGGTGCGCAACGCGTCGTCCGCTGCTTGGGGGGGGGGGGTATGTTCAATAGAGCAATATAATTATTGTCCATATACCGCGTGAGTAACACCGCACGGTCTGTGCTCTGTGAAAACTGGATGGTCGTCTCGTGGATCATGCATTGCATCGGGCGAAAATGTAAAAAAAAATTAAAAGAAGCAAAAACTTGCGCTACGTGCGCACAGAACAGTCAATGATCTTTGTGACCCTTCTTTCTGGATGGGAATCCTAGAGGCCCATAGCAAAGATAGGTATTTGGAGGTCGTGGAGGCCCACAGTGAAGAGGAGGCGGTCTTCAGGGCTGAACCAGCCCTCCATGCCCTATGTCTCAAACAACTTCCGACCATCGGGGGCAAAAGCAACATGGGGGAAGGTAAGCATGGGACCGGGTTTGATGTGTAGAGCAGGCAAGTGTGTAGGCCACTTCTGAAACACAAGTTGCAGCAATACTATATTATCAGGGGATTCGCACTAATGGTGTTCAGTGGCAAGTGCTTGGATGCACATGAGCTGTGCACTCAGGAGCCCGCCGATCGGCACACCCTTTTCTTGTTGTCCCATCACCACTTCCCACACCTGGAACCAGTTATTTTCATGAATATCCCAGTCAACGAAGTCGGTTACCTCAGCAAGTGCGACTGTTCAGAAAGAATTATCGGCCTTACCTATCTGGTCTAGGGACTTCAGCCCTCCTTTGGCTATACCGAAATAAAACTATCCACGAATGCGTCTGAACTTGCAGACCTCATCCGCAATGTACTTCACAGCCCTGAGTATTTTTGACTTATCCAGTTCCCAGTATGCAGAATCTATATCCCTTTCCCACAGACCCCAACCGGCAGGCTTGTGTCGTTGGATGTACAGATGTGCATCCTTAATGCCCAACATGCTGGTTGTGCCCCAGAACGGGAAGCAAATATGCATATCTCTCAAAAGGAAGCTAAGACGGCATCAAGCAGTTTGTGACGTGCGTCGGACGGGGTGTCCTTTATGTGTGATCAATAGATGCCAGCGCCAGTCGCCTGCAGTCACATTCATTTTCCATTTGAGGAGCTTGTAGGCCGACGGTGTTGAAAACTTATGCTGGCCCCGCAGTAACTCTAACTCAATGGCATCAGGGGATAGCAGTCGTTTTGGCCAAAGGCCCAGGCAACTTGCAAAGGACAAAATGTTACAGCGGAGGGAAGAGTGTAGTGTTTGCAAGAGACATCCACGGAAACTCATTGACCTTTTGTGTTACGTAATGTTGCACATGTCGTGTGAGAAAGGCGTCGTCAAAGAGTGGCTGACACCCATTGGAGAAGGGGAGTAAAGCCTAAGATAACTTTTCTACACTCGAGGCAATGGCATCAGGGGAGGGCAGCATGGCGTTTCAAGCATTCTGGCAGACTGCAGGCAATAGGCCGGCAAGCAGGATGTCAGCCCAATGGTGGTGCGTGCGAATGAGCACATTTTTTTGGCCCTTTTCGAAAAGGTGTGTGTGTGTGTGTGTATGTTGGAGACATGCGCAGGGGCAAGGTACAAGAGGTAAGTGGTGCACACACTGCATGCAGTTTGCTAGGCTCTTTATCCCATACCACTACCTGTAACCCCATGTGCTCTAAGTGTTTGTTGTGTCGAGAGTGTTGTCGTGTTGCACTGTGTGATGTGTGTTTGTTGTAGTGGGCGAGAAGGTGTGAATGAGGGGCTTATTCCAAAGGGGAAATGTCTTCCCGGGGAGGTTCTACACGATGTGCCTCACCGTAGACCGCAATGGAGTGCTCCGGACACCTGTGGGGACCAAGCCACCAGCATGAAGGGTAAAGTTTCATCCCACCCACATGACAAACCGTATGTTTGCAACAAAAGGTGGGGCGGGGGGTGTCTCCTCGCTTTTGTACGCGACTATCCCCCCAGTAGAAGTGGGCTGAAGGCCCCAAGGGGGGGGGGGGGATTGGAAGGGGGGGTTCAGGGAGGGCGAGGGGGGGGGGGGCATTGGAAGGGGGGGTTCAGGGAGGGCGAGGGGGGGGGGGCAGTCAGGAGGGTTGGTTGGGGGCGGGGTCCAGGTGGGGCAATTTGGGGTGGTGGTGGTGGTGGGGGGGGGGGGGGGCACAGGCTCCCCTTCCCGCCCCTTGCCCTCCCTCTAACCACACCATCACCATAACCAGGTTTGAATATTGGGACCGAGCTGGTGGGGGAAGGAACTTCCTCTGGAAGATTTCAAAGACAAATGAGGTACCCACTAGAAAGTGGATGAGAGCGGCTCAAAAGGGGCTCAAAATGAGCCGTTTTCATCCGTGTGGGTAGCACAACTAGACTAGGATCATTTTTGGAAAACCATAGTTTTGACCTGTTTTTGAGCCATTTGTGGTCCCAAATTGGCGCATTTTCAAGGCCCTTTCGGCGGTGAAAGGGGCCAAAATTGCTCAACATGGGCTCAAAATGGGCTCATTCCACTCGTTGGTGCACCCACACCGGACGACAGTGTGGACTGCCCTTACCCACCACCTATACCATTCCTCAAGCAAGAGATCCGCATCGAGAGCCAAAGGGCAAGACTTGCGCAAGAGGGTCAAGGCACCACCGGTAGAGATACCCACCCAACCCTCCCCAGGCAGCCATACCTTCATGGGTGGCCCATTTTAAAACCAATGCCATGGATCAATTGCAAAAGCGCGCGCGCACACACACACACACACACACATACACACACACACACACACACACACACACACACACACACACACACACACACACACACACACACACACACACACATACACCCTCACACACAACAAGCTTCACGTTGGCCGGGACATTCACACATACCATGTACAAATATTCCTTAAAATGTGGCAGTAAATCAAATGGGACGGCAGGAAAAGGAAACAGCGCATCGCCGCTCCGGCGGAATTCCGCAAGCACACCAAGTAGATGATCATAATCACGGAAGGAAATACGCACCAACCCTTGATCTGTACGCGGCTTGTCGTGCATAATGGCATCTTGACACCCTCCCGGGTATCCGTCCCATGCTACTGTGCACACTAGCAAGATTAAAATGCCGTCCTTTGAAACATAAGCACCCGAAGGAATTTGGGTGAGTCATAATGGGAGCCCACATCAACCTGGGCAGTGAGGACCTTCTTCTCACCACACAAAGGGGGAGGCTACTCATACACCCTCTCCTTGGGCCCCCTATAGTCGCAGGTGATACCCCAATGCCTTGGGATCCCTCGGGGCACTATAGGGGGTCCACATGGGGGCAAGAACGGTGCTTCATTCCTCAGTTACGTGGACCTTGCCTGCCGCCTGTATTGACGAATGCCTTGGTTCACCTTGCCATGATTTGGGTGGATGACACCATGTGTGAGGATGACCGGCCGATCTAGGGTGTCTTGGTTGATTAGCGGACACACCTCCAAGGGGTACTAAGGGTGGTAGTCCCCAATAGAAAGATATAACATGGATCCACATCGGACTCCCTCCCCCTCCGCTCCCCAACCCGAAGCGATGGAGGGACATGCGTGTGCGGCTCTCCTAGTCGATCGACTCCCCAAAAGCTAAGGAGGCGGCCCTCTCGGGGTCCACACCAATACCCCCGTCCCTCGTCGTCCGCTACATGGGCACAAACATCTTCCTCCAAGGGTGCCGCACGGCCTCGATGAACCTTGGTGCCGTGTGGGTGCAAACGTGGGACCACATGTGCCCGTAGCACACCTCCCTGGACGCGGTCATGATGATCCTCATGGCTAAGGTGCCTTCCAAGCTATATGATGCGGCCAACATGCACCAGCCCATAGTGACAGTGCATGCGGCCAACGATGCCCTCCTTGTCCTTCAGGGAGCGTGCCGAGCACCCAAGGTGGCCATCAACATTGTGACAACGCTATCACATAGGATCATGGAGCTCAATGCCTAGGTGGAGGTGGCCACGAAAGACCTTGAGGTGGACCTGGCGTGGATGCTTAGGCACCCCTTTTCCTTTGCCCCTCTAAGAAGTTCTGAGACCACTGCCAACTGGCCCCGTCAGACCTGCAGGACGAGCTAGGACTAGCTGTAGGCAGAGGCCGCCATCTTGGCACAGGTGAGGTACGAGAACTTTTGAGGGTCCCAGTACAAGCCAAGCATGGGCCTGCCCCTGGACTGCTTTCCACGGCAACTTGCAGTGGCACCTGATGGCCCACTTGATGAACGACCTCCCCACGATGACCATACTGGTAGAGCGCTCTGTGCATTAGGGGACCGTGCTCCAAACAACGTGCCTCCTGTGTGGGGACACACCAGAGACAACACTCCACGTGCGGACCTGCAGTGCCCAGTCCCATGAACGGCAGCCGGCCATTCAATGCTTGCAGGCCTAGTTGGACTCCCACATCAGCTTGGGGTCACTTCCACTCCAGCTTGGGGTCACTTCCACTCCGCAGGCAACTCTGGGAACCCACAGCGCTGGAGCAATGGGCAGTGGCAATAGCCACCCCCTCCATGCACCAAGCACAAATGGAGGTGATGGGGCCGCATGCCATGGGGACCGAGTACATCCCCCAGGTCTTGCGTGACTGGGTTGTAGCAGATATGGATAGTCCGCGCGAAGGCGCGGGCCACACTGCTCAAAGCCCCGGCAGGGCCACAACGCACCATGGGATGGGCCCTGCAGGAGTTGTGGCTGCACGACAGGATTTGCGGCTGCACCAGCAGGTGGATGGGCAAGGGGTGCCCCACACCAACTTGAACAAACGGTCTCTGGACAGGGCACGCCCCTGCACCGCCACAGGGTGTTATGGCTCAGTTTAGGGTTCGGTTCAGGGCCCACCTGCGTGTTCCCGTGGTCATGGCACCCCGGCCATTGCCTTTTGGTAATGGTGCCTTCAACCCGCACAGACACATGTACATACATGCATGCATGTGCAAGTGCGCGTGCGCGCGTGCACACACACACACACACACACACCACACTGCTTGGAAGATGGCCATGCCTACGCCCTCAACTCAAAGCCCGCCCCAAAATGTTCTGTGATCCCCTCAACAACACACGGCACAAAGAAGGCTGCTAGTTTCTTTGAGACTTGGCGAAATTTTCATCGGTGTCGGGCAAGTTGCAGCAACAAAATGTCACAAGCACTACGGCACACACTTGTTGGGCCGCACGAAACGCCTCGGGGTCGATAAAAATAGAGCGCGAGTTTCTGGTTGAAGACTTTGGCTGCCGCATCGTGGATGCTCTGCACCGTTGGTGCAATTGAGATCTCAATGGACTTTTGGGTAGACAACCGGCAATCCTGGCATAGGGGGACAAGGGTGGTGGGGTTCACACGCAGGAGCATTCGACCCATTGTACAAATAGCCAAACTAGTGTGGCTGTGACACACAATAATCGCCTAGTCGTAGCCATATTTGGTGCTCATTTGCAGATGGGAGGCACATGGTGGTTTTGAATGAGGGCTTGGCAATGCGAAGCGATCCGCACCGGATTGAGGTGGTGGAACCCCCCCCCCCCCAATGGATTGGTTCACGGATCAGACATGGAGGTGAACACCCTCCCCCCCAACCCACCCAGATTGGATCAAAGCCCACTAAATAAACCCACCTAAAGCTAAAGCTACGGTGCGCCGTGCACATTGCCATAGGAGCCCCAACCTCACCAAGTCTTCAGTCGAACTTCCAATGTAGAGCAAGCACACAAAAAAGCAAATACATATCATTGACAATGCCAAATTGGGCCAACCAAGAAAGACCGGTTTGCATGGAGAAAAAATGGGTTGCGCGACACATACGTTGGGGAGGGGGGGAGGTCTCTCCCTGTTCTCCACCCCCCAGCCGCTCAAGCAATGGCAAATTTCACCCCTCACTGAAGCAATCACTTAGCTGTGCCTCGCTCTAACCCTATTACCACTGGTTTCCGCAGAGTTGCTGCCGTCTTCGAGCATTACCATAATTCGCTCCAGTATCTTCTTGGGGATGCTTCGTACCCCGTGACAATTGGCCACTGCCCTACAAGACCTTGCTGGTGTCCCTTAGAAGTGGATATGTTGCAAAAACAGACTCTTGCGGAATTCTATAAGGAAAACGGGCTATTAACCCGTTTTTTTACCAAAAAAAAAACGGGCTGTAGTCAGCGAACGGGCTATTAACCCATTTTTAACAAGCTAAATGCCGCTTTGTTTTGGGTGGTTTGGTTGGGACGCCTGCCCTGCCTGGCGGGAGGCTTTTGCATGGTTCATATTGTATGAAGTCTGTCCGGCCAATCAATGTTCTGACTTTCACGTCACAATATGTGAGTCTCCGGTTGTGAACAACAACAACAAGAGCGGGCAGACAACAAGAGCGTTCTCAAATGGCCATGACCTGCGAGGATCGTAAAATTAGTGTGACAGCAACCAAAGTTTCTAACACAGCAATTTATGATCTCATTTGCCGGGTGTCCGCACGTGGATTCAAAAATCAATCACAGTGTCTGAAGATGAAATGAAGAGATAGATAGAAGAAATAGAAGCAATAGAAGCAACAGAAATAGAAATGGCAATAGAAGGAAAAATAGACTGCATAAACTGCTCAACGCGATTGGGTATGGGCTTCTTCGAAGTGCTGCCGCAACTGCAGCAAAATCAGGACATGGTTTCCCAATACGGTGGTGATTTTCGGAGGCCAAGCTTCAACCATCACCGTTCCTATCCTCCTCTCCTCATTCGTCAAGCCGATGGATCCTGTTGTGCTTCTGGACATTTTGGCTTTTGCTTTTGCCGCTTGCATGCAATTGATTCTGCACTCTTGCGCTTTGCACCCATTTTAATTGAAAGAGTAGACTTTCCGTAGAAAGTGCAGGCATAAGAGTGTGCCTCAGCATCTGTGTAGCTTTGGTTCCTTTCACCTTTACACCAAACCGTCTTGGATATTCCACCGTCTTTGCTTCAATGGAGGCTATGGTTACCACGAATCAAGAACAAGGCATACAGAACAAGGCATACAAAGCACATCCAAAAGAGCCAAGGGGCCTGAGCGACAACTTTCTGCAGAGAAGCGGCGGGTAGCTTGTAAACATGACCTAGGGCATGAGCAGTGAAAACTTGCAAACACCCAAAATCATACAGTCATGAGACTCTTGTCCTGAATAAATTTGGGGGCAAGGCACGCATATGGCGGCAGGGCAAGGGCACGGGGTGGCTAGATTCAAGGATGGGGGGGGGGTGGGCGGGGGGGGGGGGTTAGAGACATGCAACATGCATGGGGCGGGGCTAGGTGATCAGGAGCAGGGCGGGCCCAAGTTCAGGTCACAGTGTACGACTACGTGCTCCCCATAATGCACAACAACACGGGACTGCACATCTACACACTCCACCCAACCCGATACCAAGAAATGAGTCTCAGGGCAACAATTGCTCATTACTGTGACGTGCTATGACCGACCGTGACTTGAACAACCCCCCTTGATGTTCTTTTTACATTGCTGACCTCCTGTGTGTGATATTCTCTGAAAGTTCTCTTTCTTCGGTGCTGTTAGAAATCGTCTCCAACGGTGAACCTTTGTGTACGGGACCGTGACTTTTGAGAAAACTCAAATTAGATCACGCACAAGTAAGCACAACACGATGCAAAGCAAGCGAGCAGGGTTCAACAGCTCAAAGACATGGAACCTACCAAAGTACAATGCCAACAGGGAATGCCCACATGTACGTAAGTACCAACAAAAGCGCAATCCTCAGACGAACAACATGATCATGTGGGTACACACAGTGATAAAGACACAAATCACCATGCCCAACCCACACAGACACACACCGGCACACACATGTGCCTCTATACACTCAGAACTTGGGCCTTCGCGGCCATGTCGATTGTCGCCTCTTCCTATGGATGAGGCTCTGCGCTGCTATGTGCAAGCTTGCAATGAAATACCACTACCTCCATAGCCGCTTTACTAATTAGATGATTCGGGTACGGGAGAGAACAAGAAGGGATCACGCAAAGACAACATTGCTCACAGGGCCATAGCTGCAGGGTGCACACAATGTGATGGTCAAACAGCAGCAAAGTGCGCAGCACTCACCGGCTCAAAGGCCATCCTGTACCACCCCAACCCCCCACACATGCACAATGCGTACAATCACCCATGGACTGGCTTGACGCCCAATACAACACAATGCAAAGCAATGAATAAGCTAAGGCTCTGCTGTGCCATACACATAACCTGAAAATGAAGCGTGAAGGAAACAATTTGGATTTTCGCCTTAAATCTAGCAATACAAGCAAGCAGGCATGCTGTGATGGATGCCCATCCACTACCCAGCCATGGATCGACCTTGTGGGTACCATGGCCGTGCTTTGTGCAACGGTACTGTGTGTTGGAGGTTGCAGTCATAGAGTTTGACCTGGAGTCTCATCCACCACCACTTCCAAGGATATCCTTTGTAACCACATCCTTGTACAATGGCCAGCAAGTTCCTCTCCCTTGTGACTGCACTCGAGCACAACGCGATCGATTTCCGTACAAGGGCTGGAATGAACGACCGGAGGCAAGGGGAGGAAGCCGGAAGTAGGTTTGTCTTACGAAGGTTCCCATCCACTGGAGACCATGGTATCCTATGTTTGCTCAGCAAAAGTTTGCGTTCCTCGGCTAATGTGTCCCATGAGTTGGCTATGCCAAAAAGGTTGTTGTGACCCACCCGAATTGCCCCGTAAACGAAGCACACACAAGATACAAACCCACGAGCAGGGGTAAAGTACCTTTAGGACAACGTCTATGGAGAGGACATTATTGCGTGCTTCCGTGAAGATGATCCGCTCGTCAACAAGCTCTTGGCGCTTTAGCTCCTCGTTAGGGAATATGGAGTTACGGTCCTCTGCCTCTTCGAGCGTCAGCGCCAATACCGCCTAAACGAACCGAGGGGGTGTTCCTAGCCGCGGCTAGCCGCGGCTGGGTGGGTTGACCCCCCCCTCCCCTCCCCCCCCCCCTTGGCTGGCCACGGCTGGCTAGAAATGGCTGGGGGGAAATTTTGGCCAAAATCAAGGAAAATGAAGAAAAAACGGCCACACTTGGGGTCCCTAGGGTGCAAGCCATCCCCTTTTGACTTGTGGCTATGTATGCCAGTGCATTTGGGGCCACTAGGTTGTGTGGCCTCTTTTGAAGTGCAAAATGACGCCCCCTCCCTCCCATGCTCAATTTAATTCATTAATTTTAACTTCACGTGCAGCTGAAGACACACAATGTGGCATACTTCAACACAAAAAAAAATTCTCAACACAAAGTTTTTTTTTTTCAACACAACATACTTCAACACAAAAAAAAATTCTCAACACAAAGTTTTTTTTTTTCAACACAAAATTTTTGAACACAAAATTTTCGAACACAAAAATTGTTGTGTTGAAAAACATGTTTCAACATGGAATTGTTGCATTGAACAAAAAGTTTTCCGTTGAAATTTTTTTTTGTGTTGGACACATCATCATCATCATCATCATGTGATCTTGAGAGCAGGCAAAATGCAAGGCCCAACAATATGGTGGCTAGGTGGCTGGGTGGTTGGGTGGCTGGGTGGCTGGGCGGCTAGCTAGGTGGCTGCGTGGCTGGGCGGCTGGGTGGCTAGATGGCTAGAATGATGTGATGTGATGTGATCTTGACAGCAAAGGCAAAGAGGCAAAATGCGAAAATGCAAGGCCCAACCCAATATGGTGGCTACACAGCTAGGTGGCTGGGTGGCAAGGTGGCTGGCCAGGTGGCTGGCTGGCTAGGTGGCTGGGTGGCTGGCTGGCCGGGTGGCTGGCTGGCCGGGTGGCTGGGTGGCTAGACCCCCCCCCCCCCCCCACCCCCTCCCCCCCACTGACCGGAACACGCCCCGAAGTGGGAACCACAGCCCCGTTTTAGCCATACCTTGTCTTAGTTTAACAACCCAATGCCACCATGCATCCTCATTGAGACAAGGAGACCAATTCCACCACTTTCATCACAAAGCGGAGGCGCGCAGCAAACGGCCGTGTGGACCGGACCTTGCTTGTCGTAGATTGTGCTTGTTGAAGATGACAGCAGTCATCATTTGTAGCGAGTCTAATTGCGTGATGCTCTTTTGAAATGTGAACGTAGGTCTCACACAAGCCGCGTTCTTTGCAATTGACCCGGAAATCAACCATGAAATATGCATCAATTCGCAATTTCACACTAATGGGTACCAGAAGGGACGGCAAGGAACCGACAAAGGAAGGGGACTGGAATGGATGAGGGAAAGTACGGACGGGGAAGGGACACGGCATGTCGCAACAACCCCCAACCCGACAGACGTGGATCTGTTCCTTTTTTGACCTAGCGCCAAAGCCCCTAGTCTCTTGAAGTGTATTTTGCCAACATCTTTGATATTTCAAGTCCCGAACTTGTTTTTTTTATGCGCATGGCGGTTCCCCCCCTTGGGTACTCTTTAGCTACAATCAGTTACATCCATGACGCCAGTGGATATGTAAACAATTGGTGCCACACCTGTGGGCTCCTACGTACCTTCACCGATGGGGTTCGTTCCAGGATTGGGGGTGAGGGGACACATATACTTGAACTTCCTAGAGCCGAGGAACATTTTTTGAAGCATGTGGGTGCAATCGCTCCATGTTGTAAAGTGTTGGAGGCGGTATGCCATGCATGGCCCATTTCTCGGAAGTGTGCGAGACAATACCATCAACATTCAATGTTGGAGCATCCTCTGATTGTTGTCTTGTCACACTACTCCGCAAGGCTTGGGCTTCGGGTGGTCTGGTCCACCTTTGTTTCCTTATGCGAAAGCATTGCCTTGTCCCTTAAAGTGTTTTTTGCCAAAGTGGCTACAAAGCGAGCACACACGTCCAAGAACTCCTCATATGTTGCAGAGTCAAAAACGTGCAAGCAAAATCCTCAATGATAGGCAAAATGGCTACTTTGCCCATGGATCTCGGGTCTCATGGATTTCATTTTGGAATGTCTCCAAAAATGGGTGGGTCTCTTAAAATGCCTTGCTGGTGGGCCTACCATCCGCGCAAGGGCACGCGAGGGGGAGCAACGATTAGCCATTCGAAAGGCATGCACCTTGGATTCCTCCTTCCCTCACTCACCCGGCCGTAGTAGGCATACACACCGCTGCGAAGGTTTCATGTGTCCCCCGCACAGTGGTGTACAGTTGATGGAAAGGTAACAGGTTTCGCATCATCTGCTACATCAACACAAAAGGCCCGGCCGCACGAAAGATCTTCACCTCTTCGCTAGGAACATGTGATATGAGGATAAGCAAGGCGAAAATTCAGGAACATGTGATATGAAGATAAGCAAGAAAATTCAGCCATGTGGATTCAGGATCTTACGATTTTTTTAAAGTTTCAAGCATTGCCGTGTATGTAGTCAAAAGATAGAATACCATTCTGTGCTTGCATCCTCACCAAGAAAGCAAAAGCCGGTTTTCATCAGAAAATCAGCCACAATCACTTTCACTGCACTCACCGCCACAATTTCTCCTGTGAACTGGGAGATGGCTTTGTGCCCACTTTACTCCCACCTTCCACAACACCACAACATATTACTCCCCTTAATGAACATGCAGGGGGAAGAAGCGAAGGCGAGGGCACGGCACAAGGCGGGTCTGGAGCTATGTCCAGAGCTGCCTTGTGCCAGGATGGCGCCTTTTAGCTCCCTACGTACTGCGCGGGCGGCATCCGCTGTCAAAGCCAAAATGTGGAGCAGTCTCCAATGGGGATTCACCACCTGGCGATGCCACAATACGTCAATTCCTGATTCGGCGTCGTTCCTGTCTCAGAATACTGTTGGGGAGGTGCAGCAAACAGCATTTCAATGTTTCTGAAACTTTAGGAAAAGTGGGCCGGCAAAACACAGCTCCTGTAGACAGGAAACAGGAAAGCATTATCGAAGGTGTCAGACGTTCAAAGTTTTTTTCCCCTCTGTTCCCCTGTGCTCTTGTGTTGCACTGTGCATCCGCCTTGTTTGCCTTGCAGCCATGTCATACGGGAGAGACGACCGTGGTCGTGGTGGTGGTGGCGGTGACAACAGTGGCAGGCGAACTGCAGCGAAACCAAGCCTTTTTGTCAGAAATGTCTCGCTCCGCCTAAAGGCCGACGACTTATACGACGCTTTTACGGTGTGTGTTTCACTGCACTACGACGCGTTCGTTCGCCGGATCAGACAACGTAACGCTAGACTTTTGACACACGTTGTATTGAAGGCGTAGTCAAAGCGTACGAGCGTGAGAGACTGCGAACCTACTCGCGTTGCAGAAATTTGGCAAGATAAAGGACATTCACCTGCCCCGAGATTACTACACCGGGTCTCAAAGGGGCTTCGGATTCGTGGAGTTCTACGATTGGCGCGATGCTGAAGATGCGCAGTACGACATGGACGGCAAAAATTTGGACGGGAAGCGACTGGTATGTAATTCGGAGCGCTTTGGCAGTCGAAGTGACGTGTCGTAAGCAGTGACGAACGTTCGTTCAAACTGCTGTAGCGAGTTGCGACCACTTTGCATGTCGTATCCTGAACCGTATGTGGTCAAGGGAGCCAAGGGTTTTGCTGAAGCAAGCCGATCGGTGTGGCCTTTTCCCAGCGTCATATATACACATGCTTGCTACGTCCTGTAAGAAACGTGTAACCCGTTCAACCCTACAGCGAGCGAGGGCGTAGAAGCGAAAGTGAAGGTTGTGAAAGTGAAAGTGAAAGCCGATGTCAGAAGTTCTTGAGGCGAAAGTGAAGTTTAAAGTGAAGTGTGAAGGTGCCGATGGAAGAAGTTATTGAGAAGCCACCGAGCTTGGGTAGTAGCAAACGCGTGGAAAGCAGGGATCCCCCACTTCCTAGTGGTTCAAGCTCGAGGCGCTGAGTTGAGGAGAGGTGTGAAAATCAGGATGGCACATAGCAAACTATTTCTCCGCCTTCTCGTTGTTGTTGATCGGCGAGCCGGTGCTCCTTGCCCTATCCAACTGCCCGCTGAAGGGTTGGAGGACAAGTGAGGCCCACAAGCTGAGGGGTTGCGTGTTGCTTCCGAACACCAGCTCATGACACGGCGAGGCCTGTGGGTCACGTTGCAATGCTGCGAAGCTGCAAAGCTTGGGCGGCAACTCCTTGTATCACCCCAATGTGGCATGGGGCCAAATCAGAACGAAGCCCCCACAGGAACAGTAAGGGGCCGCCACATAATAACCAGGGATCCCTGAGGTGAAGAATACACTCAGACTGGATTCTTCGGTGCGACAGAGAGTCGAGCTGTCAGAAAAACGGTGGAATTGAACTGAACCAAATGGCTGGATTGCACCAAATCTGTACTTGCAGTTTGAAGAGGGCGGCATTTGTTTGTTGTTGGCGGATTTGAAGCTTTGTTTTGTTAGTGACAAGCAATCAGCTGAAGTCTCCGCCCCTAAAACTAAAAGTTGCTGTCGTACACCCCGACCTGAGGGTTGTCTGCACACATTTGCCGGGGCGCATGGTCAGTAACAGCAATGTGGCAATTACACGACCAAACACCAGATGGCTTCTGGCGAACTCTTCCCACCCTCTTGCCCATCTCCGGATGTTTCCCCGAGACCTTTACTTTCACCTTCCCAGGAGATCACCTTTGCGCAGAGTGACCGACGCACTTCGAACGAGATGCGCGTGAGGGATTCTGGAAGGCCAGGCCGGGACAACTGGGGTCGCGACCGCGACCGCGACCGCAGTTACGGCGGGGGCCGCGACCGTGAACGTGACCGTAGGGGAGGGTACCGCGACCGTTCTCGCTCCCGATCCCGTACACCACCGCGCCGCCGTCGCGATTCCAGGTACACTGCGGAGTTTGTTCCTTGCTGATGGGTGGTAGAGGGTTGCGGCTAGTGGGTGTGTGCAGAGAGGCTGATGCAAGCTGGGGAGAGCGGTAGATAGGAGGCAGAGCGACCCAGAGGATGGCCGGACAGGAGGCTACTGAGACAGGATGCTGGTAATTGTGGCTCAGAGGATGCAGAGAAGGGGGCGGAGGCACATGAGAAATGGCGCGCTTCCCTGCCACACTGACTGTCCTAGGGACGCTTCCAACTCACGGTCCCCGAAGCGGAAAAAGTACAGCCGATCCCGATCTCCAGGTATGTGCTGCCAGTGCTTGTGGATAGGGCTGCTGTTCATGGGAGCAAAGGGGGAAAGTTTTGCTTCCGATGCTGAGCATGGCACGCAACTCTCAACCTGCAGTGCTTTGTCGCATTGGCAAACCATGCAGATTTCGGATCATCAGGCGCTCCCTCTTCCGCTCATGAGGCCGAGATGTCAGCTCGTGAGATCTGGGTCGTGGGCCGTGGTGCAAGTGTTTTCGCAAAGAGTGAGGGCTGCATGGGGTGTGCACAGTGCTTGCTTGGCCATGCATCAACGCAATAAGATCAAGATGGGTTCCCACTCACACGACACTCAGAGACGATGCAATCTGGTTGTTGCGTCAGGCCCGAGGAAGCGAAGGCTGCTGGCGATTATTTTGATTTGCACGCACTGCTATGTGGCAGAGCTAACACGCGTATCTTGTGCAGGGTGGGAGGGTGGCGTCACCCAAAGATTGTCCACGGCCAATTTGGGTGTCCCTTGACAAACAGAAGAGCACGAAGGGATACCTCTGGGCACGTGCTGAGGGCCGTGCAGTTCCGAGACTGTATCCATGGGATGGAGCGGGTGCGGTGCAGGGCGGGATATACCCTTGTTGCCAACCCAGGGACGCAGGAAAGTAGCCACCTGCTCACCGTCACCATCGCTTCCCAGGTCAAGACCGGCCCCGCCGCAATGATTCGCGGGAGCCCGTCCGCCGAGACTCTCGAGAGCCGGCCCGCCGAGATTCGCGGGAGCCTGTTCGGAATACCCGTTCGGATTCGCGGGACCGGCCACCAAACCGCGAGCCGCAGGCTCTACCGCCTCCCAAGAGCCATCCGGAGGAACGTGATGAAGGAAACAAACAGATGAATGGGGAAGAAGGGGAAAGGTGCGCATACGTGTGCGTGCCGAAAGGGAAGTCGGATTTCAGGGGTCGGGGGGGGGGTCAGTAGAGCCCCCACCCCCCTTTTCTGTGATAAGCCAGGGGTCTGGGAAAAGGGCTCGATTCGTAGGACCATTATTTCCATTGGCGCTGAAGTAGCCACATGGAAAATTTTGTCAATTGTGGCCTAAAAGGGTGCAAAAAAGGGTGATGCATGCATGCATGCATGCATGCATGTCCACCACAATACAACCACGATACAATGTACGGACCTCACCAAGGTATGTGCATTGAGCCTTCAATTTCCAATTTACCCTTTTTAGTCAGCCATAGGGTTCGGGTTTACAGTTTAGGGTTAGTTCGGGCTAAAGAGTTACTCCTACCGTGACTCAAGTTACATCCCGCTCCCCTTCCAAACCCACCAAGCCCACTGTCTCCACCTTCCCCTTCCAGTGAAACCCGGACGTTCTTGGGTTGGTTTTGTCATCAATTGAGCCCTTTTTGGGTGGAGGGTGGGAGGTCCAAGCAAGGCGCTCTATTATCCCCCCCCCCCCCGAAGTGAAAGTCCGGCTGCACACACAAGGAGTGCCTCCCCTGTCCCAAAATGCACACGGAACAGTGCCGCATACATACACACATTTTTTACATACTGTTTACCCCCTTCGCATCACTTTCCTCCCTACTGCCTCCCGCAGATTCGTCAACCTTCCTATGATTACCGGTTCACAATCTTCTTCTCCACGTTGGAGGCCCCTCGAGTTGGGGCAACGGACTCCCACGCTTCGGTGTGGCCCCTTGAGTTGGGGTGATGTTAGGTGGGTAACACTCTCCGTCAATGGGACCCTGCACCGTGCGCGGAACCTTTAAGAACTGCCCACCCAAAGAAAGCGCACAACGACCCGCCCACCAAGGCCCATCCACACTTACCCACACTCCCCACTCACAAAGATGTCTTGCATGTTGCCCCATGCAATGCCATGGAATGCCCAATGCAATGCCATGGAGAAGACTATTTCTGAGGCCATGGCAACGGCATCTGGTACTACACATCCTCCAAGTTGCCACGGTTTAGTGCCATCACCCGCACACAGTGTCACGAAGCAATCCCCGGCACACGACCCTGTGCTGCTGCATGTGCCCGTGTGCCGCCTGTGAATCCACGCATGCTGCCCCTGAGCCATTGCACCCCACCACGGAAACAGCGCAACGTCCGCTGGCGAGTTTGAGTAAGAGGCAGTCCACAGCAGTGACACCACGAATGGCTTTAAAGTGAGTTTTGAGAGGGACAGGTGTCAAACGCCAGGTCTTTGTGTGCCTCTTTTTGCTGGAAACACGAGGGAGGCTGCACCTGGTTTAAGATCTCCTTCAGCCCGAGGAACTTCGAAACTCCTCTGCTTGATGACACACATTAACAGGCAACCAAGATTTCAACGCTCTACTGCAGTTGACTTGTACGCATGTAAACCCAACATTGGTGGACTAACCTTTCCAGACACACCTCTATGTACACCCCTCCCCAACATACCCCCAGCCCCAACCCTCCAGTTTCAGAGTGGTAAATAAATGGGCTGCCAATGATTATCCCGGCATTTGGAAAGGTGCACTGCCCACATTGGTTGTAGTTGCGGAATTTCTCCGTCTAAACCCCAAAATGTGTGTTCAGTTGCCATCCCTGTCCCTCTCATCTTCACCTTGGCTCTGATTACTGGCAGGTTCAACGAGGGGTACAAATCCCCACGCAGATACGACGCCACTCAGGAGATGTCGCGCTCGCCAGAGGTTCGTAGGGATTCTCGCAGCCCCCGACGCCAGTCCCGCAGCCCAATACGCCAGTCCCGCTCCCCAAGGCGCCAGTCCCGCAGCCCTGTTCGACAATCTCGCTCCCCAATACGTCAGTCGCCTTCCCCTGCGCGTGTGTCCCGCTCCCCCGTACGTCAGGCTCAATCCCCCAGACGCCAATCCCGCTCCCCTGTGCAGCGCTCACGCTCCCCTGTTTAGTCACGGGACGGGGCGCTTTTTTGGCAGTTCTTCAGAATTGACAGTGTAAGTAGAGGCAGAGGAATCTCAAGCTGCAGGCGGAGAGGCAGCATTGTGGTCTCTACAGGGCAATTGAGCAGGTCAGTCCAGAAGCATTGAAAAACCCTGGAGGTTCCTGCCACGTTGTGGTGGCACTAGGGCTACGCAGTGCAGAGCTGAGTCAGCCCAGCCGTTGTCTCCTCAGGGGTCTAGGAAGATTCGAGCAGGGATGACTTCTGAAGCAGCCATCGCCTCTCCATGCCCCAACTCTGGCCCTTCGTCAGTAGGTTAAACCCCTGTCCCAACTGCCCCTGATAAACCTGGGGTTACAGTGGAGCTGCAAAGGGGGGATTTCTATGTCACAAGCGGTTCACTTTGCGTTCAATGTTATGTTGATACATTCTTGCTGACAGTGTGGTTCACCAAGATTCGCTTGTATATGGGCGCATTGCTCAGCCATGGTGCTGGATAGTTGCCAAAATGGGGCCACGACACCCATTCTCCTTCGGGCGTTTGATGCATCCGGGCTGCTGCTTTGTAAAATGCCCCTGATGTTCTCACCTCCAAATTGAGACTGCCACAAGCTTCGTGGTCATTTTGCATGAACCATGTGCGAGCTGGTATTCTTTTTCTCAGTGATTGAGATTATTGGCTGAACCGACTGAACTCTTTTTGAAGGACCCCCTCACACCAACCCGCAATCAAGAGAAAGGAAGGCTGTGTACAGAGGTACCGGGGCCGATGGGCACTGTTGCCTGCAGAGGGAAAGGGTTCAAGGAAAGGGCAGGGGACGTGGCAAGAGGCCAACAGGCGCCGCCATGTTCAATCAGCAATCCATCCAGGCATCATGCCAACCCCCGCCCCCCCGTTTGTCTGACCCCAGGGGGAGCGCTGTGGGGTGGGGGGACACATGATGTGCTCGCCACAAGGAGGCAGGTGAGGACTGAGCGCAGGAAAGGACACGCTGAAGGTTCTGATGTGCCCCGTTGGGGAAGTGACTGCGCAAGTGGACATCCTGGGGCCCAAAAGCCACCATTCCCCCACCGCCAGTATGGGGTGGGGTAGGGCTACAGGCAGGTTCTAACCCGCTAACCCTCCACCTTCCCCTTTGCAAGAGAGTCCAGGGTTTCCACCTGCCCCCCCCCCCCCCACCGGTATGGTGTGTCCATTTGGATGCACTTGGCCAATGGCGAGGGCAGTTGCCCTCCTCTGTGTTGACCCGTGGGGAAGGGTAATCTACAAGTGAGATTTTGATAAGGCATGCCTTCACTAACAACAGCGACCAGAAGGAAGGGTGCAGACAGTTATAAAACCAGGCGTTATGCCAACCCCCCCCCCCGAATTCAAGCAGCAAGAGCCAGAATGGAAGGTGCTCCACAACTTGGAAGAGGGGTTCACGGAGTACATCGAGTACAAAGTACGAAGTGGAGCAGGGTAAAGAGAGGACTACGAAGGGTGGAAAGACTTGATCAAGAAAAAAGTGATGTGGCAAGTGGACAAGGAGGTTCACACGTTGCCACAAGGGACGGAAGGGATGCAAAAAGTGAAGGACATGAAGAAAGATTTTGCATTCTTGAAGGAGGATAGGGGTCCGCACAACTGGGTTGGCGTATGTAAGCGACTATACAAGCACCGGAGGGACATATACCTCCAAAGTGATGGGTTTGAGGTCGCGCCGGAAAGTGAGGAGGCCATCCTACAACGCCACGAAGACTACCACGCGGAGAGGCTCCTCGCAGTCAACAGAAGGTTGCCGTACATATATGGAATATGGAAGGCCCAGAAAGAAAACATACGATGGATTAGTGGAGCAAGGAAACAAACCGAAGAAGAGAAAGACAAGCCGGAAGCAAGCATAGCAGGAGTCGGAGAGGTCTTGGTGCAAGCATTAACGCAAGTATGCAGAAGCTTGAAACGCAAGGATGTGGAATGGAGGAAGAAAGGGAACCCGAAGAGGGTGTGGTGGATAGATAGTGTGGAGGAGTTCATGCAGCCGGTCCGATTTGAGGAGGAATTGATTGCGCAATGTAAAGCTTCGGCGGAAGTGGGAGATTTCGTGGCGATGTACCCAAGCATGGATCAAGACTACGTCTCCACAAACGTGTTGGAGGCAATCGAGGAGGCTTGGGACTGGGAAGAACCAACTGCAAAGGAGGACAAGGATGGGGAAGAGGAGGAAGAGCTACGGGTCGGAAAAGATGGTTGGTGGCTTGGACGAAAGGGGGAGGAACCCCAAGCTGACAGCTGGAGCAAGAGAGAAGTGAAGGAGATGGTGCAGTGGGTACTAAACAACGGATATGTCAAGCAAGGGGGTGTGGTGTACAAGCAAAAGAAAGGTTTCGGAATGGGACTGAAATGTGCCGTCTTCTTGGCGAACTTGGCGTGTTATGGGACGGAGAAGAGGTTCGCGGAAGAAGAAGGAAGGAGGCCGGAGCAAGTGGAACACAACTATCGCTTTGTGGATGACATGTTTTCCTTGACCGGCGTCGTCCCTGGGGAGGAAGCATACAAACTCAAAAGGACGGTCCGAAGAGCCGCTGATGGAGGCCACCTTGTCTTCTTGGGGGCTGACTTGTGGTGGAGAGAGGATGAGAAAGGGCGCATCAAGTTTGAAACCGGAGTGCATTGGAGAGAGAAGGACTATCCCATAAAAATAAGGCGATATCCAGTGAGGGATAGCATGATCTTGGACGCCCAAAGGTTGGGAGTATTGACAGGGCAATACATCAGAGCATTGAGGTTGTGCTCAGTTTTGCGATTATTCAAGGAGGCGATCCAAACCATCACCAAAACGGCCACACAGCGAGGCTATGGGACACACGAGCAAAAGAAACAATGGGGCAAGTTCTTGCGAGTGTGGTGGGGTGGACAAGACATCACCATGGGGGAGATGCACGTGTGGTTTGGACGGATGCAACGGTGGGTAAGGAAGGAGATCTCAAAAGAAGAGAGGAGAAAGAAGAGATGTTGGTACGGGTGGAGGTGTCGGAGAAAGAGCTGCCCGTTTGAGCACGTACCACCGCCACCGAAAGTGTGGACACCGCCGGAAGGCGGGCTGGAACCCCAAAGGAGGGAAGCCAAAAATCCGCACCCACAAGGGGTGAGAACAACTGAGATCGTCGGAGAGGAAGAGGAGATGAAGAACTGTGGTGTGTGGCGGGAGACGGTGGTGGTTGTGGACTTGAGGGAACCACCGTTGGTGGCGCCAACGCAAAGCGACAACCGCAAAGTTGGGTGCGCCGAGACCACGGAGGCTGCAAGCACCAACAAAAGCCTGACAAATGATGTTGAGAGACAACAAAAGGAAGAACAAGCGAAGCGGCAGGAGAGGGAGAGCCAAGACGACAAAGGAACAAAAGAAGTGGAAGACGGTGACACCGACAGTGACGTATCAATCTTGACATGGCTGCAAGGCTTGAAGATAAGGGGCGAAGGAGGGCAAATGGAGGGACACAAGGACTTGCGGCCGGAGGTGGTGGACGATGAGGCGACCGTGGAGCAACAAAGGCAACAGAGGAAGAGCCACACCGAAGACCATGGAGGGCCTCGTCCATCACCACAAGTGGGGCTAGAGGTGGGGGAGAAGGAGGAGAAGGAAGAAGACCACAAGCAAAAGGAGAAGAGCGAAATCCAAAGCCACAAGGAACAATATCCACCGCAGCGGCAAGAGGATGAGCAGCAAGGTGAAGAAAGCGGAGGACATGGAGAAGATAGTGACACCAACAGTGACATATCAATCTTGAGATGGTTGCAAGGGCTGAGGAAAGAGGAAGCGGGAGGCCAAAGCCAGGAGAACCCAGAGCTAGACGTGGTGGAAGAAGAAGAGACAAAGAAACAACCAAGGCAGGAGGAGAGAACAAATGCCCCTGGCTAGGGAGAGCCAGAACCATCTCGAGAAGTGGCAGTGGATGGGGTGGAGAAGGGGGTGTTGGACGAACAACCAGGTCCAAAAGCGACAAAGAACAAGGACCGCAGCAAGGTACAACACCCAACAGGAGTGGGAAACCACGGGTTGAAGGAAGCCGAAGAGAGGGGGCCGACAGAAGAGAAGGTGACCTCGGAGGAGGCGAAATCAAGACGAACAAAGCCACAACCAAGAAAGGGTGAATGGCAAGTGGAGCTCCCCAAGGACATATTGGAGACATGGAACCAAGCAGTCCGGGAAGCGGCAAGCCAAGGGAAAGAGACCATGGGGTTGTTGTGGGGGACAAGGACCGAAAATGGGGTCAAAGTAGGGGGTCTACACATACCAAGACACGACGTACAAACAAGCCACCACTGTGCAGTGGGAGATGAGGCGCTCACAGAGGCGGTCAGTTGGGGCGCATCCTTGGGAGGAAAATTGGTTGGTTGGATACACACACATCCAGGACATGTGCCGGTGCTATCAGCCTTGGACGTGTGCACCCTCAACACAATTGGCCAAACGCTATGGTCACTTATACCGGAAGGAGGCCCAGCAGTTGGAGTGGTGCAAAGTTGGACCTCTCCAGCGGATGAAGTGGCGTGTGCCCCACTGAAGGGGGGTCTAAAGGCCTACACAATGTCCGTCTTGGGCATGGAGGTGGCAAACAGATGTGCCGCAATCCGCCGAAAGAAACCGGGAGTGGATCACCGGTATCACGAACATCTTGCTGGAGTTTGGGATGATGATGACCCTCACCCGGTTGGGAGGGAGCAGGAGGAAGTGCCGGTGGTCCTCGTGGAGGCCGAGGATGGTGGTTGTATGGACATGGGAAACAACAGGTGGTGGACCAAATGGTTGGGAGCAGGAAGCACACCTAAGGAAAAGGAGAACACCAAGCCCGACAACAATGAGGAGAGTGATAGCAGCACGAGCAGCAACGGGACAGCGAGCACGGTTGGACCCGAAGCTTGGTCGCAAAAGCGTGGTCCCAAGCACGCATGTGGGCTATGCTGCAGACCGTTGAGGGCCAAGGAGGGAGCAGTGAGGTGCAGCCAGGGGCACTGGATGCACTTGAAGTGTGCTGGGGTCACTGTCTCCCAGGTGAAGAAGGTGTTCCGCAGCAACAGGGTGTTCCAGTGTAGGTGCAGAAAGGCAAGGCCAGCCAAATGGTTGCGGGAGGAAAGAGAGAGGCACAAGCAGAGGAGGAGAGAACAACGCAGCAAAGCGAGGAAGGCAGGGGTGGCGCTGGAGGAACAACCCCCCAAGCCACAAGCACGGGCCGAACCACAGCAAAGTGACTCCGAGAGACCGGAAGTGGTTGGAGTGGATGGCCATCGCATTGTTCTCGGGGGAAGAGTAGCACTAACAGGCATGAAGAAAAAGATGGAATTGGAGGGGAAGACAGGTGAGGTTGAAAGCATCATCGAGGAACAAGGAAAAGTAAGACTCCGAATGGACTGTGGCAGAAGGGTTTTGGTGTCATTGGATAGGGTCAGGGTGCAAGAGGTGGAGCACATGGGAGGCGCCGAGGACTCAAAAGCTGCCCAACAACAACAGCACGGGGAAGAAACAAAAGGACGCGGGGTGGCGGGAGACAATGAACCGCACGGAAGAAAGGAGGAAAGGAGTGAAGAAGGAGAGATGGGAGGGCAGGAAGAAACATTTGAACTATGGAATGGGGTGAGGCTAGTAGGGATGAGACAACCGGAGTTGGAGGGCCACAAGGGGGTGTTGGAGGAGATCTACAAGGACAAAGTGCAAGTGTTGTTAGTGGGAGGGATGCGCCGAGTAAAAGTGGACAAGAAGAAGGTGGTCCCGGAGGTAGTTGAGCCCGTTGAGGTGCTGCCCCCGGGTTTTGAAGGATGGAGCTTTCTTGAACAGATTGGAGTGGGTAGTGCACCCACCATGGATGAAGTGAAGGCCGCATACAAAAAGTGGGTGTTGCGGTTACATCCGGACAAGAACATGAACAACATTGCCAAAGCCACCCACCTGTTCAAAAGGTTGACCTCCGGCTACGAGGGATGGAAAAGTGCGCCCGGGGTGACACCGCCAAGGCCGGCGGAGGAACCACCCAACTACCAGTTCAACCCCACATACTTTCGATCCAATTTCTGCAACAGCTCAAGTTCGGCGGGGCAAACAGCCCCGGAGGAAGCGCCACCAAGTGCCAAAAACCCAGAAACGGAGGGCGATGGAGAGGGTTTTTGGTCTTTCTTGTGGGGAAGCAAAAGGCCCGGTCGTTCCGAACATGCGAGTGGAATGGGGGCTAGCCACGGTGAGGGTACACCGAAGGGCGCACCGCCACCGGGGTCGGGAACGCAACGGACCCGCCGCCTCTTGTTCCATGAGAAGTTCCGGTGGCACACGCACCACGTCCGCGCCATCCAAGCGGACCGGATCCTCGCGGAGAAAAGGAGGAGAGGGTGGTTCTCCGACTACCCCGAGGCAGGAAGCAACATGTACTTATTGGCACCAGACCAGGTGTACAAAGTGCGAGTGCTAGCCTCAACGGTATGGGTGCCGGAGGTGAGACGTTGGGAGCCGGAGGTGTTCATCATCGGGGAGGGCATCAACTTCACAGTGGAGGAAACAACCAGGTTGATGCAAAACTTGCACAGGGCAAACGTGATTGCCGAGCAAGTAGGCATCCGGCTGTACAAGGAGTAGAAGATGGAAGCCAAGTGAGAAGCGGACAAGCCCCACCCGCGGGTGACAAGAGGGCGTGGAAGCGCACGGTCGCACAGTTCCGACGGCGTCAAGGTGACGGGGTGCAACTTGTTCAGCGCAGTGCCGAGCACAAAGGCGCGACCCGGAACGCACCATGGCATGGCCTAGGCCTTGAAGCAAGAGGGACTGAGACCGGGCGCCAAGCGACCCAGGAACCCAAGGGACGGGCAACCCGGCGCCGGGAGGAGAAGGAAGAACAATGAAAGCAAAAAGCCTGATGGAAAGGAGAGTCTCACACCATCAACATGGCTCTGCTGGGGAGGAGAAGATCCTCCAGCCACCGAGACTCACACTGGGGAGCCGCGGCCCCCAGTGATATAGCAACAAGGCACAACGATGTGGTCTGAGGTACGGCCGTGGACAGGCCTCTGGACCCATGCCCAATGGAGACGGCGCCGCAGTCTCCATTGGATGCGCCCCGGCTACCACAACGTGCAGTAGGGGGCAAGGCCAAACAACAGGCAGGGGGAAGGCAACCCCCGCACTTTTTTAGCCAGGGTGGTGACCAACACCGACCAAAACAAAACAATGAAGTCTACACGTGCACCGAGTTCTTCTCGGGGGGTCCAATGGGGCCTCAGCGAGATGCCCGATGTGGCAACGCAAGCCCACCGGGGGCCGCGCTCTCAAGGGAGTGACCACGGCAGTAAGTCCCAGCGTGCTGGCACTGAGAAGCGAGCAGGGGAGAGACTCCTTCCCTCGCGTAGCAACTCAACCAGAAAAGGGACGCACCACGTCGTCAAGCGCCCGGACCAAGCCGGGAGAAGGGGGCCAGCAAGGGGCCCTACGCACCTCCATCCAACACGGGACACCACCGTCAACCCAACAACAACTCGCTCCTATGTTGAGGTGGTCCGGGGAGTCGCGCAACGAAGTGGGCGGCCAGCGACGGTAAGAGGCCCACCCCACGTCACCCGCTACATCCTACTCCCCCGTGCACCCACGCATCCCCCACAACCCCCGTCCGCGCAGCAAAGGCATGAAGGAAAGGGTAGGGGGTTTGTGTTGCGCTCGCCAAAGGATGGACTGAGCGCGGGAACTTGGAGGAGAAAGGTTGTTATGTGCCCCCGTCGGGGAAACGACCCCGCAAGTGGCCATCCCAGGGCCCACCAGCCGCCGTTGGGGAGAGGTACCTCACCGCCGGCTTGGGATGGCCGCTTGGACGCACCTGGCCAACGGCGAAGGCATTTGCCTTCCTCTGCGTGGACTCGACGCAGAGAAGTGAAACAGGGCAAGTCCGGGGGCTCCGTTGGCACAACCGACCAAGGGAAAGGGAAGGGAAGGAGTGTGGTGAGGCCGATGGGCACGGTGGCCTACGGAGGGAAAGGCCAAGGGAAGGGAAAGGGGAGGGGAGAGGGAAGGTTAGGGCAAGGAGGAAGAGGAAGGTCAAAGGGTGGTGAGAAGCTGATGGGCACCACCGCCTATGGAGGGAAAGGGTCCAAGGGAAGGGCAGCGAATGGCGATCGGCCAGTAGGCGCCGCCAGCTGCAGACGAGATCATCACACCATGGCGTCATGCCAAACCCCCCCCCCCCCCCGCCCCACTGCATGGAGAAACAGAAACAGTAAGCCAACATAGTGGCTTGGGTGGATCTTCGTGAGTAGCTAGAAGTCAATTGACACTGCCAACTGCTGTGAGCGCAGCAACATCTGAGGGCATTCACCCCTGGATTGTCACATGGACACACCCCATCATTTCATTTCATCCACGCAATGCAAATAGACGCGTTCCCCCACCCCCAACGCTCTTGTGCCTTGTTGCTGCTTTATTGCACAATCACCCATGCAGGCCTTTCTGCCTTTGACTGACCCCCTACCTAAAGTATTATCATACCACTTTTGTTTCCAATCCACCAAATTGCTGCATGTGCGGAAAATAACAGGGTTGTCATCCATGTCTCACAGCGATCCTTGACCAAGTGACACCAAATTTTGATCGTTAACACAATATTCCATTTCTTGTTGGTTCCTGCGTATGGTCCAATCACACTGTTGACCTTGCTGAGCCTCACTCGGGCCACCTAGAGCTGCACAAGCAAGTACACGTGAGGGGGATTGTGGTGTAGGGATAGAGCAGCAGTACATTTTGTGATGCACACACACCACAAATTTCTGCATTCTTGAATTGCTGGCCCCATTACAATATAACCTGAAGCATTGATCATTTTCACGATTGCCTGGTAGTATGCGCAAAGCCCTCCCCCCCCTTTACCCTAGGACTGTCCACGCCCGTTCTGAGCTCTGCGCCTCATGGGATGGTGCTTTGCGCTCGCGGCAGCGCTTCGCACCTTGGAAATGGTCATGGGTGGAAGGGTAAACGACGGGAGCGGCCCATTTTTGGGAACCAAAATATTGTCACTTGGCGTCTACAACATGCTGACAGTGTCCACAATTAGCAGGCGGTGTCTACTGAATACAAACCGCCTTGGTGTGGTGCACGGGTAAATGTACACCCCCCCCCCCCCCTCTAGGTTGGGGTTGGGGGTTGTACGATGATTCCCCAAGACAGATGATTCCCCAAGACAGGTGAACACACAAAGGCACTGGGGCACTATGAGCAAGTTGTCATGAACAATATGTTGGCTGAATGGTGGTTTCAGCATGGTGTTTTGCCCCATGTTTCTTCTCTCTCTCACACTTTCTCTGCCCTCCCCATTCTCATTCATCTGCACCAATTTTATTGGATCATGTGTTGTTGGGTGGATGGAAAGAGACCAGGAAATGCTAGAGGCACTGGAGATGTACACATGAGACGTCACGCAGAAAGTTGTGCAGAGAGCAGTATGCACCACATGGGGGCGCACTTAGCGCAGTGCGCTGCAGTGCAACTATTTGGGCGTTTGGGTGTACGGCTATATTAGAGACCATATTTGAGGCATCATTGTAGCCCCTATTGTACGTTTTGACCGATTGTGTCCCCTTCTTTGGGGACCCCTGAGAATGCAGGGGTGACGTAGCATTTCCGCCCTGTTTTGGGCCACCGAGAAGGGTTGATGTGCAGGGAAGGTAGCTTGCATTTGTCTTCAGCTACGGTAGTTCGGGTGACCTACATTTGGAAGAGGTGGGCCTGGGGTCTCTTCGGGGAGAGCCTAGTGTAAAAGTAGTGCGCAGTGCAAAGGCTCCCCCAACTGCAGCTGTTGGAACAGGATGTTGTCGAGCACACATGGCATCCACCAACCTTTATGGGAGAGATGTCACTGTTATGTGCCATTGGATTCCTCATTGGCTGTGAAGGCTCAGATGAGGGTCTTCAGCTTTAGGCCTAACTCCGTGCAGCCCAAGCATGCTACAATCCAAGCGGGTCAGCAAAGAGGTGTCAGCATGGGATGGCATGGGCAAGGGCTGGAAGCCAGTGGTGTAAGTGATGCACCAATTGGTTTTGGACAGTCAAGGTATTCTAAAGCTATTTCTGTATTTTCAAATTTGATTTTGATTTTGTGCATTGTTTCAGGGCACGGTCGCCCCATGATATTTTTCAAGCTGGAGCTGTAGGTGGGATTAATATTTGGTCGTCTTTTGTTGTTAATGAACAGGGCCGCATACCGATTATGGTTCCACGCCAAAAAAAATTGAGGATGATGGTTTGCATTGTGCAAGTGTGCCAAAGGGATTTCAATGGTCAAGATTGATAGGGCGCTTTTCGATAAAAGTTAAGCATGGTAGATTTGTATTTAAGCGAATAAGCACTAGTTCACACACGTTGCATTATTTGAACGCACGAGGGAGAGCAAAGCCCTAAAAAGGGGTTTCACGCGTTTTGAAAGGCAACGACAGAGAGAGTGCAGAGGCAGGGTTGTTGAGTTGTGGGAAAAGTTTTTATGTAAGGAGTGGCACCCCCAAAACATGGCGAGTGGTTTCAAATCCTGTGGCATTAGCCTTTTTGATCCAGCCGATTTTTTACAGCACGTGCCCTCTGCCCGATAGAAAAAAGGTGAACCCTCCACACCGAACGGCCGTGCCAGTCTTTCCAGCCCTGCACGTCCTGTTAGCTGGTCTAGCAGCCCTATCAGCACAAGCAGTAGCACCAAAAGTGATGCTTGGGTCCAATCCACATCAAAAGTAATCAATAAGGCCACCAGAAGTGATCTTTTGAACCTCCGCTTGGGAGGGTTTGTCAATTCTGACACCTTCATTGAAGCTGCCAGTCAAGCACATGAAAATGCCAAGCCAAAACCAAAAAGAAAACTGAGACACCAGATCACTCGAAATGCTACGACAAATACAGCTACAGAGGCAGCACCAAAACCAGCTGCAAACAGAAGAATGCTGCAGCCCCATGCCCCCCCCCCCCCCCTGGCACACCCCATGCAGCCAGCAACTCGGGACCGCACCGAGGATGGGGATGAGTTTGATTTTTATGTGACGTATGACACTGCTTTCTGAACTTGTGTTCCTCAACACATGAACAAGTGGAGGGGGGCTCCACGAGATGGGGAAGGGCAGTGTGCGGGCTGTGATCGCCTCCGAAGGCTATCTGTCGGACGACGAATTCAGATTGCACGATGTGCATTTGTATGATCACGTATTTATAACAAAGAAAGATGAGCATTTTGAGGAAATTTCAATGAAGCAATGATACATGATATGTTGCGGAGGGTGTGGAAAAGTAAGGTAATGAATCCTTCGTCTTTCGTGCTTGGTGTGGCTTTTCCTTTGCTGGTGCGAAGCACCATCAAAAGAAAAGCCTTATTACGTTTTTAGCCATTTTCGGGTCACTTTTCTATGTCGGAAACGGAGCTGGGCGGTGACAAAGAAACGCAAAAAGACTCCTTTGCCTTATGTTTAAGCTAGCAGCGCAAGGACAAGGAGGGTGCATTGGGCAAGATTAGCGATAGAGGGTGCAAATAGCATAAAATTGACATATTCATAACTCGGGCCTATTGTATCGGATTTTGACGAAATCAAGGGCAATTTTGGTCAATTTGGGGGTGTTCTTTCCATTTATGAGCTTAAAAAGGCGGCTGAGGGCGCTGAAAACCGTCAAATCGAAAAGCGGTGCTAAAACAAAACGACGGCGGTTTCTCGATTCAACAGCAACACGAGGCTTTTAGAATCATTTATAAATCTGGTCTTAGATCGAAATTTAGTGCATTGTAGCCCGATTTCACTTTGGACAGTCAAAATGAAAGATCGCAAATGCCGGCGACTGCAAAATGCACGCGTGCACAGCAAATAAATAATATGTCAAATAGATTTCTTGAGATTTGGGGCCTGTGGTTTATATATAGTGTTGTTCGGCACCTCAACTTTGCTGGTGCACCTTTAAATCGCATCCCTAGCTTATATGGAATTACTGGATGCTGGTAAAGAAGTTAAAACTTTGTAAAGGTCCTAACTTTGCAAAACAGCCATGATCAATCAAAAGCAATATGACGGCGCGAATCAGCATTTTGAGGCGGTCATTTAGAGGGGCTGCATCGTACACTTTTGGGATATGTTTCATTTCGGCGCGCGGATTGTATATAATGGCATAAGGACTGCTTTTAGAGGGGGGCGGGGCCCCATTCCCCGGCCCCCCAATTAAAAGCCCCCCATGGGGGGGGAGGCGAACAAGGGTCTTGAGATGACTCATCCCCAAAAAAGGTCATTCAAATTCCATGTGCCATACTTCTCGGATGGAGTCTTGTGCATGTGCGACCTTTTCATAAAAATAAACAAGAAAAACAAAATTTTTGCATTTGCAAAATATTGGTTTTTAAAACTATTTTAGGCATTATCTAGGGTAAAAAATGTGTTTTGCACACCAACGACAAGTGAAATAAAGGATGTAGCAGAGTAAGACAATGACAAATAGTAATGCATGGGCCATGTTAAACGTTTTCAAAATGTTTGCAAAAAATTTCAAAAATATCTTTGTTTTAAAAATCATCCTGGCTCCCTAAAGGGTAGGAATATCCATACCCAATCATAGGACAGAAATCTAATCAATAGTTTATGGTCCCAAGATATAAGGTACTCATTAAACTACTTTTTTTTGTGAAACTTTTCACTTTATATATGGTGGCATAGTAATCGGTCACTGATATAGTTATCGGTCAGTGTACCTTACATGCAGCAGTTGATAAAATGTGATGCGAAAAGTGTTTTCCATGCAGCGGTGATGTGTGTTGACTATGGCTACGAGCCGGCTATTGCGTGCATAGTGACTGTGAATGTGTTGTGTGCAGCGAATGCCAAGCAGATGGCGCTACCGCTTTGTGTTAGTTTACGCCAAGGGAAGGCGCCTGCGTCTTGGACAGCGCTAAAGGTGCGCCAGACGTCATCGTGTAGCCGCGCACAGGACTGCAAGGTGTGTAGTGAGTGTTTTTGTGATCATCTCTTACTATGGACATTCTATGTATGGAGAATAGATATACTGTGCCCATGGTTGTTGACGTGTTAGCAACAGATCTAAGTCACAAAGTTGAGTTGCGCCGTCGCAGGCTCTTTGGCATAGAAATAATGCTGAAAGCCCTTGATGTTTTGCATATGTATGTAGGCTTCGTTTTGTTACTCGCACCTCAATAAAGGCATTTCAATCAGCCTTTGTACACAAAAGATAGTTCTTGGGCTTCATAAAGTTCCAAAACGGCCTCCATTTGGTCCAACAAAGGGGCACGGTTCCTTCCGACCCTTTGACCTGCATATTCAAATGTCGAAGATGCCTCGATCGCTTTAATCGCACTCATCAAGACATCTACAGTCAACTTTTTAAGAGTGTGGCTAGGCAACAAGCCACAACAATCAAGAGCAGCACATAGTGTTGCATCTTGCTGCGCTACCTTCTCCTTACACTCCTCTTCTTGGGGCTTCGCTAAGACGAATGCCGCCTTTTTAGCATTATAGTGCTTGAGACTATTTTCTCAATCATCCTCAATGAGTCGTGCAAATGTCCCAAAATGAACACCACTACTCTTACGCTCCTTCCTTTTCTTTGACATTCGAAGTACCACCGGTGATGATGCTTGAGACACACAAGGTGCGGGCAATTAGCACGCTTTCAGAAGGTGCCGACATGTGCCATGACACACACACACCTTGTCAATCACGCGGCGGAGGGTTGTCAAATCCTTCGCACACACATCACATACATGAACACTTTTCGAGGGTAACACGGAGCACCGAGGTTATAACGGTGAATAGTATTAGTTCCCGTGAAAAGGTGGGAGTCCATATTATATTCGTGCTTAGAAGCATCCTTGGCAACCACATCACACTATATCATATCTCTTTCCTCAAAGCCATCAAGAAGTAGTTTGGGATTGTTAGGGTTGTGATGGGTGTAAGGTAAGCGGACCAGTTAGTCCCCCCTGCCCTAATAGTCCCCACTAGACGAATAGGTGCTTTTTTGTGAACCACTAGAAAAAGGTACGAGACATTTTGGTAGAAGATATAATAAGTTGTATGATACCATTGTGTTTGGAAGTAATTGTTGACCATGTCGTAGATTTTTTTGATGTGGGGCTGATCGGGTCAAGAGGGATTAACTGGTCCGTTTACCTTAAAGGTGGCGAGGCAGGATCCTCCAACCAACCCCTCTTCCTCGACTGCAACGGCGAGACCACAGGCCTACCTGATTTCTTTGAGTGGGACAAGTCCTTGGAGCTCGAAAGTGGGGTCAGATGCACGAAAAACGCAGACGCCGGACATCAGGTCATTCATCTGGTCAGAGTGATACCCATGAAGTATAGGATTAAGATTTCGCATCAGAATACGCACAATTTCGACCTTCATTTTTGTAATTGGAAAAACTCCGACTCGCCTGCACTATTTGATCAGTCGCGCGTGATTGGACAGGCTTATCAGTAACGGCGAGCAGCGGCACCGAACGGAACTGAAGGTATGTGTTTACTGTGGTTACAAAGTGATTTACAGTATAATAACGTCGACGAAAAACAAAAATGTAAAATGTAAATGTCAAAAAAGAATAATGTGGCCGACAAATGGATAATGTAAAATGTTAAATTTTAATTGACGGGGGTCTCGGATAATGTAATTGGATGTTTTTCTCAATTTTTGCTTTGGCGCCTTCGGCGCCCCATGTGGACTCCAAATACCATTCCCAATGTAATAATAGTCCAAAACACGAAATTCGCAAATTGAAGTTTGTTGCTGCGCACAACTGTGCTCCGCGATCGCTCCGATCCCTGCAGGCCGCTGCGCCGATGCTGAAAATGGGCGCCGATCGGCGATCGCTGCTGAAAATGAGGAAAAAAAGTGCATAACTACCCTACTTCCCGTGCAAGTACCAGGAGTCGAACCAATGTTTGCCAAGTCGTACCCGAGCGCTATAGCCGCTAGGGTACTCCCTCTCGGTAGAGCTCGCGCACATCACCTGTATAATGTTTACGTAAATGTAAAGTAAATAATAATGCTCAGCACCGCATACTGTAAATGTAAATTTAAAAAATAATAATGCAGCCGGAATCGGGCGCTGTTACTGTAAATCACTTTGTAACCACAGTAGGCAGCAAGAAAACATCTTTTTCGACGAGAATGTAGGATACCGCGCCTATTCTGACCGTTTGTTGTGAAAGGTTCAAAGAGCAAGGATTCTGCCGCTGATGGTGTCCTTACCAAGACAGTTCTTAACCCTGCTCGTGCGCGCAAGGTGTCTTGCTCTCAGGATAATGATGCTTGCGATGATGATGAGTATGATGCGTCTCAAGAATCGGCAGAGGATGAGAATGACCCATCCCATGTATGGGCCCATGACACCAGCACAACAAAACATGGTCCCATCTGCTTGCCGAATCGATGTGCCGAAAGGTGCTAAGTGTACTTAACTGGGACCTTTGTATGCCGCCCCCCCCCCCGAGTGGTGGGTACTGCGCTCGAGCCCCTTGACCCAAGTGAGGACCACTCTTCTCTGCCGGCGTGTTTGTCGGTTACTCTTTTCTTTGCCGGCGGTTGGCGGTCGCAGTCCCGTTTGTTCTGAATTGCAGTCAACTTCAACAATTATGGAGAATTATCAATTTATCGACGTGGATTCCTTGGTTTCACACCTTCAAGAAGTATTGGGGCCAAAATTTCCGCTCGCCTGGGACCATTTATTCGAACGCCCTGAATTGTGGGCGTCCATTGCCCCTATTCGTTTGGAACGTTGTAGAGAGCTCCTCAACACCGCGTTACAACACTGGAAGCCATCTTTGAAGGTCAACAAATTGGCGTTGCTCACGCATCAACTTAGCGGCAAGGCTATGGTTCATGGTGATAGTCAACCTTACTGAGACACCTTTTTGTACGCGTTGTCGTTTGTCTGGAACGTATATTCGGTGGTGACTTTGGCGGACACGTTGGCGGAAGCAGCGTTCAATTTAGCTACGCGCGCAAACGGCGGTACCAAGACGGTCAATCAACCCAAGGCGGGAGATGAATTAAATGATGTCAATAACGATGAGGATGAAGTGGTCACCTTGCCGTATGATTCATTTACAATTGAGTTGCCACTTTGGTTTGAAGAGGCATGGAATTGTTCCCGGGACCCCGATGGAGAGAGATTTGACCTACGAAAGGTCTTAGAAGAATTGCCAATCGTGGCACAAATTCCAAGGAAAGCGTACAACAATAATCACAACGCCGATGGTAAAGGATACTTGGGTAAATCCGTTAAGAGTCGGCAGCAAAAGCTTTTGCATGCATTGCGTATGTTAGGACACTTGTCCATTTCCGAAGGTAGCGAGAATTCATATGTTTCCTTATTACATGTTTTTTATTTACTTGCAGAGTTAGAGCAATCATTGTGTGACTTTCGCAAGACTCAATCCGTGAAAGGTAGTGTCGCACACTCTAACCAACTTTTCACTAAGGAAGAACTTGCAAATGCTAATCTAGCGGCTAAGATCAACCGTCTTTCTTCCAAAGGATCTTCCAAAGGATCAAGAGGAAAAGGCAAAGGATTTCAATCATGGGGCAATTTTCGCCAATATGGCAAAGGCAAGTCCTACGGCCGAGGCTACGGACGAGGTTCTTATTCCTCTTACCCTCAATCCTCCACGCCTTCCGCCCATTCCGGTCCAAGAGGCCAAAAATCTCAATCACTCGCAAGTCCATGTATATATGCGGTTAAGAAACCGGTTGCAATGGTGGGAACAAGGCGTGTTAAACACGCCTCTCCGCTCGTTGTTTCTTTGATCAAACACGGGTTACCCGCCGATTGGATATTGCCACCCCCACGCCCTCGCCCACTTTTTCACACTCACGCTACAGAAGAAATTCAAGACGCGTTGGCAATCATGCAAGAATATCTAGAGGTCAAAGCAGTTCGCCGCGTGAACCTTCACTCAGGCATGCATTTTGTTCCATGGTTCATGATCTACAAACCAAAACCCCGGTTCATAAGTGTGTGCGTGGATATCAACGCAAGGTTGCGTCCGCCGCCTTATTTTCGTTTGCCCAGTTGGGGAAAAATCTTTCCTTATCCCTACTTGCGCGCCACAGTGTATCGCCGCGCGATGGCTCAGTTCGCACTACAAAACTATAGGGCGCAGCATAGCGCGCTCTATGGCTCGGGGTCTTGGGTTTGTAACCCCATGTCCTAATAAGGAGGGCAAAAACGCCTATTTTTCTAAAGTTTCAGATGCTTCCGGCATCACATGTGACGCTGTTAATGTCAGGTAAGATTGCAAACATTTTGGGCCCCCACTATGGGTGGTCCCTGTGGAAGAACGAGGACCTTTTGGCGGACCTAGTTGAGTTTTTTTGCTCAGGGTCTGCCATCCAACGGTCTTTGTGGGCCAGGTTGGAAAAAAGAGTCCCCGTGTCTGAAGCAGAGAAGAAGCGTCGCAGGACCGAGGCTGCCAACGCCGTCACACCCCTGTCGGTGGTGGATTTGGTCCTGCTCCTGAAGATTCCAAGAAGAAGGTATTATTGCGCGCGCTTTGCATGTGACATTGCGCGCACTTCCGCTCATAGCACGCGCTTCGTTGACTTCTGCGCGCGCTACGTCCCCATGTTGCGCGCGCTATTTTCCTCAGGTACAAAGATTTGATTACTTGGACGAGAAGTAAGGTCCCCACACACCTTTTTTCTCTCCCCTCCTATGCTAGTTTCGCCACAGAATGGAACCAGCTTGCAGGTAGGCAGCATTTACAGGTTGCCGTGCACACAGATGGGTTCACAGTCTTTTCGCCCTGGCCCCTGCAGCACTTTTTTGACTATATATCTTCCTTTGATTCCATTGTTTCTAACCTCCAATACGCCAGGGAGTGCCAAGGAGAGCTGTGGATCATTGTGAGGGGGGATGGGTTGCCTTGTGGGGCAGAATCGTGGTGCCAAATGTCCATTTCCTTTGCCAACCATGGTCACTTGGCAAGGACGTTGTCCTACCACTGGACTATTAACGTCGCCCTTTGTGGTGAGAAGTCCACCTCTGTGTTGTCCCAGGTCTGCGCTAACAATCTTGCTTTTCTGCAGAGTGCCCTTGACAGTGGTGTGGTTCCCATCCGGGGTGCATCCACACGCTGTAGGATTTTCTGCGGTGGGGATAGCCCTTGGCTGCGTCGGTTGTCGGGTGTCACTACACATTGGATGGCAGGTAGTCTGCTCACTTACATGACGTGGTGCAAGTCCAGTGCAACGTGGTTGCAACAGGATGTGGATAGAACCACCGAGCGAGATGAGCAGTTGCTAGGGCTTATTGCACCTGGGGCCAAGTGCAGGCCCATGGATATATTTGGTGTTGTCCAGAGCAGGTGGTTGAAGGTGCCTTTGAGGCGGCGTCACCTTATACCATGTGTTCTGCACCCTCTGATTTTTGTAGGGAGGCAGGTCACTCACAGCCCTGGTACGCAGATTGGCCAAGTCTGTGCGTCCCAGTACTAGGGTCTCTGTTCAGGCTATTCTTCACAGGTCTGGTTCTCACATAGCACTACAGGGGACGGCATAGCCAGATAGGGGAGGAGACTTGGTGCCTTCTAAAGGTTTGGGAGGACCTGGCCCCCCTCCTTGGGGGTGACATGAGAATGCACACAGCAGTGGTTGCCATGTACATACTACTGGGGGACAGGTATGGCACAATGTTTGAAGAGGGTGCATTGCGGGCTCCAGAGGTTGCCCAGGCTTTCCAGAGGTGGGTTTGTCCAGCAATAAGATCACCTTATATTAACTGGATGTTGCACGATGCAACTGTCACTATTCAAGCCATAAGGCCCTATGGCCTAGGAATGTTTTCGGGGGATCTTTTGGAAGGGAGCAAGAGGGTGCTGAAGGACATTTGGTCCTCCTTTTGTGATAGAGGTGGGGGGGCAATAACCCTGGTGTCGCGCAGCATTAAGATGCTCAGGCAGGTTAATGAGCGTCTGTTCCTTTACTTTGAAGTACCAAGGTGGAATGGGAACTCCAGAAGCAACCTGTGCAATGCACAAAAATTGGCTGACGAGGCTCGGGCATATTTTACAGAGGGGAACTGTGGTAGCGCGCGCTATTTGTTCTTTAGCGCGCGCTACATGCTATCTAGTGCGCGCAATGACCACTATCGCGCGCGCTATGCTGTTTTCAAGCGCCGGAACCCTTGAAATCGCGATATATAATCGGAGGTAGCGTGCTATGACTACGCACTTCAAATGTGCCTCCGATTCGGAATGCATTGATTTGTTCCTTTTCGTCCGTTTTTTTTGGTGCTTTCGATTTTTTTGTTACTGCATTTTCCTTTTTGTATTACTGCTGGAACAGGGGTACTTTAATGTAACCCTCTTGCCCATGCAGCCCGTGGGCTGGGGGTATCCGCCTCCTGCAGCACCGCCAACAACTGCTGCAGGGGCCACAGGAGCAGGGGAACACCGCAACCACCGCCACATGCAGTTGTACAACCGTGACTGCAGCAGCCGTCGACGACGCCGTGGAGCATGCAGCCACAGGTACTTGCCGTCCGCACTACTGTTTCCGTTGCGCGCACTACTGTTTCCGTTGCGCGTGCTACGCTCTTGTTGTGCGTGCTAGCTGTCTCGTTGTGCGCACTACGCACGTCCTCGTTGCGCGTGCTTTCTCTTGTTTTCCGCAGACGCTGTCCCAGCAGCTGACCCAGTTCTCCCCAACTCAGCCTCTGTGCTTGGGCTCCCCAGTGCGCGGCAGTCTTCCAGTGGGCCAAGTGCAGCAAGTGCTCTTCGCCCCACTGCCAGTGCAGCAGCATCAGCAAATGCAGCAGCAGCAAGTGCAGGCTGCGGCCCAGCAAGTCGGCAGCCGAGAACAGCAGCAGCAGCAGCAGCAGCAGCAGCAGGTCCAACCAAGACAGCAGCAACCCCAAGTGCAAGCACAGTTTCAGTCTCCCCCATCCGGGCCACGTCAGCGCTTCACCTTCAGCAGCGACTCCAAGAACTGAATCTGGCCCAACCAAAACAGCACCATCTGCGCCCAAGGGCCCAACTGGGCATGGCTGAAGGACGTGACACCGGACCACCTCTTCGAGGTGGCCTTCTACAAGTTCTAGCGCCAAAGGGCCACGGCCATTGCCAAGATCCCAGACGGAGCCGTGAAACCTTGCTGTATGACGAGAGCATTACTGGCACCTGGTGCAGTCTGGCGAACCTATTGAACCCCTCCGTGCCAACCCAAGAAGGACAAGCTGCCTGTAGACACCGCAAGGTGGAGTCGTACGAGCTGCTGTTCTCGTGCTGGGAAAGTTATGGGTGGGGTCATGTTCGGACCCACACGCCTCCGGGTGCCACCGCAAAGACCGCCCACCACTTCTACTTCAACAAGAACCCACCGAACTTCATCAACGCGACCGACGCGGGGGCAATGGCCTTCAAGAACGAGTGCGCCTCGGTGAGAAGTGCGGGTGCAAGTTTGATGCGGGGGTCAGCCAAGAAAGGAGCCAGTGCCGCAAGGGCACTTGCAACCGGCGCCAAAGTCAAAACCACGGCGGTCAAGGACGAGGAGCAGCCGCAGCAGCAGCAAGTGCAGAAGCAGCAGCTCCAACAGCAGGCAGCCGTGTAGCAGGCAACACTGCAGCTGCTCCAGCAGCAGCAGCGGGTGCACATGGCCCAGCAACAGCAGCAACAACAAAAACAACTGGCACAGCCACAGGTACGCCATATGTTTGCCATTGCGAGCGCTTTCGACATTGTTGCGCGCGATTCATTTGTTGTAGCACGCGCGATTTGATTGTTTGCGCGCGCTACGGCCCGACCTTCTGTCCCATTGTCACGTAGGTGGGCAGCTTCGAGAAGCTTCTGTGCCTGGGATCCCGCAAAGGGCCGTTGATGATCAGCGTGCCCGCGGACATTGCCGGGCAGTCCAAGCATGCGGCCGACTGGCTTGACGGACGGAAGGAGCAAGGCCCCTCCCTGGTGCTGGCCCGGGCTAAGCGGCAGCTGGAGGAGCTGGAGGTGGACTCGGCCAACGCCTTTGCCGTGCCGGAGACGGAATCCGTGACAGTCCCATGGCCCAAGAAGAAGCGTACCGAGGAGCCAGCAGCCACCAGCCACCTACCACCAGCCATCTCCGCCTTCCACACCGCTAAGCCCCCCCACCCGCCTGGAAAGGTCCTTGCCCAGAAGACTGCCGACCAGCAGCTGCTGGCACAGGCGGCACACAGAGTCCAACGTCAGGCGGAACAGGCCAAGAAGAAAGAGGACGAAGCAAAGAAGAAGAAGAAGGAAGAGGAGGAAAAGAGGAAGAAGAAGGAGAAGGAAGAGGAGGAAAAGAGGAAGAAGAAGGAGAGGGAAGAATAAGAGAGGAGGAAGAAGAAGGAGAAGGAAGAGGAGGAGAAGAGACGGAAGAAAGTAGAGGAGGAGAAAGCAGGAAAGGTAATGCAGCGCGCGCTATCGTTGTCATTGCACGTGCTATGCATCTTGTAGCGCGTGCTATGCTCCGTATTGCGCGTGCTATGCCTGTGCTATGCCTCCGCGCTACTCTTTCCAGGCAAGCAAGACGGCACCGCAGCAGGCACCCCAGCCGCAGCTCGCATCAAAGCCAGCACCAAAGCAGCCTGTCCCAGTCCCAGACCAGCCACAAGAACAAGGAGGTCCGTGCGGTTCCACCCCACCCAGTACGGCTCCCAAGGCCAAGCAGCAGAGCAGAGCCGACACGGACAAGGAGGCAAGAGATGAGCTCATGCAGCGCCGAGATTGATCCTACAAAGACGGCTACAAGCCTCGGTGGATCATCTACTGCACCACTGCGATCGCGCCGATGATTGTGGAGGGAGCCGAAATCAAGCCAGCAGGCGCTAGGAGGGCCCCTCAGGACCACGTGGCCGTCATCATCCCCAACGATCAGTGTAGCCCTAGCCAACAAGGGGAGGAGGAGGAGGAAGAGGACGACTGGTCGGAATTCATGCCGAGCTGCTAGGTGTTCTCCGCCAAAAGCAAAGCGTATGAGGAGTTGGGCAAGTGGCAGTCCTGGTGGGAGACGTACGAGGCCGATGAGATTGAGGACCTCTGCCCCGACCCAAAGACCATGAGGATGTCCCCGTCCAAGCCACCAACCCCAAAGAAGAAGAAGCCCCAAGGAGACCCACCAGCCTAGCCACCAGCCCCCCCACAAGAAGACAAGGGACCTGCCGAAGCTGCAGCACCAGCAGAAGCACCAGCAGCTGCTGCACAAGAAGAAGAGGCACCAGCCCCAGCAGCAGCAGCAGCACAAGAAGACGACCCACCAGCCCCACCACAAGAAGAAGAGGCACCAGCCCCACCACAGGAAGAAGAGGCACCAGAAGGAGCAACCGCAGAAGGCGACCCAAGCCCACAAGAAGAAGGGGATGCAGCCCCAGGTGCCACTGGGGCAGAAGACCACAGACCCGAATGGGAGAAGGAGTGGGAGGCCGAAGTGGTGGTCCAAACCATTAAGGATATCACTGAATGACAGCGCGCGCTATACCTGGTATAGCGCGCGCCATAAGGCTCCTAGCGCGCGCTGTAAATATGTTGCGCGCGCTACACTGTTTTCGTCCGTGAGGACCTTTACTGTTGCACACTTTTCAGACCTTTCAGACAGTATTTTTGCATGTGTCTTGGGTCTGATGAGCAACAGGGAATGTTTTTGAAAAGCAAGGGGTTTTTGAGAAACGCAGGACACTGATAAAAACATGGGTTTGAAAAATTTTCCGGTTTTGAAAAATTTGAAAAACGGGACAATATAGCGCGGTAGAGTGCGCGCAATAGGCGCGCTATAAAGGTCATATTTTTGAAAATTTGCGCGCACTATGGAAAAAATGCAACATTGCGCGCACGCAGGGATTAGGTAAAAGGTCATTGGGCAATCAAGATAGACTTAAAGCACGCCTATTTTCACCTTGCGCTCAGCCCCGAGCTAAAAAGATATTTCAATTTTCAAATAGGATCCAACGTGTTTCAATGCGAGTCCGCGTGCTTCCGGCTCCATTACATCCCGTATTATTGGACACAACTAATGAAAACATTCTCAAGCAAGTGGAGAGCTGAAAGTGCTGCCCTGGGTCGTTGATGGTGCCGGAGGGCTCGGGGCCGGCAAGACCAGTGGGGCAGGCACGCGAGGAGTCTCCCTGAACGCTGCTATTTGGGGTAGAACCGGATACTCGGACACCAACGGAGGCGAGAGCAGCAACAACTGAAGCAAGGTCCATGCTGATTGTGGTCCGGCAGAAAATCCCAGTCTATGAAGAAAATTGACGCGGATTATTCTAAATACATCTGAGTGTCCAAAACTATCTAAAAAGATTTAAATAAATCCGATTATGTAAAAAAGTTTGGCCGATCTGGCCCGCGAGCGCGCGTCAGCGGCAAATGGCGATTCCAGCTAAATGATCGGAACGCGGCGGATTTACGGGGAATGGACCGCGGAATCAAATCCGGCATATCAGAAATATATAGGAAATATCCTGAGACTGAGCTGCGAGGCGGCGATTCCGCCGAAGCAAAGAAAATGACCAAAATGTAGTCAATCTGGGTTAGATCAGTGAAAATCTGAGCAGATGGGGGTTAGCCGCACTTACACTCCCCCTCCAAAAACACACTGGGGTGTGTCGCTACGTCAACGAAGAACGTAGTGCGGGTAAGTCCCAGAAAAAAAATAGAAATGTAGCCTCAATGGGGCGAAATCTGCTTGATCTGACCTGATTTGGACTGAATTGGCACAGAATCAGGATGGATGAACCTGAAATGAGACAGAATGAGAAGTGACGAACAGTCCTCCGTGCAGTAAACTATCAGGTTAAGGGCTAAAAATCATGTAAACGTATCGAGAATCAATACCAAACCATACTTTGGTTGAGAATGAGGTAGATTATTGGTGGATTGAATGGGGGAATCAAGAAATGGAGTGACATCTCAGCGCTCTGGCACAGTTTCGCTGTCGCGGGCACGCTACGGTGTCCTCGCCGAACTCTACATCGTGTTATTCCCGCTTTTCTCGTTCTGAAAAGTGCAGCATGTGCTTCAGATTTGGCGCATCTGGTGGATGATCACAAGATTCAATCCTGCTGAATCAAATTGAACAGAGATGGAGGAGATTAAGCAATCACAGAGAGGGAAAACAAATACAAATGTAGTCTACAGGTCCTAACTGAACAGAAAATCATCACCGTCGACGAAGTTAGGCACAGCCGTGAACAGATCTTCGAGGAATGAGAGGAGATGACAAGGAAATCAAGTTGGCTAGGTTGAATTTAGGTTGATTTCCTAAGATGGAGGTGAAATGAAGCGGAATGTCTATAACTAAAACTACTAACACTTTCGTTTAGACTAAAGTTAATATATATTGTCGTTTATTCAGCTCAATTGTGCTTTCCGGCACGTTGGTTCGCGAGCATCCAACAGATTCCATGAAAATCTGGATCATGTGATGATGCATCATGATGGGACATGCTGGCCCTGGATCCTTGGCATGTAACGCGCCGAAGGTTGGCTGAAGGCGCTTTACTGACAGTATATAACTGAGAGACACCGAAGAGTCCTTTATTTACAGTGGCGGCGGTGTCAATCGACTTGGACAAGGCCAATCTTTCGATTGAGTCCCACAAGACACTTGGATTCACCATTTTCGACAGTTCCTGGTCGGATTGAGCTCACCTTGGCGTGTGCCAAAAATACAACGAAGCTTACGGACTTCAGAGGTTGCTGTTAGAAGTCCCTAGAGCTCCTATCTGAAGGTTGTCTGAACAATTTACGTCTGGGTTTCGTGTTTTGGTTCCACTGTTGCACAGAATGATGGACAAACCTGAGAAATTCAAGGCAAATTTGAGGATCCTGGATCTGAATCTGGACTTTGGCTTCCGCATCACGGCGAATGAAGGTAAGATCTGAGTTCCTGGCGTCGCATCTGGTGCAGCCAGTACTACAGGGGGTGCCTGTAGGGGTGAATGTCGCTGGCCAGCGTTTTTAATATGTACATTTGCTTCCATCTGCACGAGTAGCCAAATTCCAAAGATGCACAGACCAACAGAGACAAGATTACCCCGAATCTGCCTGAATTAAGCCTGAGTTTGGTTTTTTCTGAACACGGCAGCACACTCCGTCAGCGTGTCTACGCCTTGTCTGCCGAACGGAGACCAAAGAAAAGTTGATTGACGTCAAATTATCAAACATTTGCAGTTCTCCACATCATGACATAATCAGGAAGAATGAACAGTGGATTGAGCAGAATGTGGTTGAGGCGAGGCTGAAGTCGGCCAAGCACGAATACATGTGACCACCAACCTGTCTGGTCGGGCCCTCGTACGGCTTGGACGCTGCAAATCAGCGGCCGAACTTGAAGCTTGGTCCTCATTTGGCTCCTGGGCTGGCCTGACCACAGGAGGGGGGATCGACGGATCAGCCCTGGAATGTGATGAATGAGGGCCGTAAAAGGCTGGATCTCGATTCACCACAGGTCTTTTTCCGTCGCTCCCCACCTGTCTGTCTGGTTTCGACAAACAGTCTGTCAGGAGTACGCCAATTTCGGGGTGCTTCTTCAGGAAGTCGATGAACCCCTTGGTGTACCCATGGACAAAAGAATGGGCTGGTTCCCAGTTGTTGTGACTGGGATCAAAGCCCCTCCACTCACACAGAAATTCCCATTCGCCCTTCGCGTCACGTCTTGCTTCAACAATCCTCTTGAGTTCGTACTTCCCCCCTTCGATGACCCGATCAGACAAATGTTTCGCAGTCCAAAAAAGGGGTTTAACTCGATCCTTGGGGGAGGGGATCTCTCTCTTGAGGCGATCGCCCGAAACGTCAATTTCCCTGCTGACATCCACACGAATCCTCCACCTGTTCTCACCAAGACGCGCTGTAACAGCGAATGGCCCCTCCCACAAGGGAAGAAGCTTATCATCTCCGTCCAGGGTGGTTTCGGATTTTCGAAGCCAAACTCGATCATCGACTTCAAAATTGTGGGGGTTTTTTCGACCTTGATTCTGAACCCAAAGCCAGTCAGCTTGATGCTTCTCGATTAATTTGGAGACAGTTCTATCTGCTCGTTGGACGTCGTCCAAAAACAACGAAGCATCTTTACAGGGGCGAGGATTATTCAACGGCATGTTCCACCAACACTTCTTTCGTCCAAAGACAATTTCATTTGGAGAAAGGCCATGATACAAAGGCGTGTTGTGGTAACGGCGAAGCATGGCGAAAAGAATCTCAAGCCAATGGAAATCCTTTTCACTCGCGAGCTCCTTACGAAGCATATTTATAAGTGAGCGGCCGGCTCTTTCGCCAGGCAGCGCTCGATGCGAGTGGATTTCACATCGCAGGTGGTGGATTCCAAGGCGAGCACATAATTCCGTCCACCATTCGGAGGTGTACTCTTTGCCTGAGTCCGTAACCACCTCGGATGGGACGTCCCAACCTCCCATCCAGGTCTGCGCGCACCATTTTGCGGCAGCCTTGCCAGTCATCGACTCGATGTTGCAAGGCAACACCTGCATGTAGCCAGAATGACGGCACTGAATAAGGAGCACACCATTGACTTTTTTATTCGTCCAATGGCACTCTTCGTCGTCGAGTTCACCGAGATAGAAGAAATCACTGGTGACTCTGTTAAAGAGGCGCTCCGGAATAGGATGAGGCCTCAGATGGCCGTGCTTCTTCGCGCTGGGGGGCGTTGAGACAGCACATTGGGCGCATCCGGCGGCTACTTTCATGCAGTGAGTATATAGCCGTGAGCCAAACAACCTATGTTTAATCATCGACCACAGTCGACGGCCATGTGCGTGGGGGGACTCCCATTTATGCCACCGGTTTAACACTCGGGGGGCCAGGGCGTCTGGTACGCACAATTTACCCTCCATCCACAGCTTCCCCCCATCCAACGAATACTCAGAAAAAATCCCATCCTTGTGAGCATCTTTGGATTTGAGATTTCCAAAGACCTCTTCAAACATGGGATCCTGCAGATAATCGGACGTCCAGTCACGGATGATCAGGGAATCTTTCGGCAGGGGTGGAGTTTTGGCCGGATCTCGACGCTTAATGCCCTGGATCAACCGAAATCGACTTACTCGTCGGGTATAGTCAAACCGTTTCACACTCCCTGAGGAGGGATCGGTGACTTTTTCCACGACTTTCAGTGTTTTGGTGCAGATCTCATGAGCATGCGCCGGATCTGAGATGACCGTGATGTCATGGCACGGTAATGCGTGCTGTTTAACAGCGCACTGCATGCATGCACGTCGAATGAGTTTCTTTTCTTCTTGATCCCATTCGATTATTACATGGCGGTCCTGCTCCGTACCATGGATGTTGGTACTTTGCAGCCCCTCTGAAGCGGGGTAAGCCCATCGGCTCAGAGCATCCGCTACCGTGTTATGTTTACCAGGCAAATACGACACATGGAGGTCAAACAGACTGAGAAATTCGTGCCATCTGGCCCGTCGACCAGCTGGGCTCGCGACAGTATCAATGTGTTCGGTGGCCCAATACTCCAGAGATCGATGATCCGTCAGGACCTCGACTTGATTGGTGCCAACCCACGATTGGTACTTTTTTAAAGCACAGATTATGGCGTAGGTTTCTTGCTCACGCGGCGACCATTGCATCTGGCGTGGAGCTAGCTTCCGCGACCAAAATGCAAGAGGGTAATGATCGCCGGTGGCTTCATCAACCTGTTCAAGGACCGCTCCGATCGCGTACCTAGAAGCGTCGGTTCTAATGTAGAAGGGTCGGTCAAATTGGGGCACATGCAACGTGGCGACTTCGCAGAGGGCCGCCTTCAAGTGATGGAAGGCCTCCTCGCACTCGTCAGTCCACTTGACACGAACCTTTGAACCTGCCTTGCCCGCATCTCTCCCTACCTTCAATAATTCAGTGAGGGGGGCAGCAAATTTGGCATAATTCGGCACAAAAGTGTGGTAAAAATTGCAACAACCCAGGAATCCTCTCAGCTCCGTGATCGTCTCAGGGCGCTTCCACTTCTGAATAGCGACGAGCTTCCCTGGACTGGGTCGTCGGGTGCCATTCTCAAGGAGAGAACCACAAAATTCGACTGATTTTAAAAATAATTTTCCCTTCTTTGGCCCACAAATCAGCTGATTGGCATCAAGAATGTCCAAGACTTGGTTCAGCTGCTTTTCATGTAGGGCCACCAGCTCAGCTTCGGTCAGTCCCTCCCGTTCCGTCGCGATGATTATGTCATCTATGTACACGCTCACGAAGGCACGAAGCTCAGGATGAGCTGAAAAAAGCACATCCTCCATCATTCTTTGAAAAAACGAAGGGGCGTTCTTCAGGCCCATGGGCATGACCGTCCACTGGACTGGTCCACATGGCGTGCACATACAAGTGAGAGGTCGGCTGTCCTTCCTCAACGGCATTTGGTGAAAGCCGTGACGGAGATCCAGCACAGAAAACAAACGACCTCTTGCCCTCTTGGCGATTTCCTCCTCAATGAGGGGCAGGGGGTGTGAATCCGCCTTGGTTTCGGCGTTGAGATTGCGAAAATCAACGACCATTCGCCAACCATCAATAGTGTTCTGGTCTGCAGGCGGCGGCTTCAGGACTGTGAAGGGTGCACAGCACCATTCGCTGGTCATACAACCCTCAAGCCAACCAAATTCCCTGAGATTTCTCTCGATGATTTTTCTGAGGATCTCATGTTTATGTCCATGGTTCTCATAAGGGCGCTGTTTCTTCGCCTTGTACCCTTCACGAAGCTCGATGAAGGCTTCACCGAACTGCCCACGGACAGGGGGGTCTTTGATCAACTTCCCAGAAAGGGTTGTGTCCTTCCGTTCCTCAAAAATCTTTTCTCTTGACTTGGAACACAATTCAGTGTCCACCTGATCGCCAGGAATTACTGTCGAAAAAACTTTGGCGACTTCTTCGGCTTTGGCAGGAAGAATCTTCTTACGGATGTCCCTAAACAGGTCCGTATCAACTGCCTCTTGAAGATAGGTGGGTCGAGTGTCGACATTCCAAAGATTCTCTTCGTGATCCAGCTCCTCGAAAGGATCTAGGAAAGCTTCCACAGGGGGTCTTTCATAAAAAACTCTGAATTTGCGGCGCGATTTAATATTTTTCTTCGCCCGTGTACTGAAGATTCTTTTCGATGTCCATCGTATTGGGGAAGAGGGAGACGAGGCGGATCCATTTGACGTTGGATCACCTTGGGTATCTGACGGACAAAAATCAGAAAAAATAGATTCATCATCAGTACCACGCTCAACCTCAGATTCAGACCCAACACAAGAATCAGTACCAGAATCAGCAGAATTAGAGTCAGAAAGCTTTCCATCCACCAGGAATGCAAGCGAACTCCAGGACCGCTGTGGCAGGGGACCTGTGTCGTCCCTGGCATACAGCTTAATCTTCCTGGGAAGTTCGATGTAATCTACACAAATGTCTTGTAATTCCTGAAACCAAGGCTTGTCGTCCCACAAGGGCACAACTAAAATCGCCTGGGTTTTATCTTGCTTGATTTTGTGGATGACCTGCTGGATTAAGTGAAACGGAGGATTAATCCATAACTTCTTGTCCCATTTATGGGTCCAAGCGTCGCGAAAATGCTTGTCGAAGCGCTTGTTCTTGCGGTTAGCAAAGGCATCATACTGTGGCCAAAAGGAATGGTGTTCATGAAAATATTCACAAATTGCATCGCGCCATTTGTCGACAACTCTGTAGGATGAAGAGTGCCAGCGCGAAGGGCGTCGTGGCTGGGAGTCCCTACGAAGACATTCTAACTCTCGGGAGTAATCGGCACTCCCATTCACCTCTGCAATGGTGACATCTTCGCCAAATTTTGATGTAACTTTTTGTTTCAAAAATTCTTCTGCACTTTTAAACCCTGCGTGCAAAAAACGAAATTCAGGACGCTCCAAGGGACCTGACTCCAGCAGAAAACAACGCCGATGACCTACGGGCGCCACCCTGTTCTTGCGAAGCCAAGGATGGCCCAAGTAAAGGTCATACTTTATGTCGGCACGATAGAAGTAGTCATCCTTAAGGACAACTTCTTCCACATTACCTTCTTCCCAAAGGTCTTGAGCGACCAAATGAGTTGATATATAACAACCGCGTTGCCCACCTGCGAGAGAATGTCCAGAAACTCCCTCGAGGGTAACAGGATGAGGCGACTCAAACACGCAGTCGTCGGGTAAGAAAGAATTGGATTGGAGATTTACCTCTGATCCATTGTCACACAAACAAGTGGCGAGGTGGAAATTTCCCTTGCAATCAGAGACCCACAGCTTTGTGACAAACTGACGAGCCCTGTGCTTGGACTGTACACCAACCTCGTCCACTACAACAGAAGGATCCGCTGCCGGATCCAGGGGAGAGGAGACAAGCGACCCTACATCAAGTAATGGTCGATCTGGAATCTGGGGATCATGCCTGAAATCGCCTGGGGAGGGGCGATTTTCGTGGCTCCCCTAGGCGTTCTGACCTCCAGTGTTTGCGTTAACGTTGTGAACACACCCTGATTCGTCGACCCACTCATCTTGGAACGGATCATCCGCTGGATTCAAGGCATTTTCAACGTAATCTCGATCCGCATCGGACACCTGATCTGCACCTGAGACCTGATCCACACGATGGTTGCCCTTTCCACGTCCACGGCCACGGCCGCCGGATGATGGACCTCCACCGTCGCCACGCCCTCTGCCCTTACCAGAGAAAGGGGTTCCCGAAGGATTTCCCTTACCTTTACCCTGTGATCCTGGAGCATTTCCTTTGTTTGTACCGGATTGAGGGGTTTGGCCTGGATTTCGATTTCCGCCTCCGGCGTTGCTATTGGGGTTTGTCTGGCCGTTCGGCTGCCCACCGGAGCCGGATGGAGTCCGATTTCCTTTGCCTTGGGACCCGCCAGGGCCTCCGGTATTTTTGTTTCCACCGGAGGGGGGCGAATTCCCTTCTCCAGCCTTCCCACCATGCACCTGTCTGTCATTCCTGTCTGAATTCTGCAAATTACTGACATTTTCACCAATCACCTTGTGATCGTAAGCAGACCATCGGTGATTACCAGTAGAATGCGACTTAGCTCGGTTCGTAGAACCTAAAAGAAGACAGATGCTACAGTGATCCTGAACATTCCGGGTGTCATTCACCTTTTTGTTGCCCTTTTGGGCCCCATTTTGGGTGTTTTGCTGGGTATTCTTGTTTCCCCCAAGACCCTCGTGGAAATTTTGATCGGCGGCGTCAGCGAGCCGCTCAACCTCTTCCCACAGTTCCTGCGGGGTGAATGAAAACACCCATTTCCTGGCCTTCAGGCGATGGCCATGGAAACTTACTCCCCTATTGAGGACTTGGACAAACAAGTCCCGATCCTCGTGTTCATTAAACTTGATTTTCCACGTGTTTTCAGTGAACTTCACCTTGGTAAACGACGTGGGGGAACACTTTTGAAGTGATTCCCTGACGGAAAACCTGTTGGCCGAGGCATCAAAGCCATCGACCTCCGCCCACCAGGTCTTGACCTTTTCTTCGGACTGTTTGTTCCGAAGGGTGGCGGCGGTTTCTGAGGGGATCTTGTCAAAAATCAGACTTTTCAGCTCGGCACTAGAAAATTTTTCGCCTGAATGTTCAGATTCTTCCACTAGATTCCAGAAGCGCTGTCTTTTGTCTTGCACTTCGTGCAAGATTAATCGCGAGAATGAAGGAAAATTCTTCAACATCTGGTGGTAATGGTCCTCTGGCAGCCGGGATCCACGTACCTCCAACTGTTCCCACACCTCATCAAAGGTAAGAGGGGAACTTGAATCCTCACGATCATTCCAGGTCCTGAGCCAAGTGTTGGCCGGCGCTCCCTCAAGGCAGTCCAAGAGAGCCATCAGGAACTGATCATCTTGGAGTTTTTGAGTCTTAACCCACAGTTTAAATTCCCGTTGGAACTGAGGCCAACGTCTGGGGTTCCCATTATACTTCGGTTGCTTGGCAACCTGACGAAGTCGCAATGAGGTAGGATTAAGGAGAGAATCCAGCCCAACACCGGCCGTGATGGCAGACACCTTGGCGGCATCATTCGCCACACCAGCTCCGGCGAGGGTCTGGGCGAGCAACAGCTGGGCTAAAGCATTGGAATCAGCAGCAGGAGGGGCAGTACGGGAGGCAGTTCGCTTGGCATTCTGAGCCTCAGTCCTAGCCTTCGCCGTCCTACTCTGAGATCGAGAGATTGTAACCCTTTCCTTTAGCTTGGTCCTGCTGATCCTTGCATCGGTGGTCTTGGAGTCCACCGAAGGAGCAATTGAAAAAATTTCTGTCGACTCCTCCGACGGTTCTGTTGCTTGTTCCACCGATGATGCGCCCTCAGATCGCATGTGCGTCTTGAAAAGATCTTTAATTCCCAGCGTTTGAATGATGAGTTGCATTTGATCTTTGAGCAATTGGAGCTCAGTATCTCGCTGGGATCTGCAGGAGCAGTCGGCAGGACAGTACATACCGTGTCCTGAAGGGCCTGAGCAGGCTGTCGGACCGCTAATCTCAGTGGTTCGCAGCCAGGAGTCCACTTGGGGAGCTCCTTCAGCCCTGATTTCCAGGCTTGCCTGCCTGGCCGCCTCTAAAATTCCTTCCTCAACCGCGGCGGCTAGATCGTCGCGGATGGAAACAGGGGGATGGGGGGCGGAGGGCCCGGCAACAGGTGCCTTGGTCTTCTCCTTTGGGAAGGGGCTTGCCTCCCAGATCTGCAAAAAAATGGCAAAAGAGTCATCTTCTTGAGAACGCCACCACATCCTGGTATTAATTTCTTCTTGAAGAAGGAAAAAATATTCGAATAAAAAATCAGAGGCGATTCTTTCTTGTCCAATCAGCTTAGACGTGGCTAATAGACAAAGGGCCTCAAGCGCCTCAAGGTTACGGGTCACTTCTGAAGACAAATGGTTGTCCAATTGTGCCCAAGAGGCTGGTCGATTATAGGTAGGTACCTCACCTGGACCACCCATCTCAATGTCGTCAATGTCGGCGTCGATGGTCTCAAAATGTGGACATTGGTAGGGAGTATTGGTACCTGCCAGGTCCGTAAGCTCCACCGGAGCGTTGCCATCGGCGTAGGCTGGCAGATTCCAGCTGCTTGATGGCCAATTTCGACTGGGATTGGGAAAATTTGGGTCCCCACAGCTGCTGATTTGTGTCCTTCTTGGGCAGCTTGGACTCGCGCAAGGCAATCCTTTCAAGGCCTCGTTCGCGCAGCACCATGGCAGCGTAATTGTTACTTCTCCAGGGGCGGGGTCTACGGGGCCGTACTGGGGAGCTAGCTGTGGTTGGGACACCAAAGGAACAACATTCAGGTAGCCTCTGCTACAATAAAAGTGCTGCCCTGGGTCGTTGATGGTGCCGGAGGCCTCGGGGCCGGCAAGACCAGTGGGGCAGGCACGCGAGGAGTCTCCCTGAACGCTGCTATTGGGGGTAGAACCGGATACTCGGACACCAACGGAGGCGAGAGCAGCAACAACTGAAGCAAGGTCCATGCTGATTGTGGTCCGGCAGAAAATCCCAGTCTATGAAGAAAATTGACGCGGATTATTCTAAATACATCTGAGTGTCCAAAACTATCTAAAAAGATTTAAATAAATCCGATTATGTAAAAAAGTTTGGCCGATCTGGCCCGCGAGCGCGCGTCAGCGGCAAATGGCGATTCCAGCTAAATGATCGGAACGCGGCGGATTTACAGGGAATGGACCGCGGAATCAAATCCGGCACATCAGAAATATATAGGAAATATCCTGAGACTGAGCTGCGAGGCGGCGATTCCGCCGAAGCAAAGAAAATGACCAAAATGTAGTCAATCTGGGTTAGATCAGTGAAAATCTGAGCAGATGGGGGTTAGCCGCACTTACAAGAGCGTTGGGGATCGTGGTCTTTATATATCTAGACGACATCATAATCTTAGGCCCGTCGCGCCGTTACTTGCTCCGCGTGCGCCCTCTCGTATTAAGAGACTTGGAAGCCAGTGGTGTGACCATCAATTTTCCCAAATCCGTGCTAGAACCATCCCAGGTTATAGACGCCCTAGGCTTCGTTGTGGATTTCGCAAAAGGAGAACTATTGGTACCCGCTTGCAAGCGCAAGGGCTACAGGAAGGAAGCAGGAAAGGTCTTGGTTTCACCCGTCATGACGCCCCGCAAGATGGCGGCCATTTTAGGCCGTTTTCGGTCTCTACTCCCAGCCATGCCAGCGCTCCGCGCATTCACCGATTTACTCGTGCAGTTCGTGCGAAGAGTCGACGAAGTCGGTTGGGACACGCCATGCGTAGTGCCAATCGAGTTGAAAAATCAAGTGCGCACCATCACAGGTTTGCTACATTCTTGGCCAGGTCGCAAGTTTGTGCCAAGCAACCAACAACCCCAAAAACATTTGGCCTCCGACGCCACATTGTTTGCGTGGGGAGGTCTCAACGTGCAAGACCCCCGACAAATGGTGCACGATTTTTGGCGTTTCACAGGGTACATCAGCGACAAGGAATTAATAGCGGCGGTGAACACCACACAATCGCTAGCCAAACCCAACGAAATAGTGGCTTTGGATGTGGACAACGCCACCCTTTATTCTTATTTAACAAATCAAGGCGGCAAGGTTCCACGGTTGAACAACCTTCTAAGACCATTTCTCATTTGGTTGACAATGCATCGCATCGAGTTGCGTGTTCGGCTCGTACCGTCACGCTAGATGTTAGCCGACCCCATCTCTCGTTGGTCATTCTATGGAAAAAATGCAACATTGCGCGCACGCAGGGAAGAAGGGCAAAAACGCCTATTTTTCTAAAGTTTCAGATGCTTCCGGCACCGCATGTGACGCTGTCAATGTCAGGGAAGATTGCAAACATTTTGGGCCCCCACTATGGGTGGTCCCTGTGGAAGAGCGAGGACCTTTTGGCGGGCCTAGTTGAGTTTTTTTGCTCAGGGTCTGCCGTCCCACGGTCTTTGTGGGCCAAGTTGGAAAAAAGGGTCCCCGTGTCTGAAGCGGAGAAGAAGCGTCGCAAGACCGAGGCTGCCAACGCCGTCACACCCCTGTCGGTGGTGGACTTGGTCCTGCTCCTGAAGATTCCAAGAAGAAGGTATTATTGCGCGCGCTTTGCATGTGACATTGCGTGCACTTCCGCTCATAGCACGCGCTTCGTTGACTTCTGCACGCCCTACGTCCCCATGTTGCGCGCGCTATTTTCCTCAGGTACAAAGATTTGATTACTTGGACGAGAAGTAGGGTCCCCACACACCTTTTTTCTCTCCCTTCCTATGCTAGTTTCGCCACAGAATGGAACCAGTTTGCAAGTAGGCAGCATTTACAGGTTGCTGTGCACACAGATGGGGTCACAGTCTTTTCGCAGTGGCCCCTGCAGCACTTTTTTGACTATATATTTTCCTTTGATTCCATTGTTTCTAACCTCCAATACGCCAGGGAGTGCGAAGGAGAGCTGTGGATCATTGTGAGGGGGGATGGGTTGCCTTGTGGGGGGGAATCGTGGTGCCAGATGTCCATTTCCTTTGCCAACCATGGTCACTTGGCAAGGACGTTGTCCTACCACTGGACGGTTAACGCCGCCCTTTGTGGTGAGAAGTCCACCTCTGTGTTGTCCCAGGTCTACGCTAACAATGTTGCTTTTCTGCAGAGTGCCCTTGACAGTGGTGTGGTTCCCATCCGGGGTGCATCCAGACGCTGTAGGATTTTCTGCGTTGGGGATAGCCCTTGGAAGGGAGCAACAGCTTGCTGAAGGACATTTGGTCCTCCTTTTGTGATAGAGGTGGGGGGGGTAGGAACCCTGGTGTCGCGCAGCATTAAGATGCTCAGGCAGGTTAATGAGCGTCTATTCCTGTACTTTGAAGTACCAAGGTGGAATGGGAACTCCAGAAGCAACCTGTGCAATGCACAAAAATTGGTTGACGAGGCTCGGGCATATTTTGCGGATGAGGAACTGTGGTAGTGCGCGCTATTTGTTTTTTAGCGCGCGCTACATGTTATCTAGTGCGCGCAATGACCACTATCGCGCGCGCTATGCTGTTTTCAAGCGCCGGAACCCTTGAAATCGCGATATATAATTGGAAGTAGCGCGCTATGACTACGCACTTCAAATGTGCCTCCGATTTGGAATGCATTGATTTGTTCCTTTTCGTCCGTTTTTTTTGGTGCTTTCGATTTTTTTGTTACTGCATTTTCCTTTTTGTATTGCTGCTAGAACAGGGGTACTTTAATATAACCCTCTTGCCCATGCAGCCCGTGGGCTGGGGGTATTCGCCTCCTGCAGCACCGCCAACAACTGCTGCAGGGGCCATAGGAGTAGGTGCGACACCGCAACCGGCGCCACATGCAGCTGTACAACCGGGACTGCAGCAGCCGTCGACGACGCCGTGGAGCATGCAGCCACAGGTACTTGCCGTGCGCACTACCGTTTCCGTTGCGCGTGCTACGCTCTTGTTGTGCGTGCTAGCTGTCTCGTTGTGCGCACTACGCACGTCCTCGTTGCGCGTGCTTTCTCTTGTTTTCCGCAGACGCTGTCCCAGCAGCTGACCCAGTTCTCCCCAACTCAGCCTCTGTGGCCCGCGCCGCAGTCCCCGTTACGAGGTGCCTCACAGCAGCTGTCTCCCATGCTGTTCCCCGGTGGGTCGCCCACCTTGGGCTCCCCAGTGCGCGGCAGTCTTCCAGTGGGCCAAATGCAGCAAGTGCTCTGCGGCCCACTGACAGTGGTGCAGCAGCAGCAAATGCAGCAGCAGCAAATGCAGCAGCAGTAAGTGCAGGCTGCGGCCCAGCAAGTCGGCAGCCCAGAACAGCAGCAGCAGCAGCAGCAGCAGCAGGTCCAACCAAGACAGCAGCAACCCCAAGTGCAAGCACAGTTTCAGTCTCCCCCACCCGGGCCACGTAAGGGCTTCGCCTTTAGCAGCGACTTCAAGAACCGAATCTGGCCCAACCAAAACAGTACCATCTGCGCCCAAGGGCCCAACTGGGCATGGCTGAAGGACGTGACACCGGCCTACCTCTTCGAGGTGGCCTTCTACAAGTTCTGGCGCCAAAGGGCCACGGCCATTGCCAAGATCCCAGACGGAGCCGTGAAACCCTGCTGGCATGACAAGAGCATTACTGGCACCTGGTGCAGTGTGGCGAACCTGTTGAACCCCTCCATGCCAACCCAAGAAGGACAAGCTGCTTGTGGAAACTGCAAGGTGGAGGAGTACGAGCGGCCGTTCTCGTGCTGGGAAAGTTATGGGTGGGGTCATGTTCGGACCCACACGCCTCCGGGTGCCACCGCAAAGACCGTCCACCACGTCTACTTCAACAAGGACCCACCGAGCTTCATCAACGCGACTGACGCGGGGGCAATGGCCTTCAAGAACGAGTGCGCCTCGGTGAGAAGTGCGGGTGCCAGTTTGCTGCGGGGGTTAGCCAAGAAAGGAGCCAGTGCCGGAGGGGCAATTGCAACCGGCGCCAAAGTCAAAGCCACGGCGGTCAAGGACGAGGAGCAGCCGCAGCAGCAGCAAGTGCAGCAGCAGCAGCTCCAACAGCAGGCAGCCGTGCAGCAGGCAACACTGCAGCTGCTCCAGCAGCAGCAGCGGGTGCAAATGGCCCAGCAACAGCAGCAACAACAACAACAACTGGCACAGGCACATGTACGCGCTATGTTTGCCATTGCGAGCGCTTTCGACATTGTTGCGCGCGATTCATTTGTTGTTGCACGCGCGATTTGATTGTTTGCGCGCGCTACGGCCCTACCTTCTGTCGCATTGTCCCGTAGGTGGGCAGCTTCCAGCAGCTTCTGTGCCTGAGACCCCGCAGAGGGCCGTTGATGATCAACGTGCCCGCGGACATTGCCGGGCAGTCCAAGCATGCGGCCGACTGGCTTGACAGACGGAAGGAGCGAGGCCCCTCCCCGGTGCTGGCCCGGGCTAAGCGGCAGCTGGAGGAGCTGGAGGTGGACTCGGCCGACGCCTTTGCCGTGCCGGAGACGGAATCCGTGACAGTCCCAAGGCCCAAGAAGAAGCGTACCGAGGAGCCAGCAGCCACCAGCCACCTACCACCAGCCATCTCCGCCTCCCACACCGCTAAGCCCCCCCACCCGCCTGGAAAGGTCCTGGCCTAGAAGATTCCCGACCAGCAGCTGCTGGCACAGGCGGCACACAGAGTCCAACGTCAGGCTGAACAGGCCAAGAAGAAAGAGGACGAAGCAAAGAAGAAGAAGAAGGAAGAGGAGGAAAAGAGGAAGAAGAAGGAGAAGGAAGAGGAGGAAAAGAGGAAGAAGAAGGAGAGGGAAGAAGAAGAGAGGAGGAAGAAGAAGGAGAAAGAAGAGGGAGGGAAGAGACGGAAGAAAGCAGAGGAGGAGAAAGCAGAAAAGGTAATGCAGCGCGGGCCATCGTTGTCATTGCACATGCTATGCATCTCGTCGCGCGTGCTATGCTCCGTGTTGCGCGTGCTATGCCTGTGCTATGCCTCCGCGCTACTCTTTCCAGGCAAGCAAGACGGCACCGCAGCAGGCACCCCAGCCGCAGTTCGCATCAAAGCCAGCACCGAAGCAGCCTGTCCCAGTCGCAGACCAGCCACAAGAACAAGGAGGTCCGTGCAGTTCCACCCCACCCAGTACGGCTCCCAAGGCCAAGCAGCAGAGCAGAGCCGACACGGACAAGGAGGCAAGAGATGAGCTCATGCAGCGCCGAGATTGGTCCTACAAAGACGGCTACAAGCCTCGGTGGATCATCTACTGCACCACTGCGATCGCGCCGATGATTGTGGAGGGAGCCGAAATCAAGCCAGCAGGCGCCAGGAGGGCCCCTCAGGACCACCTGGCCGTCATCATCCCCAACGATCAGTGGAACCCCAGCCAACAAGGAGAGGAGGAGGAGGAAGAGGACGACTGGTCGGAATTCATGCCCAGCTGCCACGTGTTCTCCGCCAAAAGCAAAGCGTATGAGGAGTTGGACAAGTGGCAGTCCTGGTGGGAGACGTACGAGGCCGATGAGATTGAGGACCTCTGCCCCGACCCAAAGACCATGAGGATGTCCCCGTCCAAGCCACCAACCCCAAAGAAGAAGAAGCCCCAAGGAGACCCACCAGCCTAGCCACCAGCCCCCCCACAAGAAGACAAGGGACCTGCCGAAGCTGCAGCACCAGCAGAAGCACCAGCAGCTGCTGCACAAGAAGAAGAGGCACCAGCCCCAGCAGCAGTTGCAGCACAAGAAGACGACGCACCAGCCCCACCACAAGAAGAAGAGGCACCAGCGGCCGCGCCACAAGAAGCAGAAGGAGCAGCCTCGAAAGAAGAAGAGGCACCAGAAGGAGCAACCGCAGAAGGCGACCCAAGCCAACAAGAAGAAGGGGATGCAGCCCCAGGTGCCACTGGGGCAGAAGACCACAGACCCGAATGGGAGAAGGAGTGGGAGGCCGAAGTGGTGGTCCAAACCATTAAGGATATCACTGAATGACAGCGCGCGCTATACCTGGTATAGCGCGCGCCATAAGGCTCCGGGCGCGCTGTAAATATGTTGCGCGCGCTACACTGTTTTCGTCCGTGAGGACCTGTACTGTTGCACACTTTTCAGACCTTTCAGACAGTATTTTTGCATGTGTCTTGGGTTGGATGAGCAACAGGGAATGTTTTTGAAAAGCAAGGGGTTTTTGAGAAACGCAGGACACTGGAAAAAGCATGGTTTTGAAACATTTTCCGGTTTCGAAAAATTTGAAAAACGGGACAATATAAAGCGGTAGAGCGCGCGCAATAGGCGCGCTATAAAGGTCATATTTTTGAAAATTTGCGCGCACTATGGAAAAAATGCAACATTGCGCGCACGCAGGGATTAGGTAAAAGGTCATTGGGCAATCAAGATAGACTTAAAGCACGCCTATTTTCACCTTGCGCTCAGCCCCGAGCTAAAAAGATATTTCAATTTTCAAATAGGATCCAACGTGTTTCAATGCGAGTCCGCGTGCTTCGGGCTCCATTACATCCCGTATTATTGGACACAACTAATGAAAACATTCTCAAGCAAGTGGAGAGCGTTGGGGATCGTGGTCTTTATATATCTAGACGACATCATAATCTTAGGCCCGTCGCGCCGTTACTTGCTCCGCGTGCGCCCTCTCGTATTAAGAGACTTGGAAGCCAGTGGTGAATTTTCCCAAATCCGTGCTAGAACCATCCCAGGTTATAGACGCCCTAGGCTTCGTTGTGGATTTCGCAAAAGGAGAACTATTGGTGCCCGCTTGCAAGCGCAAGGGCTACAGGAAGGAAGCAGGAAAGGTCTTGGTTTCACCCGTCATGACGCCCCGCAAGATGGCGGCCATTTTAGGCCGTTTTCGGTCTCTACTCCCAGCCATGCCAGCGCTCCGCGCATTCACCGATTTACTCGTGCAGTTCGTGCGAAGAGTCGACGAAGTCGGTTGGGACACGCCATGCGTAGTGCCAATCGAGTTGAAAAATCAAGTGCGCACCATCACAGGTTTGCTACATTCTTGGCCAGGTCGCAAGTTTGTGCCAAGCAACCAACAACCCCAAAAACATTTGGCCTCCGACGCCACATTGTTTGCGTGGGGAGGTCTCAACGTGCAAGACCCCCGACAAATGGTGCACGATTTTTGGCGTTTCACAGGGCACATCAGCGACAAGGAATTAATAGCGGCGGTGAACACCACACAATCGCTAGCCAAACCCAACGAAATAGTGGCTTTGGATGTGGACAACGCCACCCTTTATTCTTATTTAACAAATCAAGGCGGCAAGGTTCCACGGTTGAACAACCTTCTAAGACCATTTCTCATTTGGTTGACAATGCATCGCATCGAGTTGCGTGTTCGGCTCGTACCGTCACGCCAGATGTTAGCCGACCCCATCTCTCGTTGGTCATTCGACCCAAGCGAATATTCTGTCAACCCTCTCATCTTCAGACAGATACAAGACAGGTTCAAAAAGTTTTGCAGGCCGAGCATAGACATGTTCGCTTCTCCGAGCAACGCCTTGCTGCCCCTCTTTTGTGCCAGGTGGCCGCATCACCAAGCGATCCTCACGGACGCTTTGGCATGCCCACTGGAGACCGTAAAGGTTTGCTTCGCGCACCCCCCTTGGTCACTGATAGCACAATGGCTACACCGGCTCAGAGCGAACCCCCATGTGACCAGTCTCACGCTAGTTCCTTGGTGGGATTCCGAGTTATGGTGGCCCCTATTAACCTCCTTGCACGTGAAGGGAACGCCAGTGCTTCGCATTCGCCCACGGTGGGGCCTTTATCTGAACTGTCAAGATCATTACATGAAGAAACCAAGATGGCCCCTTATTTGCATAGTGTTATCCGGCAGCGCCTACTCGCCCGGAATTTCACCGAGATTCAGATTGAGCAGCATTTGAAGGGGCTTTGGGCATTGAATAGATATTAACAACACGCAAAATTGGGGGGGTTCCGCATCACGCCCTAGAACGCTGCATCCCAATTGCGTGCCTAGATAAGTGGGACATTGTATCGGCATGGGCCTTACAAAAGGAGGCTCAAAAATTGTTTTAAGGGTTGGTCCTTGGTGAGGCCAAGTGTGTCCCTCCGCCACATGCACCATTGCATGTCCATGAACGCCCTGGAGCAAGGGCTTTTGGGACTGGAGGCAGCCAAGGCCTCAGACATTGATGACTTTGTATGAAAAACGACCACACATGCTTTGTGCCAAGTGTTTTGTGTTGTTTGTCCTAGGGAGGGAGGGAGGAGGGGTGCGCGATAACTACACGCGATAACTACGCAATAACTGAGTTATCGCGCGATAACTAGCGCGATAACTAGTTAGAGCAAGGTGCTCTAACTGTGTTCTAACTCTGTTCTAACTGTGCTCTAACTCTTTGACCCCCCCCAAAAAAACCACCCCTACAATGAGGGTTATGTGGGGAAAGAAAGGGGATGGGGGGTTTTTGAGGGTGCTGAATCCATTTTTTTAGGTGGTTTGCCCCAAAATTGAGGGTAGGTGGGTGTTCCAAAAATTGCGCTCTAACTAGGGGTTCCGCACGACGCCCTAGAACGCTGCATCCCACAAGCCCTGCATCGTCTCGGAACTCCGAGCATTCCTCGAGTTTACCAACTACTACCAGGAATTTATCCGTCTCTATGCTCACCACGCGGCCCCTCTCTACTCCATGCTCCAACTCTCCAAGTCAGCAGCGAGGAAGTAACTTGAGCTTGCTTACGTACCGGACTTGCGCACTTCGTTAGGCGGCGAAGAGAGTTGGGCAGGTTCTAATGCAAAATGTCAAGCAGGCACAACGCAATAGAATAAGCCACTACTCATGAGTTTCTGTGTGCAAGAAAAAGGGTACAGCGTAAATGGTCACTTGCTGGATCACATGGTAAACCAATTCCGACACATTGAAATTGCATATTGAAATGCATATTGAAATGCATGCAAATCACATGCGTTATCATCATTTACACCATGTCTGAATTTACTGGGGAGGACGTCGAGCGGCGTGCGTAGAGCTCGTGAAGCGAGCTCCGCGCCGTGAGACGTTCTCCCCAAGGGGGCCCTTGTGGGCCCCCCTCGGGATCTCCACCCCCCATTTAGTTGCTGACTTGCGTAGGACTGGCATCCACCACGTCGTGGGGTATCCTGTGGAATTCAGTAGTGTATAAAACTGACTATTGAATTGTTTCTCAAACGTGTGCTGCACTTCGACTGGTGGGGGAAATCTTCCTCGGTGAAAGGGCAAACGTTGACACAAGAAGAAAGACCACAACAAAGTTTCTGTGCAGCAGACACAAGCAGGTGCCGAAATTGACGAAACATCACTTTAGGCTACAAGCTGTGTGATGTTCTGCTATGCTGTGCGGTGTGACAGTCTGTACCATGTGGATTTCTTCACCTCATTGACATTTGGCATGAAGGTTGCGAGCATGTCTTTGGCATTGGGGGCTGTTGTGTCGATCAGTTTACTGGGTCGAGCTGGGGTGGAACTTCCAGCTGGTGTTGTCCATTGTGTGTGCTTCATTTGGATCGGCTGTTCGCCTGCGATGTCTCCTAATCTGCACTCCAAGTAGTCTATTTCTTCACCCCATTGTTCCAAAGTCACTGCCCTATTGAACACAGACTTGAAATTGGCTTTCACCTGTTTGGTTTTCCTCTGCACTGCAGTCTGCAGTGTTTCATTTTTCTTCAACGTGATTGTCAACAGTGTGGCAAAATTATCTCTAACGATTCCAGAGCATATCATACAGCGCCTTCTTTGCTATGGTTCTGCACGTGGTTGTGCATTCATGTAGCATGCTATGCTTGGCACACTTCGGTTCTCGATAGATCAGCACCAGGGAGGCAATCTGTGCAGATACGGAACCCCCAATGGGGGAACCGGTTCCTATCATTTGCATGACGACTGAAGAAAATACTCTGCAAATGGTGTTGAAACTCACATCATATGCAACATCGACATCGTTCGACGCCGGAGCGGGACACTGCGTTTGAGGACCTCAAGCGGGAATTGCACAAGCCTCTTGCCCTCTTCTTCGTCCGCCCGCGACTATGCCATGGGCGCTATTTAATTCTTGAGCAAACCGACGAGAAGAGGAACCACTACCCCGTGGCATTTTGGTCCCGTGTCCTCACCCCCTCACAGAGAAAGTCATGGACCCCGAGAACCAAGGAGGCATATGCAATTGTGAGCGCCCCACAAATAGGCTAGCCACATTGGTCTGCAGCGGGTCTGTGTTTCCACCGACCACCAATCCCTAAGGAATTGGCACACCGAGTGCGTTGACACTCTCTCCGGACCTGTAGCACGTGTCGCCCGATGGCACGAAACGTTCACCAAAGTCGATCTCGGCGTGGTGTACGTCCCCGGCAAGGACAACACCATCTCTGATGTGCTGAGCCGATGGGTGTACCCCGAGTAACACCTTTAACCCAAAATCCCGCGAGATTTTGATGAAGTCGTTGTGTCTATCTTTTCCCACTCCATCCACTGCAACTAATCCTTTTGAGGATCACCCGAGCACACGGAGCAAACTAGCGGCCAAGCTGAATTTGACTTGACTTCAGTGCATAACTCCATTATAAGTAAGTTGGTTGTAATTGTACTGTGAAAATAAAGTTAAAATAGTGTATTAATGGTTTGGGATCGTTTCACAGTGTGTTATGTTACTCCGGTAACACGAAGGCCTACCCCCGACCCACCCCCTTCCGTGTTACTCGTCCCCGTTACTTGTTGACACCTAGCCCCATCCCTCCTACCCCCCCCTCCTACTATGTTACCGGGTAACAACACTTGACCAACCAATGCAATGCTATTGCAATATACTATAGGAAAAAATGTATGAAGGATCACCGCCATTCTAACAGTCGTGACAGAAAATGAGCGTGGTGCCGTTGCAAGGGGGGGGGGGGGTTACTCTCCTCTTTGACAACCACTCCTTGAAAGGTTTCGGCAAAAGAAGAAAATTTTACAACACGAGGCAGTGGCCTGTGGATGGTTGCTGGTAATTCCTAATGGCTATTGCCTAGTTGCTGTTATCCGTGGCATTGGAACATGGGGAGAAGGAGGGGAGCCTAGGTAGCGGGGGGGGGTCCTCCTCCTTCGAAACCCAAATTTTGGCACCTCTGTCCGCCTAAATTCCAATAAATTGAACTACGCACAAACCTTGTGGTCACTGATGGTCCCACAGCTGCGATGCCACAAACCACCTACAGAGGTTCGGTTATTACTACACAAACTCATTCTAAATAACAAAGGCGATGATTGCGGATTCCTTTAATGAAATGCGACACCAAATGCAGAAATGGGGGAACGGTAATACGGATGCGGCACTAATCTTTCATCTTTCATGTTTCAGTGAGTTTCATCTCTTGGACTAGTAATTCAATGAAATCACGTTGGGCAAATCCTTCGTAGGGCAAATCCTGGGTGAAATCGCGTTGTTGCAGCGCATTACGTTCCTGCAGCGACATTTGCCTGCGCCCCCCCACCCACCCCCTTCCACTCCGTTACTCATCGCAGGAACTGCGACCACCCCCCCACCCTCATTTTACCTGAGTAACGTAATGCGCTGTGAAACGTTCCCTTTCCAGAAAGGCTTTACTTAATACTTATTACTTTGTTTCTTTCATTCATCAAGAGGCGTGCATGGGCCCATATATGATGACATGTTAAGAGAGTTGGAGGTGGCGGAAGAAGCAGAGGAAGTTGATCGAGATGAGGAGGGTGAGGATGACACTCATCTCCCGGATCAAGTGGCTCAATGCTTCCATATTCCCTTATCTAGGGTTAGTACTCAGGGATCCATGTGGTCTGGGTAACCCATTTCTGCCCTAGAAAACAGGTGAAGATATTTGACCTTTTTTATTTTTCGAACGGGGTAACATGCTTGTTACCTGGGTAACACATGTTACCGACGGTGTTACCAATGTGTTACCCGAGGGACTTCCTATGTTACCGGTAACATGTATGTGTTACCCCAGCGCTCTGGTTGTTAATTGTTTTAACCCTTGGGGTGTTACCCGGGTAACCATGCCCCCTTCCAATCCCACTTTGTCCCTATTAGTTACCCCCTGTGTTACCTTTCATGTAACCCCTTCATTACACTTTGTTTTAGTTACCCCATGGTGGCTGGGCACAACGTCATGCACACATAGTCCCTTCCCTCCCTGCCCTGCAAGAAGTATCACTGCGCCGTAGGACTGCTGTTTCTTCTGAGTTCAAACTTTCAGTTCTGAATGCCACTTCTGGAAACAACCACTGTAGGAGTGCAAATGCACATCGCAATGAGCACACTTGAACCAAGTGCGCCCCTTGCATACTTTGCAAGTGCCTCGGGTATCTACAAGCACCGGCGTGTGCACAGCGTGCCCAGGGGAGACAAACTTTTCCAAAATATCCCATTGGAAGTCCCAAAGGGATTTCTTTTTGGGTATCAAACCTTGGAGTCGGCAGACTGTAAAGGTATTTACAATCGCGTACCTAAACAAGAAAGCCTTCAAGGCACGGGTCCAACTTATGAATCTGCCTGTCTCACGGTGTTCTAGTGCCATTTGATTGGCACTGTCAACACCGTTGGCTAGCTGCCTGTATGCAGCCACAACAGGTGGGAGCTCATAACCACCTCTGTGGCGCACCCACTCATTGTCGAACACACAGTTTGACAGAAATGGAGCCACACGTGGTGGTTTGCTACCCACTTTTGGGTTTTTGTAGACATGGAGGCTATACTTGCCTCCTTTGACATACGTTTCTGCTGCAATGGAGGGTCGCATACTATCCCCAGCCAGGGAAACCCCTTCCTGATCCCTTTTGCATAGGAACAAGAAGGGGTGCTGACGCTGTGCCATTTGGTTTGCCACTAGGTGGCTTCCAAAGTATGAGTCGCACACAATTGCAGTGCGAGTAGGGAGTAGGTCAGCCCATCGGTGTACCATCTCCCGGGCAGTCCGAGGTCCAGCCACCTGGGGGTGATCCCGGAAGACCCTGACCCTTTTGCCTGCATACAAAAAAATATCAGTTATAAAAGGGTGCACTGAGTCACCCAGGACATACAATTTAATGCCTGTGCTATGCGGTTTTCTGGGGATGAACTGCCGCATGGGTCCAGCCCTTTTCCCCTTGTGGGGGACAATGGATTCATCCCCTGCGGCAGCCCACCCCCATACCCACAGGCTGGACCAATGGGCATTAACAGCCTCAAGGAGCTCTGCAGTACCACAATTGGACAGGCGGTGTATTTTATAATACTCCTCCCTGGTTAATAGGGAGGCCAAGCCTTTGTGTGCACACAAAGCTGTGGGATGCCATACATCATCGACTCGTCTTGGTCGCCACATCCCCAGCATAACCCTGAATAGGATGTAGTTGGTGAGCTTGGGTATCAATTCGCTGGCTCTATTTTTTGCCAAAGCCTCACTCAGGCAGCGCAGGATTGGGTGGAACATGTCATCCATGGCCTCGGTAATGGTGGCATACTTCTTTTTAGGATGTCCCCCAAGGGTAGCTGCTGATAGGGCCCCTCTCACATGCTTGGGGGGTAGTCCCCTTCGTTCCAACACCATTGCTCTCCGCAATGGACGCCGGCTGGGTCGGATGGGCATGGTGGCTGTTAAAAGTGAAAATGGGTGGACAGGAAAACACCCCCCCCCCCTTGCACACGTGCACATCGTTCACAAATTACCCCTGAACCCTGAGGCAAAGCTAGAAGGAAAGAATGAGGACGTCGAGGTAACACCCCTGGTAACTGGGTAACTGGCAACTGGGATACAAGGGTGGTAACATTCACCACTGACAATCCAACCATTGTACAAACATAGAGGCCACAACAGGCCTGATCAAAATAAAAAGACCCCATCCGACGTCGCCGATGCATCAGTCCGTGAAGTCCATGCCTTCCTCGCAATCACGTCCACGATCCAGAGTCTCCACCACTCACTTTTGGGCCTGAGAACAACAGAGGATCATTGCTGAACGATGTTACCACGCATGTAACCGTTGGTGTTACCCGGGTAACGTGTTGCCATACCCCCAGAGGTGAATACCTGTGTGTTACCGCCCATGTAACCCCTGGGGTGTTACCCGGGTAACGTGTTGCCATCCCCCCGGAGGTGAATACCTGTGTGTTACCGCCCGTGTAACCCCTGGGGTGTTACCCCGGTAACGTGTCACCACACTGCCCCATTCATTTGGCTACCACGCGTAGAACGCATAGCACGAAATTTTCTCGCGTTTTTGCTTTTATGATTGTTTTGTGCCTCCGGGGGGTTTTCGAGGGTGCCCGACGCAATGGAACTATCCGTTTAGCTCAATTCAACCATTTTCGAGGAGAGAAGCACAATTGCCTCCTGCCTCTGCCTCTGTCTTGGTGCTACGCGTGCTGCGTGTGTTGCGCGTCCTGCGTGTTTCGGTCCGGTGCCTCTGAGTCTGCCTCTGGAAGTCTTCCTACGCGTTCTACGCGTTCTGCAGGGGCTAAGCGCTTCACACCTATCATACCACCCCCGATTTTTTTTTTTGCCATGCTTTCACCCGTGTACTCTGCCACAAACCTGCACTGGTTCCCAATGGAACTGAAACGTGCGTATTCCAACGACAATTGCCTTCTGCCTATGCGTTTGCCTTGGTGCTACATTGCCCACGTGTGTTGGGTGTTATGTGTGTTGTCGTTTTTCGCTTCTGACGTTGCCTCTGGAGCCGTTCTACGCGTGCTACGTGCTCTGCAGTATGTTTTTGTCCCAACATTCATAGGCCGCTTTGCTTTTATGGTGCAGGAGCCATGCCTGCACCCTTGTACCCCGCCACACATTCTCAATGGTTGCAGAAGGGTGGGAAGCTGGGAGAGTGGAAGCATCCGGAGAAACTGAAGCACGAAGCCTTCGTTGTCTTTCAAATTAAACAAGCCACAAGTATGTGTGTGTGTCTCCGTTTTCGTCTCGCTTCTCGCCTTGCACCGCTGTCCTCCTCACCCCCTTGTCTCGCAGCGGGGTGGCATGCCGGATGGGTCAATCGGAAGAAGAAAGGGGCCAAGGACAAGCAGGACAAAGAATTTTGGTTGACGAACCTCACAACGTATCAGGTGTACCACGTTCACGGGTTTGTGGTTCATGTGAGCACTATTTTGCGCTGCCCGTTGTCCACTACCGCCTCTTGCACCCTTTTATTACAGGTGAAGGCCCTGAAGGGCAAGCCACATGCGGCACACGTGGTGCAAGACGTCCGCAACAAGAAGGATGGCTTCTTGAAATACAAAAAGGTGTTCTGTGCGTTCTGCGCGTTTTATCCGTTCCCTTTTTCGTTGCCTCTGGAGCTACCTCTCATTGTGTGCTATGCTTTTTGCGCGTTCTCGGCGCTCTGCGCGCTTCCTCTGGTATTGCCTCTGGGGTTGTCTCCATGTGTCTTGCATGTTGTGCATGTTCTACAGATTCCGCGCGACCGGCTGTGGACGTGGATCCAAGATGAGGGAACCACGGAGAGTTCGGATGAGGACGAGTCGGAAGAGGAGTCGGAAAAGGAGCCGGAGGAGGCAGAGGAGACGGAGGAGGAGGAGGACGAGGAGGGCAGTGATGCTGCCAGTGTGAAGGACGAGGACGAGCCCTCCCTCGCCCAACGCGCCCCCCGCAGCACCCACCTGGAGGTTGCCCGCATGGCCGCACAACCAAAGGGGACCCCTGTCAAGGCGAAGCCAGAGGCAAAGCCAGAGGCAAGGCCAGAGCCGGAGGAGCTGTCCAAGAAGAAGAAGGAAAAGACGAAGAGTCCACCCAAGAAGAAGAGCAAGGGCAAGAAGAAGGTGGAGGAGAAGCCCAAGCATGTGCGTTAAGCAGTGGAAGGCGAACCGCACAGGTCGATGCCCACAGGTGCAACCTGAGGGGAGAAGTACCAAGCCGGGGCCGCCTACGACAACGATGTGCAGGCCATGCAGCGCACCCTGGAGTCGGAATATGAAGTGTCACTCGGACGAGTATGCCAACACTACAAAGTGTGTTTGGCCGAAGAAACACAAGCGCGCCGCGAATTGGGCCTGGCGCTGCTTCTGGTGACGGACGTGCGGGCGTACAGTGTGCAGATGGTCCTCCGCTGTGGCACGAAGAATGCACAAAGCACAGCCGCTGCCAGAGAACTGTTTGAGGAGCGATACCCCAGCAGCTCACCCCGCCAAGTCGCAACCGGGTTGATCAAGGGGGTGTCGGTGTGCACGAACTGTGTCGGAGCCCCGGACTGCCCTACGGAATTTGGTGACCCCGCAGCTGCAGGCCTGCCGTTGGCGAAATTGAAGGGGGAGCCCCTGTCGTCTGGATACCGACCACGGCGCACCATGGACCAGCTGAGTGCGTTTGGTGCGGAGGACATTGTCGACATGCCCACTGACACTTTGCAGGTGTACTGCATGTGTTGCGTGTTCCCTCTGTAACGCCTCCAGTGCAGCGTGTAGCGCGTCTTCGGCGTTCTGCGCGTGCTACGTGTTCCCGACGTTTAGCCTCTTTGTTGCCTCTGGGGGTGCCTTCCGGTGTTGCACGCGCTTTGCGTGGTCTGTATAGGAGAAGCTGTCGCGCACGGTCCGCATGGCTGGTCTCATGGCCTACACCTTAACGGAGGACAGAGGTGTCGACCTCCCCGACACAGGGGCATGGACACTCGTGAGAACAAAGGATGCAAAGAGGCAGCGGGTGTGCATTCCTGTGCTGGACGTCGTGGCACGGGTCTTTTCACTTGCCTCTGGAGTTGCCTCCTGTATGCTTTGGGCGTCCTACGCGTTCTACGCGGTCTGCACGTTCGATTTTGTGACTGCCTCTGGATTTTCCTTCCCATGTCTTACCTATTTTGCGCGCTCTGCATGTTCTGCAGACAACCTGGGAGGAGTATGGGTATCCGCAGCAGCATGGGTATCCGTATGAGCCGCGATACGAGTATGAGCCGCGGGACGAGTACCAGCCGATGAAGACGGATCCGGACATGCCTTCGAGCTCCGGGAGTCTCCTGTATGGGTCCGACCCGTACAAGTACCGGCCCCCGGATTATCCGCCGCCACCCACGTATCCTCCACCGCAAGGAATGCTGCAGCCACCGCCACCGCCGGGGGACCCACCAGCGCCAATACTCCCACCACCCCAGCCAATGCCGCAAGGGCGTCCGCCACCACCGCCACCGTTCGGGGAGCAGCAAGGCAGGCCGGAGATGGGGCCGGAGACGGGAGCCCCGCACACGGAAGGTGCACAGGTGCGCGTTGCACATTAGTACTATGCGTTCTAGGGGATTTGCGCGTAGCCTCCGGGTGTGCCTCTGGATGCGAGCCCCGTGTTCTCCGTGTTCTGCGCGTTCCACACGTTTCCTTTTTTGTGCCTCTCGGATTGCCTCTAGAGGTGGGTTGCATGTTTCACGCGTGTTCCGTGTTTTGCAGCACCCAATCAAAATGGAGCGGGAGGAGGAGTGGACCGCGCCAATGGATCCACCGCAGGAGCCGGAGGCAGCCAAGGAAGAGAGCGCTGGGGCGCCGAAGAGCGATGCGGAAATGGGAGAGGAGCCCCCGGAGGAAGCCGCAGCGGCGGGAGAGGAGATGGAGGAGAAGGACGAGATAGTGCAGATTTAGTAAATCGGGCCGACCTAAGTTGGAGCAGTCCAGGCAGCATTTTTTCAAACACACAGGAGGGGGATGATTGGCCCGACCCCGATGAGGTCCGCGGCAGACAAACCTCACAACCCCTCTTCTTTTCCAGGCCAGTGCCGTTGGCCCAGCAAGCACATTCACAGCCCACCCCACAGTGGTGGCATCGGTAGGCGGCGCTTCCATTGGGGCACCGACGCCGGTATTTATTGTGTTGTGAATACTTTTTCGACGTTCGGATGAATGGTGGCGGCTGCGGCCGCTGCTCTGCGTGGACCATGTAGGGTGCACGGACACCGTTTCAAGAAAGCAACAATTGACTTGTTCGTGTTGCCGCCCCCATTGCCCCACCCCCTGTCCTGTGTGTGTTTCGTGTAATACGCGCTCTACGCGTCTGCTTCTTTGTCTGCCTCTGGAGGTCGTGTTACGCGTTCTGCGTGTGCTGCGCGTTCTGCACGTTCCGCTTTTGCTGCCTCTGCTGTTGCCTCTGGAACTGCCACTGGTGTGTTGTGTGTTCTACACGGTCTCATTTCTCAACAATCTTTGTTTGTGATGCCACCAAAATTTCAACCACCGCTGTACGACCATAGGCTCCCATGGGAGGACTGTGCGGCCGATATCCAGTACGGTATCCGGCCCGGGGAATCCTGGCTCATCGGCTATACTGAGGACGAGGTGTGGGACCATATCATGGCCCCCATAGAGAATCTACAATGCCAAGCCCTACGGGACCACGGAAGGCCAGACCTGCTACCTCTAGTACCTAGGTACAATGCCTTTCTAATTCTATTGGGGATGGTGCGACCAATGCAGGTGGACGGGGTTTGGGACCGCAAGGGCCTATTATACAATCCCTATATGGCAAACATGCTGACGCGTCGCCAATACTACTTGCTGCAACGGTTGCTACGTACCGGTGTCGTCTCGCTACTGGAAGACTGCAATGGCCAATGGGCGGGAGCGTGGTGCATGGGGGGTGGGGCCTGCGGCGATGAGTCCGTGGTGCCCCACAAGGGAATCCTAGCAGGCCCCTTGAAAATGTTCATAGCTCGGAAACCGCACCCAACCGGGATAAAGTTGTATTGCCTGGCCGATGCAACATGGGGGTACGTGGTGGACATGTATTTGTACACCGGTGTACGTGGCCGGCTACGCCGCTACGGTACTGCGGCGGGAAACTTCGATGCCAAAAACATCATGAAGTTGTGGGCATCATTGCTGCCCGAGGGGACGGTGCTATGTGCCGACTCCTTTTTCGGGTCCCACGGCCTTGCAAAGGAATTGGCCGCCAACAAGCGGCCATTCCTCATGATGACGAAGAGGTCCACGTACGGCGTGACATGGGCCGGGGAGCAGGTGCAGGAGGGGCAGACGGCGGTGTGCACTGTTGCGGATTTCAAGTACAGTGTGTGCACGCACAAGAATCCGAAGGTCGGGCACAAACCCCCCCGCGTTGTGCCGATGTTGACGAATGTGTGGTTTGCCCGAAAGGGACCACCTCACCGGCGAAGCGGGCGGGAAGTGCACCCCGTGGTGGCGGCGTACCGCACACTGTCGCGCGGTGTCGATGGTGTGAACCAGATGGCCCTGCAGATGAGGCAGGTTGGCCGCCAGATGACATGGGCCCACGCGGTGCGTGCTTTCGTGCTCCGGTACGCGGTTGTGAATGTGTTTGCAACTTGTCGGCAATTGGGACTTTGCAAGGAGACCACTAGTATGTGGGAATGGCAATGGCAAGTGTTGCGGCGGCGGTACTTTGCCCACCCCCTACGACAAGAGGTACACGTGCCGGTGGCGACACAACGGCGGCGTGTGTGCCACTTTTGCAAGAGGGGAAGAACCGGCTATGAATGTACCGGTTGTGGAAAGGCATTCCACGTGTTGTGCTTTGCACCGGGACATGGCTATGGAGGTGTGCAAGGCGCACGGGACATGGAGGTAGACGAGGAGGACGAGGAGGTGTGGGAGGAGGACCATGAGGAGGACGAAGAGGACGGGGAGGACGAGGAGGACGAGGAGGAAGAGGAGGACGAGGAGGACCAGGAGGACGAGGAGGACGAGGAGGACGAGGAAGGCGAGGAGGACGAGGAAGGCGAGGAGGACGAGGAGGATGAGGAGGAAGAGGAGGATGAGGAGGATGAGGACGATGAGGAGTAGTGTGGTGGAATGGGGGGCTTGAACGAGACGATCATGGAGGCGGAGCCTCTGCTATCCCTACCCATGGGACCAGTGCGAACCCTGGGGGACAACCGCGTAGGCTGGATACCCAACTGTGAGGACGCGGCCCCTCCTCGATGTGCGCCCGTGTGCAAAGCGACGTGCTGCGCGTTCTGCGCGTTCTGCGCGGTCCGGTATTCCAATTCTGCACGTGCCTCTGGAGGCACGTGTTCGGCGTGCTACGCGTTCTGTGCGTGTTACTTGGTCTGTACGTGTTGTACGCGTTGTGCGCGCTCTACGCGGTTTCAAAACCTTACGTGCAACACCGTGGGCCACAAAAGCGCGCCTCCGGCCACAAACGTACAGATGGTAGCCAAAGGAATATGCAATTGTGAGCGCCCTCCACAAATAGGCTAGCCACATTGGTCTGCAGCCGGTCTGTGTTTCCCCCGACCACCAATCCCTAAGGAATTGGCACACCGAGTGCGTTGACACTCTCTCCGGACCTGTAGCACGTGTCGCCCGATGGCACGAAACGTTCACCAAAGTCGATCTCGGCGTGGTGTACGTCCCCGGCAAGGACAACACCATCTCTGATGTGCTGAGCCGCTGGGTGTACCCCGAGTAACACCTTTAACCCAAAATCCCGCGAGATTTTGATGAAGTCGTTGTGTGTATCTTTTCCCACTCCATCCACTGCAACTAATCCTTTTGAGGATCACCCGAGCAAGCGGAGCAAACTAGCGGCCAAGCTGAATTTGACTTGACTTCAGTGCATAACTCCATTATAAGTAAGTTGGTTGTAATTGTACTGTGAAAATAAAGTTAAAATAGTGTATTAATGGTTTGGGATCGTTTCACAGTGTGTTATGTTACTCCGGTAACACGAAGGCCTACCCCCGACCCACCCCCTTCCGTGTTACTCGTCCCCGTTACTTGTTGACACCTAGCCCCATCCCTCCTACCCCCCCCTCCTACTATGTTACCAGGTAACAACACTTGACCAACCAATGCAATGCTATTGCAATATACTATAGGAAAAAATGTATGAAGGATCACCGCCATTCTAACAGTCGTGACAGAAAATGAGCGTGGTGCCGTTGCAAGGCGGGGGGGGGGGGGGGGTTACTCTCCTCTTTGACAACCACTCCTTGAAAGGTTTCGGCAAAAGAAGAAAATTTTACAACACGAGGCAGTGGCCTGTGGATGGTTGCTGGTAATTCCTAATGGCTATTGCCTAGTTGCTGTTATCCGTGGCATTGGAACATGGGGAGAAGGAGGGGAGCCTAGGTAGCGGGGGGGGTCCTCCTCCTTCGAAACCCAAATTTTGGCACCTTTGTCCGCCTAAATTCCAATAAATTGAACTACGCACAAACCTTGTGGTCACTGATGGTCCCACAGCTGCGATGCCACAAACCACCTACAGAGGTTCGGTTATTACTACACAAACTCATTCTAAAGAACAAAGGCGATGATTGCGGATTCCTTTAATGAAATGCGACACCAAATGCAGAAATGGGGGAACGGTAATACGGATGCGGCACTAATCTTTCATCTTTCATGTTTCAGTGAGTTTCATCTCTTGGACTAGTAATTCAATGAAATCACGTTGGGCAAATCCTTCGTAGGGCAAATCCTAGGTGAAATCGCGTTGTTGCAGCGCATTACGTTCCTGCAGCGACATTTGCCTGCCCCCCCCCACCCACCCCCTTCCACTCCGTTACTCATCGCAGGAACTGCGACCACCCCCCCACCCTCATTTTACCTGAGTAACGTAATGCGCTGTGAAACGTTCCCTTTCCAGAAAGGCTTTACTTAATACTTATTACTTTGTTTCTTTCATTCATCAAGAGGCGTGCATGGGCCCATATATGATGACATGTTAATAATTAAAGAGAGTTGGAGGTGGCGGAAGAAGCAGAGGAAGTTGATCGAGATGAGGAGGGTGAGGATGACACTCATCTCCCGGATCAAGTGGCTCAATGCTTCCATATTCCCTTATCTAGGGTTAGTACTCAGGGATCCATGTGGTCTGGGTAACCCATTTCTGCCCCAGAAAACAGGTGAAGATATTTGACCTTTTTTATTTTTCGAACGGGGGAACATGCTTGTTACCTGGGTAACACATGTTACCGACGGTGTTACCAATGTGTTACCCGAGGGACTTCCTATGTTACCGGTAACATGTATGTGTTACCCCAGCGCTCTGGTTGTTAATTGTTTTTGTTACCACCGCTGTAACCCTTGGGGTGTTACCCGGGTAACCATGCCCCCTTCCAATCCCACTTTGTCCCTATTAGTTACCCCCTGTGTTACCTTTCATGTAACCCCTTCATCACACTTTGTTTTAGTTACCCCATGGTGGCTGGGCACAACGCCATGCACACATGGTCCCTTCCCTCCCTGCCCTGCAAGAAGTATCACTGCGCCGTAGGACTGCTGTTTCTTCTGAGTTCAAACTTCCAATTCTGAATGCCACTTCTGGAAACAACCACTGTAGGAGTGCAAATGCACATCGCAATGAGCACACTTGAACCAAGTGCGCCCCTTGCATACTTTGCAAGTGCCTCGGGTATCTACAAGCACCGGCGTGTGCACAGCGTGCCCAGGGGAGACAAACTTTTCCAAAATATCCCATTGGAAGTCCCAAAGGGATTTCTTTTTGGGTATCAAACCTTGGAGTCCGCAGACTGTAAAGGTATTTACAATCGCGTACCTAAACAAGAAAGCCTTCAAGGCACGGGTCCAACTCTTGAATCTGCCTGTCTCACGGTGTTCTAGTGCCATTTGATTGGCACTGTCAACACCGTTGGCTAGCTGCCTGTATGCAGCCACAACAGGTGGGAGCTCATAACCACCTCTGTGGCGCACCCACTCATTGTCGAACACACAGTTTGAAGGAAATGGAACCACACGTGGTGGTTTGCTACCCACTTTTGGGTTTTTGTAGACATGGAGGCTATACTTGCCTCCTTTGACATACGTTTCTGCTGCAATGGAGGGTCGCATACTATCCCCAGCCAGGGAAACCCCTTCCTGATCCCTTTTGCATAAGAACAAGAAGGGGTGCTCACGCTGTGCCATTTGGTTTGCCACTAGGTGGCTTCCAAAGTATGAGTCGCACACAATTGCAGTGCGAGTAGGGAGTAGGTCAGCCCATCGGTGTACCATCTCCCGGGCAGTCCGAGGTCCAGCCACCTGGGGGTGATCCCGGAAGACCCTGACCCTTTTGCCTGCATACAAAAAAATATCAGTTATAAAAGGGTGCACTGAGTCACCCAGGACATACAATTTAATGCCTGTGCTATGCGGTTTTCTGGGGACGAACTGCCGCATGGGTCCAGCCCTTTTCCCCTTGTGGGGGACAATGGATTCATCCCCTGCGGCAGCTCACCCCCATACCCACAGGCTGGACAAATGGGCATTAACAGCCTCAAGGAGCTCTGCAGTACCACAATTGGACAGGCGGTGTATTTTATAATACTCCTCCCTGGTTAATAGGGAGGCCAAGCCTTTGTGTGCACACAAAGCTGTGGGATGCCATACATCATCGACTCGTCTTGGTCGCCACATCCCCAGCATAACCCTGAATAGGATGTAGTTGGTGAGCTTGGGTATCAATTCGCTGGCTCTATTTTTTGCCAAAGCCTCACTCAGGCAGCGCAGGATTGGGTGGAACATGTCATCCATGGCCTCGGTAATGGTGGCATACTTCTTTTTAGGATGTCCCCCAAGGGTAGCTGCTGATAGGGCCCCTCTCACATGCTTGGGGGGTAGTCCCCTTCGTTCCAACACCATTGCTCTCCGCAATGGACGCCGGCTGGGTCGGATGGGCATGGTGGCTGTTAAAAGTGAAAATGGGTGGACAGGAAAACACCCCCCCCCCCTTGCACACGTGCACATCGTTCACAAATTACCCCTGAACCCTGAGGCCAAGCTAGAAGGAAAGAATGAGGACGTCGAGGTAACACCCCTAGTAACTGGGTAACTGGCAGCTGGGATACAAGGGTGGTAACATTCACCACTGACAACCCAACCATTGTACAAACATAGAGGCCACAACAGGCCTGATCAAAATAAAAAGACCCCATCTGACGTCGCCGATGCATCAGTCCGTGAAGTCCATGCCTTCCTCGCAATCACGTCCACGATCCAGAGTCTCCACCACTCACTTTTGGGCCTGAGAACAACAGAGGATCATTGCTGAACGATGTTACCACGCATGTAACCGTTGGGGTGTTACCCGGGTAACGTGTTGCCATACCCCCAGAGGTGAATACCTGTGTGTTACCGCCCATGTAACCCCTGGGGTGTTACCCGGGTAACGTGTTGCCATCCCCCCGGAGGTGAATACCTGTGTGTTACCGCCCATGTAACCCCTGGGGTGTTACCCCGGTAACGTGTCACCACACTGCCCCATTCACAAAACCAAGGGTACAAATAAAGAAACACACCCTTGCACATCATCACATCGGCGTCTCATCGTCGGCCCACGCTGCCGGTTCTACTGGCTGCTCCTCAGCCGGTGTCTCCGAAGGTTTCGCCAGCATCCTCTGCCTCCTGCGACCACAACGGCACCTCACTGGCTTGAGTAGATGGGGCCAGTTGGGTTGCCTCTGGGGCAATGGGAGCCTGCTCTGCTGCAGGCTGGTCACTGCCTTGGGTGGGAGGGGCCAAATGAGTGGCCTCGGTGGCCTGGGGGACTGTTGGTGTTGCTGGCCTCGCACCAAGGGGTAGCAGCGCTCCGGCGACTGCTGGGATCCGAACCCTGGGGGCAGCCGGGTCAACCTTGAGGGCAGTGGGGTCAGGGTCTGGGCCTGGGGCTTCTGGAACATGGGCAGCCTTTGCTTCTGGGAGGCCTTCTGGGGTGCCCTCGGCCTGACGTTGGGCGTGCTCCCCGCTGCTCAACTCCCTCGCCGTCAGGGGTGAGTAGGCCTTTGCCAAGGAGTCACCTGAAAACATAGAGAGACACACAATGGTTCTGCAAAGTACGTGTTACCACCTGTGTAACCCTTGGGGTGTTACCCAGAATTTTTGTTACCCAGGCTTTCGAAAGTGTTACCGCGTGTGTAACCGTTGGAGTGTTACCCAGAATTTTTGTTACCCAGGCTTTCGAAAGTGTTACCGCGTGTGTCACCGTTGGGGTGTTACCCAGAATTGTTGTTACCCAGGCTTTGGAAAGTGTTACCGCGTGTGTAACCGTTGGGAATTTTTGTTACCCAGCAGCAACAGAGCACAAAAAACATACCAAGGCTTGGTGGTCTGGCCTCCACTTCCATTGCGTGCACCCTCGCCAGAAGCGCGTTCCGCTCTGCCTCCAGCCGCTGCCGCGCCTCCTCCTCACGGGCCCGCCTCCGCGCCCTCTTGTGCTTGTTCCGCTGCTTCCTCCGCATCTTGGCCCCCTCACTCTCCTGGCTGTCACTGCTGCTGGTTGCACTGCCAAACTCATCACCCGGGTGCATATTCCGGACCTTGTAGTACTTCCGCTTGTACCTCCGCAGCCTCTCCTGCTGTTCCTGGAGGGTCCCAACCAGACATGGACGCCATTGGCCAGGCAGTTCCAGTGGGGGTGGGCTCTTGTGGGTGGACCTCACATGCAGCATGACCCCAATGTGGCGCCAGGTTTGAACAATCCTGGCATCCAGGTCTTCCTGGCTGAGTTCCGCCAGGTCCTGGGTCCTCAGCTGCAGTGACCCGGGGATACTGGGACCACTCTGCAGGCCTGCACGGAGTTTCTCCAGGTGGGACAAACCTGCAGACAGAGAATATCATTACAGACAATTACATTTGTATGTAAGTAGGTCAGTTAGTTCAACACCCCAAGATTGCAACACCATACCTGAGTATGCACGTTCAGTTTTGTGGGCTTTCTCGGGGCCTCCCTTGAGCTGCGCTGCTGTGGGGCCCTCCCCCAGCCTCTCCGGCTGCCTCTTCGGGGCTTCGGCATCATCATCCTCCACGTCCTTGAGGGCAGAGCACGCGTCGCAGCTGAGCTCCACCAGCAGCAGATTCACTGTGACAAAGAGTGCAAAGCATGTTACCAGGGACATAAAATGGGTGTTACCCGGTGTTACCCGGGAGCTAAAACCTGACACACAGTGTTACCACCCATGTAACCCATGACCTGTTACCCGGGAAAAGTGTTACCCGGAAACAAAAACCTGACACACAGTGTTACCACCCATGTAACCCATGACTTGTTACCCGGGAAAAGTGTTACCCGGAAACAAAAACCTGACACACAGTGTTACCACCCATGTAACCCATGACCCGTTACCCGGGAAAAGTGTTACCCGGACACAAAAACCTGACAAACAGTGTTACCACCCATGTAACCCTTGCCCTGTTACCCGCGATTTACGTTACCGAGCAGGAAAAGACAACATACATGCTTCAGTTCGCGCTTCATCATCATTGAGCAACCCCTCGGTCCCCATCTCGTCCCGCCACTTGTGCTTCAGCCGATCCAGGCACGTCGGGGAAGCTCCGGTGTGTGCCCCTCGAGCCCCAATTCGGTTCACCATGACAGGGATGGCGATTCCCAGCCTACATGGGAACACAGTGGGGAACAGTGAGATGGCAGTTAAACATACCAATGTGCTGTTACCACTCTCAAAATCTCAAAAGTTTTATTCCTTTTTTCCGGCGTCTGCCTCGGCTGGTGTCGGTCCCAGCTTCCTTACTCCAAATTCACTCCGAACTCACGAACAAAGCAAATGCAAAGCAAAGAAATCAGGACACTAGGCACAGGCCTTTCTGCAGACAACGGGAGTGACATCCAGCGTACAAGCTCCAATGAACGCGCAGGGCACAGAACTGCACTCTGCACAGATCATCAGTGTTCGGGGTCTGGGCACTCTGTAAAGGAATTGTTTACCACTGATCTTGCCATTGGTCGTCCTACCTCTTGGTTGACATGTTTACTCATCATCCGTGGGGTATAATGGGACATGCAACAGCTTATACGTATGTGCAAGGGTTATATCAGGCACATATTTACCTCGGTTAAACACCAGAATTGTAGCTGCCCGCCAACCCTTGGACTGCTTCTTTCAGTTTCCCGATGCGGTCCGCGTGTCGCAGCACCATTGGTCGCCACCAAGACGGGGGGTACAATTTTGCTAAACACAGGGTGGCTACACGTGATACATTCTCTGGATATTGTGAAACCGGAATGGCATTGTGTGCGCAGTGTTTCATGCAGGCAGGGATGTACGATTGCAGCATGGTGGAGGCGGTGGGGCTGTGTGCATCAAGTAGGCGTTTGTTGGCTGGTGGGTTGGGCTGTCCTGGAATTTCAGAGAAGCACGGCCGCTTGACATTTAACGTAGGTGTCCCTGATGGTTCCCATCCCAGTTCTACATCCAGAAACTGAATTCTGCTGGAGCAGTTTTCGACCGTAAAGGTCAAACCTGTGGCTGCTGCATAGGCTCTCTGGGTCCGCTCCAGCGCGTCCTGTGGGGTCACACCTGACGCATCTGCCCGCAGACGAACGAGGATGTTATCTCTGTATCGTGCTGTCGGGGGAATTGTTGAGCGATCCAAGGCCTTTTCACGATACATGACGGACAGTGAGGCTGTCTGGGCCGACGTGCAGCCACCTATCGCCACGCCAGTGCGTTGGCGGAACACAGAAGAGAAATGTACAAACTGGTCGTTTGACCACAGTTCAAACCACAGGAAATTCAACAGATCACCCATGGGCACAAACTGGAATGCATTATCTCTAGTCTTTCGCGCAATGCCATCCATCCTCTTGACTCCACCTTTATGGATCTTGAAAAAGGCCTCATGCGTTGGTATGCGGGCGCCGCGGGTTACCTCAGTGAAAATTGCCTGTACTGCCTGCGCCACCTTTGAGCGTCGGATGTTCGGAAACATCTCCTCCACATCCAGTTCACCCCACGCCACACGAGGCCCACTGTCTTCAGCTTCCCATTTTAGTATAACGTTACGCAACTCACGCATCGAAACGAATTCTGTTGAGTCGGGTAGTTGCGCCGCTCGCTTCCACAGTACAGTCAAACAGCGACTGAAAAGTTTAGCATAGCGGCGGAACGGATGGCGTGCCTGGCGCATCACCTCTGTGGCTTTGACAACAGGGGGGCTGGCGTGCTCTTGCATTTTATGCTTGAACAGGAGCAGGGCATCCGGCACGCCAGCGCATGCCGAATCATTGCGGAGGCCAATAGCAGGGCATGCGGCGTCAGGCCGCTCCCCTTCCCGCACCCTGAGGTTAGAGCACTGCTGCAACACCCTGAGCGCACTGCTGGCAGACTGGGGTTTCCTAGAGGCTGGGGTGGATAGGTCCCTGGGCTCCCGCGCTGTTGAACGTCGGCGTTCCCGCGGAGTGAGTTGTTTGGCTCGTGGGCGGGATGCTTCGCGGGCCCTGCCCCTGCCTCGTTCACCCTCTGGTGCCCTGCCCTCATCGCTGTCACGCGCGCCCTCTTTCATTTCCCGTTTCGTGAGGAGTGAGTGTGCGTGCGTGGACAGTACCGGGCCCGGTATAATTGTCGGTGAAGCCTTTAGCAATTTCTGCTCCGCCACAGAGATGAGCTCGGACGTCAGCCGACTAACCGCGTTGGAGGGTGGGTGTTGGTGGAATCCCCGAAATGCCTGTAGTGCTTCTGAGTGTGGGAGCGGTGACCTCTCTCGCAGTACCGAGAAACGCGAGTATTGGCCCTTAGTGGTCAGGGAAAAGCTGTCCACCAATCGTCAATAGAGCCAAAAGCATGCATCTTCACGGGATTGCAGCCGCAGGACTTCCTGGAAACACTGGTTTTCCAGGAATGTTTGGGATTGCTTGGCTTTCCACAGGTGAATGCAGGCAAAGCTGGGGACCTCCACCCCTTTATCAAAAACTTCCATGACAAGCCAAGGGGGCAGTTTGTTGTGCTGCGCACGCAGATGGGGGGCAAACACTGACTTAGAGGTCGAGTGCTTTAACGCTTGGTACGCCTCAGATCACGCATTTACCATGGGGGAGAGGACACGCTGTGTTAAGTCGTGGCGGTGGTCTGGCCAAGCAGCAGAAAGAGAATTCAGGCTGTCCTGGATAATGCGCGCATATCGTCCCCACGAAGGCACGCACACGTTTTTCATGTTTTGCTTGTAGACACTAGTATCAACCCCTGGGGCACATGCACTCAGGATTTCAGGGTCACGAAAAATCGCATGCAAGGACAGGTATCGCCTTCCTGCAGTGTCAAGAAACCTGTGGGATATTTGGTATAGGCCACTGTTCGCAACACATCACTGACCCTACACGTACGGCAGGCGACAATTTTCAGGCGGTCCTTTATATAGCATTGCAAGTGTGTTGGCCAGAAATCGCAAGCTCTGATAATCCCGGACAGTTCGCGTTTGAGATCGGACTTCTGGCCCTTGCTGAGCAGCGGCAACTTAAGCGTGAGCCTATAGGGAAAACCTACTCTATAGTGGCGCAAGAAACACTGGTTGATCTTATCGTACAGGATCCTGTGGTCCCCGGGCGGTATCAGTCCATCCGTGGAGCTCAACAGGCTGAGCATCAGTGGTGGGGCCAACTGGTTTGGGTGCAGTGGGCGTCCCTGAGCAACAATGGCATTTGCACGTGTCACTAAGTTACCACCCAAACTCCGCAACTCTTGCTTCCACACTTTCCGTTTCAAGAGGAAGGACCACTTCTCGGTGGACAGTGGTGGTACCGCCCTGTTCATCAAACCTCCCACTCCCCAACGCCGCATCCACCACTGTTCCCGCTGGTCCACCCACTGTGGGCAGGTATGCTCAAGGGGGGTCAGAATAAAATTTTCCAGCCCCCTTTGAGCAATCCAGCGATACACATCCGTAGGCGGGCCTAGGGAGTGGGACTCCCAAAAGCGCAAGAAATCACCACCCGCCCTCAGGTGCTCCTTGCCTCTCTCCCCAGGGGCTCTATACTTCCCCCGCCCACCGGTCTGCCCTATGTATATGCGGCCATCCGCCACACACCATAGGGCATAGATGAAGCATCCCTCCTCGAAAACCGAGGTGTGGCACAAGCGCATGGAGTGTATCTTTTTTATGTGTTTGTGTTTGGATGTGTGTAGGCATGCATTCACCTGGTCCCACGATTCCAGTACATCTCGCCAATTTTTTCTGCACACGATGCGACGTGAGCGTTGTACCCATCTGGGGGCCATTGCTGCTCGGCGTGTTTCTACTTCATTGGACCACATCTCGTCAAACACATCATGGAGGTCAGACAGGGACTGCAGACCATTAGTCATGGAACGTTGGAGTGGTGGTCTGTGCTGTGGGGAAGACTGTGGTACTTGCCAGGCCTTGTTTCGCCCTGTTAGGGGCGTGAGCGCATTGAGCAGAGGCATCCACTGAGGCGTGAAGCTACCTCTGCCACAGGCCCAGACCCTGACCAGTGGCAGGTCGTGGGGGTTCACAGGTGTTTCACCAATCCGGGACATGGGAAAAGGCATGGTCATGGGGTGTGTGTAAAACTGCCGAGTGTCACTCGCATGTGGGGCGAACTCCGCAGGGGACACATCCGCAGGCAGTACGGCCACAGCCGTAAAGTCGCGGTCAGAGTCCCACATCTCGCGCAGACAGTGTTCTATGGGGGCAGTGGAGAGATTCCAGGTACATGCACTGTCCACCCAAGTGAGCTCGGGCAGACATATGCCTGCGGCATTTTTGAACTCGGGCGTGGCGTAAGACTGGGTATAGGGGACGAAGGGGGACAGTGTCGGACACAGGCTGGGGCACCAATCCCAGATTACATTTAAATGTGTGTGTAAGGCGTTTGCCCATGCATTGGTGACGCGCACGCTCCCTTTCCCCTGGTCAATATCCGATTGCCAGGCGCGAAGGTCCTGCAGTGTATCCGTGGCGAACGTCATCAGAAGTGTCCAATCAACCGTGGCCCAGGTGGCGCGGGATCCCCGAGTCATCCACCTGGCAAAGGCTGGTCCCAAGTCTGGGGCGGTCCGCAGGAAATCAGAGCAGAATGCAACAAAAGGGAGGTGCTGGGTATGGGACGGGGCCGGCGGTGGTGGTGGGAGAGGGGCATGTATGTTGAAGGCAGGGGAGACGGGGTGTAGGAGGTAGTAGGGTCCATTCAATTTCGTGGCCTCCTCATGGGCCAGGAGGGCTTCCATGTGATGGCGCAGGGTGTCCCGGGTCATCTTCAGCTGGCGCCAGGCCTCGCGTACCCCATGCAAGCCGTGGGGCACTGGGGTTGGCACTGGGGTTTCCTGGAGGGGCGCGCGGAGCAGCATCTCGCGTAGCAGGGTCAGGAGTTTCCTTGGTTTTGCCGAGGTGGGGCCACCAGGGAGGGCCTCGAGGAGGCAGGTGCAGGCTGATCCCAGACTCAGAGCCCAATCCATTAGGGCTGGTTGGTCTGGGTGCCTGTCCGATCCAGCATGCGGTCACTGTGCGCTCGGTCCCATGGGTCCCGCAGGGTCAGGGGCCCCCGTCCTTGCACGCGCTGAAGAATAACTCGTTATTCCCCCAGAGCCTCATCCTGGGTCTTCAGGACATCGTTCAGCTCAGTGATCGCCCTCTGGGCCTTCGACTCTTCGCGGAAGCACCATGGTTTCTCGGCCTGAATCAGATCACCGTCTTCATCGTCGCTTCCATCTGCTGCACAGTCGACTTTACCCGCGGACTACTCCAAGACCGTGCACTATGGTAGCAGTAGAGGTCATCAGAGCCAAGGGAGATGACATAGAGATTGTCACCAGTTTTGGCAGAGCGGATGCAGCCTGTCAGGGCTCGGTGCGCTCTGGTGTCCAGGGTGCCGCGGTCGTGCCAAGTCGACTTCCCTCGCTTCGTTGACATGGAGAGCAAATTCTGCACGTTCTTATTCACGGATTCGATGGACGACTCTGCCTCAGCGAGGCGCTTCTTCAACAATTCTCATTCTGTAGTATTTGAGGGCGGGGGCGGGTCAGAGGCGCGGCCTTTTCCTTTGTCCTCCGTCCTCGAGCTCCCTGGAGAACTGGGCGGGGCGGGCTTCGAGGAAGAGGAGCTGGCCTGGGGTGTACGCGGGGGATCAGCTGTCGACGTCGAATTTTTCTCCGCTTGGTCCAGGAACTCGAGCAGGTCCAGCGGGTCTGACCTGGACCCACTCCCCGTGGAGTTCCTTTTCGCCTGCTTGGCCGCCTTGTTCCGCGCTACATCGTCACCGTCAACGTCGAACACCGGCTGTCGAAGGATCTCATCGTCAGAGTCTTCATCAACATTTTGGCGTTTGGGGGCTGGTGAGGGCGTCGCTAGGGGAGGAGCGGCTGTGGGTGTTCTAATGTCGCGGGTACGCTTCTTGGGGTCTGATGGGGTCACATTCGTGAGGTCCTCCGGACCCGCGTGGCCCGACGCTGTGGAGCGGGAGGCACCTTTGGGTTTTTGCACGGGGGCAGGAGGGGGCATACTTCGTCGGCCCGCTTCCTTTTCCTCCTGGGTCGGGCTCTTCTTTGAGCTCTGGGCTGGGCTCTGCTTCTCGTCTTCCTTGAGGTTTTTGTCCTTGTCATCGCTAAGGCATTGTTGCAGTGCCTTCACGAGGGTGGCCAGGAGCTGGGTATCAGGATCTTTACCCCCCTCTCGCTCAGGGGCACGTGGGCGCTGTGAGGCTGCAGCCGGTGGGGAGCGCTGGGTATCCGTCTGGGGCGGTGGGCTGCGCGCGTTGGCTGGTTCACTCCGGACTGGTGAACTCCGAGACGACGAGGGTGAAAGGGACGATGAGTCTTTCCGTTCACGGAATTTGTTGTGACCCATATTCGCGACGTCCAGTCCCCGCGCTCTCAGAATGGCGTTCACTTCTTCGACGTTGCCCTCTCGCGCTGCTTTGCGCTTTTCCCGCAACTCAATGGACTGTGCAACACGTTGGGCATCGAACTGGTCACACACCTTGAACGAGTGCCCGGTTTTTCCGCACGAGTCGCATGTTAGCCATGCAGGATCAAAAGGGAGGTTCCCACTGTCCGACCTTGCTTCTCAAGCTTGCGTTTTTGCATGGCTTGGTCATGCTCCACAGTGTCGTGGTCGGTGAAACCGCACTGGTCACACCAGATCTTCTGCGTTCCAAGAGGCGGGGGCGAACTTGGATCACGATTTCCACTGGCGCTGGGCTCGCTGCGCGCTCCGGACCCACTTGCACTGGGTGTTGGTGTCGTTTCCGTGCGCTCTTTCCCCTTCGTACGATGTTTCTGCCTCTTCGCACTGTCACGGTCAGGCTCATCATCGTCGGAAGGGATGGCTGCGAGCGGCGGCATTTCATCATCGTCTTCCTCCATCATCTTCTGGATTAGCTTCATAAACATCTTCTTCGACATAGTGCTTACGATTGTCCTCTTTGACAAAAGTGCTTCTGATCTCAAAAGTTTTATTCCTTTTTTCCGTCGTCTGCCTCGGCTGGTGTCGGTCCCAGCTTCCTTACTCCAAATTCACTCCGAACTCACGAACAAAGCAAATGCAAAGCAAAGAAATCAGGACACTAGGCACAGGCCTTTCTGCAGACAACGGGAGTGACATCCAGCGTGCAAGCTCCAATGAACGCGCAGGGCACAGAACTGCACTCTGCACAGACCATCAGTGTTCGGGGTCTGGGCACTCTGTAAAGGAATTGTTTACCACTGATCTTGCCATTGGTCGTCCTACCTGTTGGTTGACATGTTTACTCATCATCCGTGGGGTATAATGGGACATGCAACAGCTTATACGTATGTGCAAGGGTTATATCAGGCACATATTTACCTCGGTTAAACACCAAAATTGTAGCTGCCCGCCAACCCTTGGACTACTTCTTTCAGTTTCCCGATGCGGTCCGCGTGTCGCAGCACCATTGGTCGCCACCAAGACGGGGGGTACAATTTTGCTAAACACAGGGTGGCTACACGTGATACATTCTCTGGATATTGTGAAACCGGAATGGCATTGTGTGCGCAGTGTTTCATGCAGGCAGGGATGTACGATTGCAGCATGGTGGAGGCGGTGGGGCTGTGTGCATCAAGTAGGCGTTTGTTGGCTGGTGGGTTGGGCTGTCCTGGAATTTCAGAGAAGCACGGCCGCGTGACATTTAACGTAGGTGTCCCTGATGGTTCCCATCCCAGTTCTACATCCAGAAACTGAATTCTGCTGGAGCAGTTTTCGACCGTAAAGGTCAAACCTGTGGCTGCTGCATAGGCTCTCTGGGTCCGCTCCAGCGCGTCCTGTGGGGTCACACCTGACGCATCTGCCCGCAGACGAACGAGGATGTTATCTCTGTATCGTGCTGTCGGGGGAATTGTTGAGCGATCCAAGGCCTTTTCACGATACATGACGGACAGTGAGGCTGTCTGGGCCGACGTGCAGCCACCTATCGCCACGCCAGTGCGTTGGCGGAACACAGAAGAGAAATGTACAAACTGGTCGTTTGACCACAATTCAAACCACAGGAAATTCAACAGATCACCCATGGGCACAAACTGGAATGCATTATCTCTAGTCTTTCGCGCAATGCCATCCATCCTCTTGACTCCACCTTTATGGATCTTGAAAAAGGCCTCATGCGTTGGTATGCGGGCGCCGCGGGTTACCTCATTGAAAATTGCCCGTACTGCGTGCGCCACCTCTGAGCGTCGGATGTTCGGAAACATCTCCTCCACATCCAGTTCACCCCACGCCACACCAGGCCCACTGTCTTCAGCTTCCCATTTTAGTATAACGTTACGCAACTCACGCATCGAAACGAAGTCTGTTGAGTCGGGTAGTTGCGCCGCTCGCTTCCACAGTACAGTGAAACAGCGACTGAAAAGTTTAGCATAGCGGCGGAACGTGTGTAACCGTTGACCCGTTACCAGGGTAACACGAACCACACACCTTCCAGTCAGTGCCCATCCAAAGCTTTCTCTTCTTCTTGCACTTGTGGCTGTGGGGTCTTCGTCCGCGTTGAGGGGGGTCCCATCTTCAGCCACAATGGCCACACCTGTCACCCCTAGACACTGCTGGTAGTGGGTTGCAACCTGTTTGAGGCTGGACCCCAACTCTTCCCTGACATGGGACTTCGCCCGTTCAAGGTGGTGTAGGTAGGTTGTTGAAGTAAGAGTTTTTTCTGCCCTTGTGGGGCGGGCAGAGATCGACTTTGCCCCACCAGAAGCCGGCCCGGTAAACATAAAACTGGGGTGTGCCGTCTTCCCTTTCGCCTTTTTTGTTTTCCCCTTGGTTTGTGGTACTGGTTCGTCCTCCTCAGGGGTTCCTCCCTCCTGGACCACCACCTCCTCGTCAGGATTTTCACCTGGTCCCTGGTCATCATCATCATCATCACTGTCCACCTCCTTGTCAACATCCATTTGGGACCTCTGCCGGACTGCCTTGGCTGCAACTGAAGCTGGGGTGATTGTTCGGGTCTGTTTTGGGGGCTTCAAGGCTGATTTGGTGGGGGCTTTGCTGGCTGCTGCTGAATGACTGCCACTGCCTGTTGCCTGCACCTCCTTGCCCTTGCCCTTCTCTTGCCCCCCTTTGTAAAATCCCCAGGTGTTCCCACACTCCTTTGCCTGAAAAGTCACTGGCCCGTGGAGGGTCTGGATGTCCAGACATTCCCCCTCATCAACGTCGTAGGCCAACGCCGTCTTCATGGTCAGGGCCGAATGGCTGCCCTTGGAAACCCAGCCGCAAACAAAGTTGGGCTGGCCTTGTTTCTTGGCCTTCAACTGCAAGGAAAGTAAGTGCAGTAAAAATGGGGGGTGTTACCACGTGTGTAACCGGTAACAGGTACGTGTTACCCAACCCGTTGAAAACAGGGCACACCAAGCAATGGTGCAAAGGGGATACCTGAAGGACCACACGAGCCCCGGCACGGGCAACATCACCCCAGCGGACACTGTACAACGTCGATCCGGCAGTCAGCTCCTTGTGAAACTTCTTGGGAACCGGTGGAAGGGGCATAATGAGGAAAAACAGGGCCCTAATGGGACATGATTGGCATGTGTAGTGTTACCGCATGTGTAACCGCTGACCTGTTACCCAGGAAAAATGTTACCCAGAGTGAGAGATACCTCTGCAGATCTATTGGGCACATGTGTAGTGTTACCGCAGGTGTAACCGCTGACCTGTTACCCAGGAAAATTGTTACCGAGAGGGAGAGATGCCTCTGCAGCTCTATTGAGCACAATTTTAGGTTTGCAAGAAATAGGCACGTCAAATCAAGACAAAAAAATTCATTGTGGAGTGCTAGGGTGTTAAGATCAAACTGACAGGGTCGTGAAGGTCGCGTTTTCTTGAGGGAATTTTATTTTCAATTATCATTGCACCTCTGCCCATTTGGTTGTTGTTACCGCTGATGTAACCGCTATGGTGTTACCCCGTATACCTGTTACCGCGAAACTCAAGGCTTGCAGCAGAACACACGACAGGCAGGTAACACATTTGCGGTAACAACAAGCACAAAAAGGCAAACTTTGCAATTCTTCCTGTCACATGTCTTGAATGAGAGGGTGACACTATGTTACCAAGGTCAGGCATCTCAAAAAACCCCCATATAACCCAACTTGAAAAAAATGACCTGTTACCCCAAATTTGACCCTGTTACCGCCCTAGATAAAGGAATATGGTTGGAACCCGGAATTTCACATGTTACATGGGTGCACTATGATGCAACAATGTGCCTTGCATGTTTCGTTCGCTCGATATTGCCCGTTTTGCACTTTTTGCGATTTGATCTTTGTGTGCTCTAACTAGTTAGAACGGGGCTAGAACGGGGTTAGAGCACTAGTTATCGCGTGGGTTATCGCGTGATAACCTAGTTATCGCGGGGGTTATCGCGGGGGTTATCGCGCGATAACTAGTTATCGCGCGAGTTATCGCGTAGGTTATCGCGCTTCATTTTATGTTTCCCCTTTTTGCTTCAGCTCTCAAAGCTTTCATTTCCTTTGTAATGGCCCTTGCTGCTGCCCACGCTTGACAGACGGTGAAGGTGCAGGCGTGGGATGCAGTAGCTCCCACGGAGTTCTCCACCAACCGTCGCGTGCGCACATCCCTGACATCACCCACCCCACCCTCTACAGCACCGACGCCCCCTTCACCATGCTTGGCATGGGTTGCCCCCACCCCTCCTTCCACAACTCCTACCCCGTTGCCACCCACGACATCCCCAACCCCCCCATCGTCACGGAGGAGGGTTTTGCCGCGGCGGGCTACCGCCAGTATGACCGCATCATCCCCGAGGATCTGTGGGCCTGACTTGCGGAGCTCGCCACGGTGGAACTCAACCCGTCGATGCTCGAGGAGGTGCATGGACCTCCAGGCCCCCGGGGAAGGTGGGCGGCGCTATCAGACGACGGTCTCCAGCGTCCCCCACTGGCTCCCGGACGACCTCTGGCAGGCAGTTCTGGCCCTGCTGGGGTTCTCCCTCCCAGGGACTTGAGGCCTTGTGCCCCAAGATCATCGAGCGGTGGGAGGCAGAACCCTACAAGGGTTTCCAGACCCCCCACCGCGATTTTGCACTGTCAGTGAAACAGTCAGTGCAGTGCATGGTCGTGAAATTCATCCCCCTCACCACCTCCCCCCCGTCCAAGTCCCTCCAGGTGTGCCCGGGCATGCAGGGGGGCTATCACACTGCTAATCGGTGGGATATTGTTATCCAACCGCTTCGCAGCGTGACGCTCCTCCGCGGGACGGTGATCCACCGCGGTGCGGGCGGGCCTGGCCGGGCACTGTTAATCCCGTTTGCACCCGTGGGCTACCGGTCGCGCATGCTGACTGTGGAGCCGGAGAGTGTAACGGAGCTGATGAACAGTGTTCCGGTGATGCCCTCCGAGCTTCTGGCCGAGGGGGCTGCAGTCGGGTCTCCTCTGGGCACAGAGGCCAGTTTGAAGTACAACCCCCTCGACCAGGGGTCTGAGGAGGCTGAGGCAGCCGCGACCGACCATGTGCCTGCCCCCCAAGAGGAGCACATGCCGGAGGCGCCGGCGGATGCGGAGGAGAGGCCGGCCGCGCCGGCTGATGCGGATGCCCCCCCCCCCCCCACAGAGTGCGGCAGAGGAGGCCGACCCCGTGCCTGATCCCCAAAATGAGCACATGCCGGTGGAGGAGAGGCCGGAGGCGCCGGCGGATGCGGAGGCGCCGGCGGATGCGGAGGAGAGGCCGGCCGTGCCGGCTGATGCGGATGCCGCCCCCCCCCCCCCCTCCCACAGAGTGCGGCAGAGGAGGTGGGAGCGGCGGGAGAAGGGGTCGGAAAAGCACAGGGGGGAGTTGCAGCAGCAGGTGACCGCCACGGCGCAGGTGCGTGAAGTTGGGGGGGGGGCAGAGGGTGGTGCCGACCCCGACCATGGGCAGCATGTGCTGTACCTGCAGACCGCGGCGGTTGAGTTGCACTCCGCACTCGGCGCCCAACGCCATATGTGGCCATCAACATGGGGGTCAAAGAGGCCACCCTCACGGAGCTGAAGGGCCTGCTGGACAAGCACCCGGTTGCGCACCTGCTTGACCCCAAGCGCAGGCGGGCGGAAGAGGGCGAGGGGAGTCAGAGTCAGGGCAGCAAGCGGTCGAGGAAATGAGCAGGCACTGGCTTGGCATGGCTTTGGCGCGCGCCAAGTGGTAAGTTGGCGCGCCAAATCCTGATTTGGCGCGCGCCAACAGGGGAGTTGGCGCGCGCCAAATGGGAAGTTGGCGCGCTAACTTACCACTTGGCGCGCGCCAACTCAGGACTCAGGATGCGCCAACGGACCGCCACCGGTGTGGCGTTGGAAGAGGAGAGGAAGGATAATTAAGAAGAAGGTGCCCCTGAAAATCGAGCAGACGGCGGCTGCCGAGTGGGTGAAGAGTGAGGGATGGGACACCATGTGTGACCATCTGGAAGGGGCCCTCCGGAGGGCCTCCTGCAGCATGTCGTTGACAATGGGGGGGGTCCAGGTGTCTTGGACGGACGCCTTCCGGAAATGGGGAAAATCCCTGTTGGCAACAAGCGATGTCGTCTGGAAATCCGGACCGTTGCAGTTGCCCGACATGAAAATTCTGCGAACAGAATGGAAAAAAATGGGGGAGGCCCATAAGGCCTGTGAAATGAACGTCACCCTGTGGGCCCATCTGTGGATTGACCACCTGTTGGGATGGGCCCGCAGGTGGGGGCACATTGCCATTTTTGCCGCCTTCAAAGGAGAGGGGCGGCACAAAGCCCTGAAATGTGAAATTTCAAAGCGCAGCTTTCGAGGTGGAAGTAAAGGCGGCCGGGTGTCCAGTGTGTGGGGGGCCAGAGTGCGGGTGAAGGGGGGCAAGGGGGATCGCACGCGGAAGGGGTGGGGGGAAGTGATCCGCTCAGATAATCTGGACTGGGGGTTGTACAATAAAAAATTTTCTGTTTGGGAGTCGTCGTGGACGAAGCAAAGTGGGTACATAGAGATAAAGGGGTCTTCGTCCAGGCTGAACAGGGGTCCCAAGGCATGTGACCTCTATATATGATTCATGGCCCCCATGGCCCCCAGTTTTGAGCTACGGCTCCACAGTGTACAGTGCACTACATCGGGAAGCACATCTTCTTGCACATTCACAGTCTTTTGCACATTCATCAAAAAAAGATGGAACAATGCTTTCTTCGTGCCAAGTGTGCAAGGGCAGGTGAGGGACGGAATTTCCAGTGACAACAATAGTATGCAAGTCGATGGTTTGATCGGTGGGGGGACATTTGGCGCGCGCCAAGTCTGGACTTGGCGCGCGCCAACTTGACAGTTGGCGCGCGCCAAGTCCGGACTTGGCGCGCAGACTTGCGACTTGGCGCGCCAACTTGTGAATTTGCGCGAGCCCAGGCCCGGGAAGCCAACTTTGGGACTTTTTTACCGTGTAGGAGTGTTTTCAGCACGAGAGGGGCATGAAACCCGGGGGTTTTCAGGGTAAGAAGTTTCCATTTACTGCGGCCAAAAAACCGTGCACGTACACGGTTTTCCTAGAGAAAACCCGTGCATGAACACATTTTTTCTAAAACCGGGTAGTTGGAGGGAAATTTTTATAGAAAAAAACGGTGTACAGGGAACACGGCCCCCTTGCCCTTTCCTACTCTTGGGGTGGGCCTTTGGACAATGTGTTTGTCTTCCTCTCTCACTCTCTGAATCCTTTTCTCTCTCCGTGTGTGTTTGTCTCTCTCTTTTTCTCTCTCGGTTTGTCTCTCTCTTTTCTCTCTCCTCATTTCTCTCTTCTCCCCCCCCCCCCTCTCTCTCCCCTCCCGCCCGCCCCCCTATCTCTCTCTTTGTTTCTTTCCCTGTCTGTCTCTCTCTCTCTCTCTCTCTCTCTCTCTCTCTCTCTCTGTCTCTCTCTCTCTCTCTCTCTCTCTCCCTCTCTCTCCCTCTCTCTCTCACTCTCTTTCTTTGTTTGTGTGTTTGTGTGTCTGGTTGTCTCTCCCTTTCTCACTCTCTCTCTCTCTCTCTCTCTCTCTCTCTCTCTCTCTCTCTCTCTCTCTCTCGATCACCACAAAACACTCACAGGCCAACCCCAAAACAAGGACTCTGGGCAAACGGTGTAACGCACCGACAACGCGCAGCACATCCATCCATCCATCCATCCATCCATCCATCCTCTCTCTCGCTCTCTCTCGCTCTCTGTCTTTCTCTCTCTCTCTCTCTCTCTCTCTCTCTCTCTCTCTCTCTTTCTCTGTTTGTCCATTTCTCTCTCTCTCTCTCTCTCGCTCTCTCTCTCTCTCTCTCTCTCTCTCTCTCTCTCTCTGTTTGTCCATTTCTCTCTCTCTCTCTCTCTCTCGCTCTCTCTCCCTCTCTCTCTCTCTCTCTCTCTGTTTGTCTGTTTCTCTCTCTCTCTCGCTCGCTCTCTCTCTCTCTCTCTCTCTCTCTCTCTATTTCTCTCTTTGTTTGTATCTCTCGCTCTCTCTTTGTTTGTCTCTCTCTCTCTCTCTCTCTCTCTCTCTCTCTCTCTCTCTCTCTCTCTCCGTTCGTATCCCTCTCTATCACGCTCTCTCTCCCTTTCTCTCTCCCCCCCCCCTCGATCTCTCTCTCTCTCTCACTCTCTCCACGGATGTGCACAATACTTAAGGAATATATCTCCCAAGTTCTGCCCCAAAAAACTTCCCTTATGTCGAAAACCATGTACGTACACGGTTTTCTCAGAAAAAACCCGTGTACGTACACAGTTTTTTGGGTCCAGAAAACCGGTGCACGTACACGGTTTTTTTCTATAAAAATTTCCCTCCCTACACGGTTTTAATGAGAACCCCCCAATTGTCGGCAGGCCCCAAGATTCTGGGACCCGCCGCACATTGTATGGCGACTATGGGGGTGCCAACCAGCACAAGCACAACCCCCACAAGCTCCATGATCTGCCAGTCCTCAAAAGGTTGGCAGATCGTGTGCTGGAGACGGCGAAGAAGATTGTGGTGGGGGGTGGCGGATGGAGCTGCACCATCCTTGACATGGCCGAAATTTCGAGCTATGACCACACCCCCCAGCACCTCCATCGCGACGCCCCCCCCTACACCATTCCTGAAGGCACATTGATTGTCAATTGCCTTATTATGCTAACCCATAATCATGAGGAGGAGGATGGGTCACATTTTCTTTTTGTGCCCTCTAGTAGTTCGGGGTTCCTTGACCCTTGGGTGGAGAGGGCTGTGCCATTCAAGAGGGGCACCGCCTTTTTTTTTTAATGCCCTTGATGTCCACCGGGGGTCGGGCATTCCAAAGGCCTCCCCCACGGGGGTGACCCACCCCCGCCTCATGGCATTTTTTACCATTGAGCTAACCCAAGGGGGGAATCTTTGATTCCACAACCTGCACGTGACCCAGTCCATCAAACGGCCCCAGCTGGGGGCACCTGGTGGCCGGGTGGCCAAGACAGTCCAGTGTGATAGGGGCGGTTAGGTATAGGGGGAAGGTCGTAGCCAAGTGCTACGGCTGCGAACGGGCGGTTTTGTGCGCCGCCCACAAATATGGCCTTTGTGTGCCATGCCAGGAGGGGGAGGAGGTGGAGGGGGGGGAGGAGGAGGAGGTGGAGGAGGACCCCAATGGGGTCAGCATTGAGCCATCTGCTCAGTGCTTGCTCCTGGTAGGAACAACCACCGGGCATTTTTTGTTGTCGGGTTGGGGTCCAGGGAATGGGAGGGAGGTGATTGCCCCCCTCACTAATGAGGAGGTGGGGGGGGTCGCAGGCCACCCCGATCAGTGCCCCTTGGCCAAGGTGTGCCATGGGGAAGCACTGCCCTGGCCCTCCCTGCAAGGGATTTTGGGATTAGGGTGCCGCCAGGGTGCATTTTGGTGGTGAGGAGGGGAATGTATGCAGGAGTGGCAAGGGTGGCCCCTGAGGTGGAGGGGGTGGCCCAGGTGGTGGAGTGGAGGCAAGTGGGGGAGTATGCGGCCGTCACGGACTTGGTGTGGCTACGGAGGATGAACCTGGTGCTGGACGACGCCAAGAAGGAGGGCCAAGGCATGTGCCCATGTCACCAGGTGTGAAAACTTCCCACAACACCCTGCACTAACCCCTGCTCTGACTAGTCATCGCGCTAGGTTATCGCGTTCTAACTAGTTATCGCGGGGTTATCGCGGGGGGTTATCGCGGGGGTTATTGCGTTCTAACTAGGTTATCGCGCGAGTTATCGCGGTAGTTATCGCGCGTTTTTTTTGTTTCTTTTGTTTTTCTCGGGCCACCATCCGGCAGCTGCCGCGCATTTTCGTCCAGGACGAAGCTCAGCCAGCAGGAGCAGCAAGAGGAGCAGCAAAAGTAGCAGGGGCACGGCCCGCCAAGCCGGTGGCGGCCCGTGTGGAGCTGGAGGGGGAGAAGAGGCTGCCGGAGGGGGCGTCGTGGCGGTGGGGGGAGCCTGGGGATGAGGCCTGCCGGATGGGGGGGACGGGATGGTACCGGCAGGTCACCATCACCAAGAAGGAGGGGGGGATGGAGAGGAAGTCCAACCTCACCCTCCCCTCCTATGTGTGGGTTGGGGGAGAACTGGCCAAATGGCCGAATGCCGCTGAGGGGGAAACGGTTGCGGAATTTTTGTGTTTGTTTGGGATGAGTGACCCCCCCCCATCTGTGTTGGATGCCATTGCCGAATGGGTTCGGCAGTATGCACCCAAGGGGGGAAGGCCGGGAAAGCAGACAAAGCGGGGGCCCGAGGTGGTGGTTGTTGAGGCGCACGCCCCCCCCCCCCCCATATGGGTAAGGGCCCCACCCCCTCCCCTGAGCCCTCCCCCAAGCCGTCGAAGGTGGCGAAGGTGGCGGCCCAGCCCCCCCCTGAGGCCCTGGATGTGGAGGCCTTGGGGGCCAGTGTGGCCACCCTCGTGACGGACGCTTGCCAAGTTTTGGTGGAGCAAGCGGCCGCCACGGGGGTTGAGGCCGCACTGGCCAAGGGTCGGTCGGCCGACCACAAGTCGGCCTTGGCGAAGGCCGAAAAGGTCCAGGGCAACACTCAGCGTGCCCTGGACCAGGCCCTCAACCTGGCCGCCAAGAGGGGGGAGGAGGTGGAGGCGATGAGGGGGGCCCTCAAGGAGGCCCAGGAGGGGAGGCAGAAGGCCGAGGTGGAGGCGGCCCAGCTGAGGGTGGAGGTGGAGGCGCAGCGGAGGAGGGGGGATGACCTCCAGCAGCGCCTGCGGGTGGCTGAGGCGCAGGTGCGCACCCTCACCTCCACCCTCACAGCCTCCTTCACCGCCCAGCAGGGGCTGGGGCCGCAAGGGGTGCAGAGTTAGGGTAGCGGGAGTAGGAGTGGGAGTCAATGACTCCTGGGTTTGCTAAGGGGGTTGCCTAAGGGCATTTTTCGTGGGGAGGAGCGATATGGGGCCCGAGTGGACATTTGCCACTTCGGCCTAGTGGGAAGCGGAAACCCCAACCCCTCTAATTTTAGGGCGACCCACATGGCTGCTGCTACCCTGAGGCCTACCCTCACCCCCTTGGTTGTAGACCTGAATGAGTATTGCACCTCCAATGCTCCACCATGGTTCTCATGGTGTAGCATCCAAGTTGTTCGCCCCCAAGGGACGGACACCATGGGCCTTCACGCCCATTTGCGTGATGGGGCGCCCATGGCGCTTCTTGTGTGTGTGGGGTCTTTCACGGGGGGTGATTTTTGGGTGTAGAGTGGTGGCCTGCTGAATCCCTCCCTGAGGGAAAAAAAGCGGCACACCCGTGTGTGCAAGGGTAGGGCGGTGGAGGGTTGGGCATGCATGGCCACCCCCCAAGCCCCGGTGTTGTTCAACACCAGGGCACTACACGCTCCATTGCCATGGGAGGGCGAGCGATGGAGCGTGATTTTTTATAGTGCGGGGGGGGGGGGGGTGTTGCACTGCACGCCTCTGTGGCGGCAGCAGCTGGTGGCCATGGGTTTTAGGGTGCCCAATGCTTGCTCTAACCCCTCCAGTTAGTGCGCACTGACCTCTGCTCTAACTAGTTATCGCGGTAGTTATCGCGCTCTAACTGGGCGCTCTAACTAGTTTGTACCGGTACATTATCGTGGGGGGTTATCGCGTTCTAACTAGTTATCGCGGGGGTTTATCGCGGGGGTTATCGTGCGATAACCTAGTTATCGCGGGGGTTATCGCGTGGGTTATCGCGTGTGTTTTTTGGGCCGTTGCTTCACAACCCTCCCTCATTTCCTGCCCAGGCCCTCTTATTCTTCATGGATAATGCTGTCAACGAGGCCCTGAGGGCTCTCAACATAGCTAACCTCCGGCGGTACACCGATCTGCAGTGCCCCAAGGCCCGGCGGCGGTGGTTGAAGGCGGTTCAGCGGCTAGTGCGAGTTCTATTGGGTGATCCGAACATTGTGTGTGGCACCAACACCAAAGGAGAAGTTTGCTTAAGTGGTGGGGCGTGCACTGCCCTGTTTGTCCCACTTGGTGGCCATCTTGCATTCACAGCTCAGGAGCATGAGGCCTTGAGCATGCTACGCACGGCTTGCAGCATGCATCTCTCCCAACGAGCCCTTTTGCGAATGCCGCGCCGTTGCACACAACGGGACCTAAGGACCGTTCGGCAACGGATCATGCCCTACTTTCCCCAAGCAACCATTGTAAAGTCTACCACAGGCCGCAAAAGGGCAGCTGCCCATGTGCCTTTGCAGTCAATTGTGCAAAATGCGATATCTATGGCCCGAGTTATTGGGAAACCCCCCCCTAGTGGCGTTGCCATTGTTGTCATTTCAGTTGATGCGACGTCCTTGTGGAAGGCATCCTCTTCCCGTGCGGATGTATGGGTTAATGTATGGGGGGGGGGGCAAAGTATGCTTCGAAGGTGAAGCTATGGGCCTCATGGTTTTGCATGGATGGCGCGGATGAACAGGCTTTTTTGAGAAGCCTGGACATCTCCGCCAACCTCAACCAAGAGGTGAGGGATGTGGAGGAGGACGTTGTCCTCTTTCAAAACCAATTTTTGACTTGCACTGTCATTTTGACAGGGGATGGGAAGGGGATGCAAGCAATGGGGGGGGCTGGGTCTAAGTGTTGGTTGTGCAAAGACCCCAATGGTATTGTTGAGGAAATGGGGGTGGAGTCCACCTCAAGATGGGGGGCATTCTTGAGAAGTGTGACCCCTGATAGGCGGCCGGGGGACTACCAACATGCAGCATGCCGCATTCTAAACGGCATTGCAAAGCGCACTGAGACCACCCTTCAGGCCCTCTCCCTTGGTACCCCTCGTAAGGCCCAAGCTCTTGCAGCTTTGCAGGCCTTCAAACAAGCCCTCAAGGATGAGACCTCAGGCATCCCTCTGAGGGAACGTCTCCCCTCGGCCTCGAGGGCCACAGAAAAAGATTTCGATCTTACAAGCACCAAAGTTTTCCTAACCTCACCCCCCTTCCAAAGGCAATTTGTGGATTGCCTCAAAGAGCATGTCCCCACAGTGAGGACCCCTAGTGGACCTCCGTTATGGGTTGTTGTGCATGTCATGGTGAAATGCATTGAGGGTTGATATGAGCTTTGGAGGGTGAGGGAGATGTACACTCTAACCCAAGTGGAACGCCACCGTGCGTTGACCACAAAATTTTCAAAAGCTTGGGGAGACTCAGGTTGGTCCCCCACCAAGTGGATCCATTGGTGCTTGGCACATTCCACTTTTTTTGCCGAGAAATGGAGGAACATTTTTCATTTTTCCTCCATCCCAACGGAGTATCGGCATGGGCCTTACAAGAGGTGGCTCAAAAATTGTTTTCAGGGTTGGTCCTTGGTGAGGCCAAGTGTGTCCCTCCGCCACATGCACCATTGCATGTCCATGAACGCTCTGGAGCAAGGGCTTTTGGTGCTGGAGGCAGCCAAGGCCTCAAACATTGATGACTTTGTATGAAAAAAGACCATACATGCTTTGTGCCAAGTGTTTTGTGTTGTTTGTCCTAGGGAGGGATGGAGGAGGGGTGCGCGATAACTACACGCGATAACTACGCGATAACCCAGTTATCGCGCGATAACTAGTGCTCTAACTAGTTAGAGCAAGGTGCTCTAACTGTGTTCTAACTCTGTTCTAACTGTGCTCTAACTCTTTGACCCCCCCCCCCCCCGCCAAAAACCACCCCTATGATGCGGGTTATGTGGGGAAAGAAAGGGGATGGGGGTTTTTTGAGGGTGCTGAATCCATTTTTTTAGGTGGTTTGCCCCAAAATTGAGGCTAGGTGGGTGTTCCGGAAATTGCGTTCTAACTAGGGGTTCCGCACGACGCCCTAGAACGCCGCATCCCTATGTTGAAAGGGATGGGTCTCTTGACACCATAGCCCACCATGTGGCCGGCAAACTCCACTTGCTCGACGAACATGTTGGCCTTGTTGGCTGACACATCAAGCGTCCTCCTCGTGAGGCGCTGCAGTACGAGCCGTAGATGCTTGACATGATTCTGCACAGCCTTCTCGTAGGTAGCACCACCAGAACTCACAATGATGTTGTCCACGAACGGGCGGGCGAAGTCACGGTACTCCTTCAGGACATCACTGAGGAGACGCTCGAAGGCGGCATTGCCATTTTTCACCCCCATCGGCATCACAAGCCACTTGTAGGTGCCGAAGGATGTTCACATTGTCGTACAGTCCTGTGATTCCTCGCCAACTTCATTTGGTGGTACCCGTGCTTTAAAGCCGGCAAGCTGAACACCCGTTTTTGGACTTGGTCCTGCAGAATGTCGTTGATCAAGGGGATCCCATACAAATGGATCTTAGGCATGGGGTTCAATCGTCGGTAGTCCACCACAAGTCGCCAAGTTCTTTTAGCCTTTTTGAGGACAATGAAGGCTGGAGACCCCCATTCGGAGCCGGAGTGGGCTATCCAGCCATGCTCCAGGAACTGGTCGATGATGGCCTTCATTGCCTCCACCCTGTCGCCAGTTAGGGCGAAATTCCTTTGGTAGAACGGTTTATGGTCTTTGACCAATTTAATGATAGCTTCACCGAATGCACTGTGTTCCTTCCCAGGGGGATGTTTCGCAGGCGTATAGTGCCAATCACGTGCCCCAACTCAGCTTTCACCATATCCTCCAATTTTTGGAGAGCCCGATCTGCCTTTGCCTTGGACAAGGCTTGAGTAGGCACCTGGACCACCAAGGCAATACCTGGCTCGGGGATGGACTGGTCAATCCACTCCATGCGGTCGTTAATAGACACGATGATCCGGGCAAGGTCTCTCAGCAAGCATGGGTGGTGCCAATTGTTCGGTCCACGGATGTCCAGATTCCTCATGGCCTTATGATTGAGGCCCTCTTGAGATGAGGGGGCATTGATGTCGATGATGCTGATGATGGGGATTTTGACTGCTCGTCCAATAATTCACCCATCGGATATCAAATCCACGAATCACCCTGAAATGTGCCGACATTACATCCCTGGTGTGGATGATGGTGTCATGGGCGGTAGGTAGTAGGGGATGGTTGTGCTCCCACGTAGTGGAGACAACTTCATCATCCGACTGATTCTTCAATTTGGTACCCCAAATGGGCACCATCAGGTTAGTATCCTCCTCGTATCGAAATCGCACGACTGAAATCCGAGCAATTTCCAGTTTAGATGGCAGGGCGTCGAAGGATCCGTCACCCAGAACGCCCTGGTACCCGCCTTCCAAGGCGTGTGATCGAGTGCTTTGCCATTTTCCCTCTGGAACACTTTGGTGTGGGGCGGAAATGTGTAATCCGCCAGGGTTATGCCGTCCAATGCGCCATAATAGGCAGCCTCTTTGGACGGGTAGGTGGATGAATAATCCGGTAGCAGCAGAGTCCCCTTTGCTTGGTCCTTGATGAGCTACTGGACGACCTGTTCGAGCCATTCGAACGGGATTGGCCCAAATAAATTCCTTGGACCAAGATTTCTGCCATGTTCTGTTCATCTCGGTCCAGTACCGAGGAAATCGGTGCTTGGAGGCTGAGACGAAGGCCTCCACGGTGCGTGTGGGGCAGCCAAAATGGCGTAGCACCTCTTGTAGGTGTTCCGATTGGATGGTGTAGGAGCTGGTAACCCAAGGTGGGGGTCGATCTGGCAGGACATCTGGAGGTAACGACTGAGGGCTGTCTCCATGGCGGAGACAATTGCAATCTCGCCTCCAATCATGAGGGTGCCGCTGGCCACCATGAGCCTAACCGGCTGGCCGATGGTGTGGAGGAGGGAGGGGTCTAGGAGCCCACGGCGGACGAGATTGACCTGGCCCCCAAGTCCAACAACACAAGCAAGTCTTTGGTGGTGCCGTTAGGCAAAGTCAAGGAGAATGTGAGAAGCACCTGAGTTCCTTCGGCCGTGTGTCGAACTTGGTGGAGCTCGATTCAGGCATCTTGCCGCAAGAGCTCTGACAGGGATGAGGAGAGGACAATAGCCTTCGCTGTTGGCGTGTCCAGGGGGGCATCTTGCCGGAGGATCTCTGGTAGGGAGGAGGAAAGAGCTATTGCTCTGGGCGTCAGCGTTGCACCGGCTGGGCATGCATTGGTGCAATTCCCCCTCTACTTGGCGGCCGGCTCTCCCCGGGTCCAGATCAAAGGAGGACGGGAGCGAGACCGGGGGGGGCTTGAGGACGGCGGCCGGGCGGGAGGAGGCAAAGGGAAGGACGGGGCTGGGAAAGAACAGCGACAGCAAGGGGTACGCGGAGGGAAGGGGGGGAGGGAACGGACAACGAGAAGGGAGGGAAGGGACAAGGGAAAGGGAAAGGACACGGACGCGGGGGAGACGGAGGGGGACGCCACGACCCCCGGCATCAAGGAGGGCGGGGTAAGGGCGTAGGGGGCAAGGGGAAAGGCAAAGGGCACCAGCTGCTAGGGAAGGGGGAGGGGGATAGTCACCGCGAGAGGAGGCCCCCCTCAAGGCATTGCAGTGCATGTCCCCCGGCATCCAACGCATGCCCCCCAGCCGGATTGGGGAGCCATCCCCAACCCCCTCCGCGATGAGTTCCTCCCTGCGGTTCTGGATCCAGATCTAGGTCCTGGGTTGGCTCAATTGGGCCAACGCAGGAACCGGCCCCGGCCAACGCAGGAACTGTACCTTCAATGACGTCCTCCTCTGCCAAGATGCCACCGGGGGGCTGAATGGCCTGGGAGGAGCATGAGCGACTCCTCCGCGTCATCATCTGCGTAGGCAGGTCCAACCGCGCGCCGGGCTGGCCGGCGTTCCTGGAGGGGGGGGTAATGTTGCGCATTGTGGACCCCGATGCCTACCGTTGGCTGCCGCGGGCTCCGTGGACCGCCGTCCAGCGCTGGCGCTACCGGCCGCGGCCACTGCCGCAGGCCCAGTCCTCGCAGAAGCGGCGGAGGACTCATAACCCCCCCCCCCCCCCATGTTTCCTCGACAGCGCCCGGAGGACAGGACGCCAAAGAATCTAGGGCTACCCCGGTTGGGCCCGCACAGGCCACCCCCCCCCCCCCCTATGAACCAGATGCGGCGCGTGGGGGCGCCTCCCCAGCCCCGCCGGCCCATCACACCCACGCACAGGGGGGCCCGTGCGACCTGAGCCCTCCGTGGAGCGGGGACACCTCGGGGAACCCAACGTGATGCACATGATAGGCGGGCGCCGAGCCTAGGATGCCACCGTTGACCCGGCTAACCCGAACCCCAGTCATGGCCCGGCAGAGTTGGAAGCGTGGGGTGCGTCGCTAGAAGGTGTGCGTAGAACCCCCCCCCCCTTTTGCGTACCACTAGAACCACAATGTGCACGCGTCTACAATGCCTAAGAGTCACTGTACGAGTTTTCATAAGTGTCCTAAGTCCAAAGCAAGCCTAGGTTGTGAAGGGCCACACGCGATGTTGAATTCCCAAAAACGACCAAAAGCGCACAAAGGTGGGTTCTTGCACGGGTTCCAGCGTAGAAAGGGGGGTTCCAGCACGGGTTCCAGCAGAGGGTTCCAGCGCAGAAAGGGGTTCCAGCAAGGGGTTCCAGTAGGGGTTCTAGCACCTTTGTTTCACCATTGTTCCCTTGCATTTCATTGACAACCCACATGCCTTTGTTGGCCCCCTTGGTCGACTGGACCAGGGCTGCCCGGGCTGCCGTGGGCACTCGGGGCTATGCCGGCCCCGATGGCTTGGGCTGCACCAACCTCACCGCCCCCCCCCGACACCAAGGTGGTGATCCCCCCGGGCACCACCATTGCCCGCATCCGCCTCACCGCCCCCCCTTCGCCGCCGAGAAGAAGCCGTGTGCCCTCACGTATGGTTGCACGGTCTCCTGAAGGACAACCCCGAGGTGCCGATCCCGCAGGTCAGGCTGCACGCCGACGACCTGGATGATGCCGTGCAGGCCTGCACCGCGTGGGCCAACCCCACCGTGAACAAGACGCAACGGCGTCAGGTCGGGATGGAGGGCACCACGCTCCTCTTCGCCGCCCACAAGCCCACTTCCAAGAAGGCCAGGAAGGACAAGTACACCACCTCGACACCCTCCGCAACGTGGTGCACAGCAAGCCGGCCATGTCCCTCCCCAACTACTCCCTCACCAGCCACCCCCCCTACCGTTGGAAGCCGGAGCTCTTGGGGTTGACTACGTCCGTGCTCATGAGCGAGGGCTTGTTCTTGCCCATCCCCATGTGCGACGCCCTGCCGCTCATTGGGACAAGCGAACCGGTGAAGCAGACTGACGTCTTCCGGGACATGAACGAGGAACTCTCAGAGTTGGGTCAAACGGGGCACGTTTTCAAGGAGGAGTTCCCGGCGAAGGATGGCGACATGCTGCATGGCGAACATGAAGATCGAGGCGGACAACGTGGGGCAGAGATGGGGCGACATCTTACATGGCATGGCCAAGCCCAAACCTGCCACCGGATCCAGGCCACAGGGCTGCCGTGTGCGCGGTGATTCCGACGGGCAGTGGGCGTCAAGACGAAGGTCTTCAGCTTCCTCATCGACGTACGGGAGTGTATGGTAGTGGCACCGCTGGAAGTCGCTGAGGCCGCGCCGAACAGGAACTCACCTAACCCAGCGCCACCGGACGCGGTCCACAACCACCTAAAGCAGGGGCGCTGGACCTACCCCGCTAACCCTCGAACCTCAAAGGGGCGCCCCTGACTCCCGGTACCGGGAAACGCGGGGTGGACGGCCGTTGGCGTAACCCGCAGGCCAGGCCCCGCCCAACACAGCGTGCGCTTGACCCCCATGCCCCCCCTAGGGAGGCAGAGGCCCCACCCAACACAGCGTCCGCTAGACGCCCATGGCCCCCGAGGGAGGCAGAGGGAGCAAAAGTACCGCATGGAGCACCCTGCCCCTCCCCCCTTCCAAACCACTAGGCGTCCCCCCGCGGGACCCGCTGGGACACGACCCTAGCATCCCCCCTCCCCTTTACCCTTGGGGGGGCGCTAGCCACTAGGAGGCAGCGGGGCGGAAGTGCGAACCATGGCGGAGACGCCAGGGTAAGGCCTAGTCAAATGGGGATGACGAGGACCCCCCCCCCCCCCGACCCACCTCCGCCCCCAACCAACACCCCCCCCGCCAAGGGGGCGTGCTCCCCCAGTGGAGGACTGGCCTGAGGAGACCACCCCGCCCCCCACACGGGCCAACCGGCGCCCCGCACGACGGCCCCCGAACCGCGATGCACGTCGCCGCCCACGGAAAACGAACCGCCAACGCACAGAAGAAGCAGGGAGGGAGGCACGGGGGGCGGACCGCCAACCCCCCACTCCCCCACAGGAACTACAGAGCAGGGGACCCGACCTGGAAGCGCGGAGGGGTGCGAACCACATGGAATGGCCCTACCAGCGCCCTGCGAGGGGACCTCGCGAGGTGCGCGCGTAAAAGAAGCGGGGGCAGGGGCTACAAGCGGTGTGGGAGCGAGAGCGCACGAGCACACAAAGGACACGCGGCGCGAACTAAAAGGACTACCGGACCGAGAGCGCGGAACGCACAGACTACATGGAATGGCGTACCGGCGGGCAAGGGCACGGGACACCCAAACAGAACAACCCGCCACACACACCACGAGGGCCGCGAGGGACAGACGGAGATAAGGGGGCGGTGGGGATGACAACAGGCGCTAGCCCCGCTCCCGGCCTGCCGCGAGCGCCGCGCACACGCCAACAGGGCGGTGTGCCCGCCAACGCGTAGTGGGGCGCAGCACCACGCACCAGCCCCGCGGCTGGGCAGCCTCTGCGCCAGCCCCGGGGGTCCCACTGGCGATAAGCCAATAGCACAGGCAGTAGCGCCGGCACCCTGGGCAACCACGCATTAGGGGGACGACGCAGTGGGTAAGAACTTACTAGACTCACACTGACGGGGCACTGGCAAAAGGGGAAGCCAGGAGAGAGCCCAATGAACCTGGGGGACCCGCCACGAGGGAGGAGGTGTGTTTCGAAGGGCGCCCCACTAGGCCCCGTGGGGCGCCTATTACGTGGCCCGACCAGGTAGCCCCCTCGGAGGCGGAAAGGCGTCTAGTACCCGAAAGGTCAAACCTCAATCCTCAAGCCTCTCCGTTTCGGAGATTTTTTCGGGGTTGAGATCAAATGTGGGGGTACTCATCTCCTTCGCGTAGTCAACGATTCGGTCCGCGCCAGGAAAGGAGGCGGTCGTGACTTTGGAAGAGGCCACGGGGCGGGCATTGAGGACGCCCAAGAGGGTGATCCGTGGAGAATGGGTTGGACCATGGTTTCGGGAGAGCCCCCCAAGTCCCGGGTAACCGGAAACTCCCACAGGCTGAGCGATTCCTCTCCGGGAGAGGTGTAAGGCGGGCGGTAGCCACCGTTTGATTGTAGATCGTAGAGCGAATGGTGGGGCTCTAGCCTAGGGTAAGCCGTCGGAGTGGCAAGCGAAGGTTTGGTGACCGGATTTTCGGGCCACAAAGGGGCCGTCAGAGAGGATGATTGGTAGCTAGGGTCAAAGCTGCCGATGCGGGCGTTGTAGGGTTTCGATGGGATGAATGCTGGACCCGGCGCCACTTCTGGAAGGTACTCTGGCGCCGAATGTGAGGGAGCTGAGGCCACATGGGCACGACGGTCCCTCCGAAGGTCCTGGTCGTGGATTGAAGTGAAGATCAGAAGTGAAGGAGTTGGAGGCGGATGGGAAGCTCACGCTGGGGGCGGTGCACTGGGTGTGGGCGCCACCGATGGCTGAAACCCTGGTGACACCAGGTACCTCTCGAACTCAGTAATTTTGAGGTTGAAGGTGGTGTGCCCGAACTCCAGGAGTGTGTCCTTGAACAACTCCAACTCCTTCACTCTCTCATTGAGAGATTTTACCTCCTCCATGGACTTCCAAACCTAGGATAATGACCCCTGCACCTTGCGCTCCTTAGGATGCGGCAAGGCCCCCTCTCCGAGATGGTGCTCTTGATGGTAGCAGATGCCCTTCGTCTCTCACAAGTCATTCCTGCAAGCCTTGCCATGAGAGCCCCGACTTGTTATCCCCGTCTACGGGGCCTAGTGTCTCCACAAAATGTGCAGCTGTCGCCATCTACTAAGGGCTCCATTAAGCAGAGAATGGTGCAAAATGCATTCGGTCCTATGCACGAGAGTCTCCACACTACATGTCTCAAAATCACCCACACGGTGCTAATTTTGTCCACTAGACGGTCGAGAGGTCACACCAAAGAGTGGACTGTAAGTTCGGAACACGGACCGTCCCCGTCGGCTCTAAGGGGTGCCGTTGCGACCATGGGGCGGCGGGCGGGCGGGGGGGGGGGGGGCTACCTTTTCTTTTAAGCCCCGCCTTAGGCTGTGGCATGGCCCACAGTCCGGGATGGTGCTCTTGATGTTAGCAAATTTCCACCGGCTCTCACAAGTCCTTCCTGCAAGCCTTGCCATGGGAGCACCGACTTGTCATCCCCCTCTATGGGGCCCAGTGTCTCCACAAAACGTGGACTTGTCACCCATGGTACACACTACTAAGGGCTCCATTAAGCCGAGAACGGTGCAAAATGCATTCGGTCTTGTGCACAAGAGTCTCCACACTACATGTCTCAAAATCACCCACCGATTGCTTATTTTGGCCATTGGATGGTCAAGAGGTCACACCAAACACTGGAAGGCAATAATGTTAAGGACATTCCTTCTTTTTTGGTCAACCCCGCTGTCGCTTGGACGCAAGTACGTGCCACATTGCCATCCACACAGATTCATAACATTTCACACGCGTTGCTTGCAAACACAATTTTGCCGAGTTAAGGAGGGTGCTGGAATGGAATGTGGTTATCCACAAACAGAAGCATGAGGGCAAGTATGATGAGAAACATTGGAGGCAAAAACTGCCCTATCGCCGACTCCTTGGTACAGTTGGTACGAACCCGTCCCCAAATGTAGAGGAGGAAATGCAACCACAAGTGAACACCATTGAGAGAGTCATCATTGATGCCCTGAACATGTCTAGATTAGGCTTAGCTGCCCTGATCGACGAAGCACCAAGGTCTGAAGGTTCGTCACTCACTAATCCAGCGGTACAATGGTCCCAGCGGCCCCAGACCGCGACCTGGCAAATGGAGGCACCAACGGACCACATTACCCGGGCCCCTGCCCTCCACCACACATGCCACCGCGCCCCCTTAAAGGGGGATCCGTTAAGTAGCCGTTGCATGCCCTTCTCGAGCTGCTGCTTTGACCAGGCCGGCTCGTCCTGCGCCCCGGACTCTGGGTAGTAGCACGCGAGCCACTGCAACCACTCCCGCGTGAGCTCTGTGAGCGAACGCTGTTGCCACGCCCGCCGAGTCTTTCAGTCGAAGAACTTGACCGCGTCGTCCACCACCGCCCATCGCTACAGGTTGGTTGCCTCTCCATCTCGCAGGAAGAGCTGGAATGAGACCACCGCCAGTCCCACCACGGCCTAGTTGTCCCTGCCACTAGCCTTTGCCGCTATCTATAGCAGCGTGACCGGTGATCCCCAGATACGCTCCTTGGCCGCCGATCGTGTCTTCTTGGCCGCCTTGACGGACCTCCCGACCGTGGCAGGTATGCTAGCGCCCGCAAACCGCACTTCCACCGCCACAGTGGCCGTGCTGATGGTTCCCTTGGGCGTGCTCTCCGACTTTCCCAGTCTGGTAGACTACAGCAATGTTAGCTCGAGCACCTGGATACACACAAGCACAAGGACCCGTTCCGCTATGTCGTGCAGAAACCGGCGCTCCACCGCGACCAACCGTCCAAGGTGGCACTTCTACGTCCCCGGACACGAATCCTCCCATCCCAGCAAAATGAACGTCTGCCAGCTGTGAAGAGCGTCTTGTCGCCGCAGTCGCTCGAACTTGTTGAGAGCACACTCTCAGGTGCGAGCACCCTGTCCACTTGCGGCGCACCTCCGTAGCCCCCCCCCCTTCGACCCCAGCCGCCGGGGGCCCCCTTCCATTCAGTCGCTTTCAGTGGGCACTGGAACCACCAGTGCTTGACCCGGCAGACGCCGGAGGGATACCGCGGCGGCTTGCCTGTCTTGAGTACCTTGACCCCTTTTGATTCATACGTTTCATCCGGCGTCCCCATGTTGGTGAACCTGTCCTTCACGCGTTCACGCCGCTTGTCTTGCACGTGCTGTGGGGCCACCTTCCCGGGTTTTGGCTTGTCCGCGGGTTTGGTCTCCGAGGGCCCAGGCCTTGATGGATTTTGTTGCTCGTGCGCTCCACCTAGTTGGAGTTGCACTTCCTCCTTCTCGACTTCGAACAGTACGTGGGACCACACCTCTAACAGGGCACCAACGGCCGCTTCGTACTCGGAGTCCAACATGCTCTGGACATTGTAAAATGCCCAATTCGCCATCACCCCTGCCAGCGCCCGGGCCGAGTCAGGCTTCGTTTCATTCGCTCGCAGTTCTTGGCCTGCCTCCGACACAAATACCCCCTTGCGCAGCTGCAGCCCCGCTTTGGCAGCTCTCAGCTTTTGTATCTGCTTCTTTATGATGATTTTCATGGCTTCCATCTCTTGCCTCATACGCTCCAGGTCCGCTGCCACCGTCTTGTCCTTTGGGGAGTCGCCTGCGGCTGAACTGGCCATCAAACTACAAATGGTGTATACCATGGACTGAGCTCTAAAAAGCTGTGCAACTCAAAATCTTTCGAATTGAAGGACATGCAGCAAACTAGGCAGACAACTGTGGAATATCAAGTAAAGGCACTCTGCGGGTGGGGGGGGGGGGGGGCAACGTGCAGAATGATAGAAAAACCTATCATTGCAAAGAACATCAAGAGCACTGCAATGAACACCTTTGATTTCCTGGTTCGGTCTAGACAAATCCCAATCAGTGAAATGCATAAAATGTCAATCAATAAACTGGCCAAGCGGCTACTGAACGCGGCGACCCTGCAGCTGAACACTGACAGACTGGTGGCTGCGGCAAAGGAGCTGGAAGTCGACGTCGTGGAGCTAGCGGACAGACTTCGGCAGAAGTACGAGCAATACGTGGCCTTCGGGTCAGTGCACAAGCGCACCTTCAACTGGAACGACTGCACGTTCTACATGTCCACAGAGCACGCGCAAGCGGCAACGGGAAGCGGATACCCCGAAAAGGGACACGGGGACGTGCATGGTGCCGCTGATGCCCAGTCCTCCATGCTGATAAGCCTGAAACTTGACCGCGACGGAGGTGGTGTTTGCCCCGTTACTGTCGGGGCACAGGGTGGCCCCTTTAATGGGGATCCTCTACAAGAGAATGTGGTGGCCTGCGCAGATCACGCGCACCCCAGGCACAGCCTAGACCGTCACACAGGCCATCTGGGAGCACACGGGGAGACCCTGTGCTATTGGTCCGCTGGGCCGCGCCCTGCATGACTTCCGTAGACTCGGATGGAGCAGCCTGCGGGGGTGGTGGAGCAGGACAATGCCGCATACGGGAATCTCAGTACACCTCGTGCATGCGTCTAAGGAATATATGGAGCACCTGTTTCGGGAATCCTTGAGGGAGTACCACTTGGAGGCGATGGAGAAGCGTAGGCCCAGATTCTTTGGCGGCATGGGGGCCCACCTCGACGAGGACCTAACCCTGAGCGAACTGGCACTGTGCGCCACGGAGCTGGACAAGTTGCTGCTTCGGGGGGTGATGGCGGGGGCTGTGTGGACTGCGGAGCGAGCACATCGACGAGGACTTTGCTAGAGTGCCCGCTGCCCCTATTGCGACAAGCAATCCCGAGAGGCTGAGGACCACCTCTTGTGGTGGTGTGAGGCCTGGAAAGCTGCCAAGGATCCATTCCTGCCAGAACTCATGCTGCTGGCGCGACCTCTCAAGCTGGGAGCACTGTTAGAATGGCCCCCGTGCCTTCGGTTTTGTGGACTATTGCCGGAGGTGGTGGTGAAGCACAGTGCCCTGGCGTAGGGGCCAGGATGGAAGGAACACTGTCAGGAGATGAACAGGGTCTCAGGACACTGGGTCCCGGAACCGGGGGAAGACCCCACAGAGGCGTGTTGGCAGCGGGCGGAGCTGGCCCTAGCGGGACATCAATGGGCTCACGACGACCAAAATCCGCTGGAGGACTTTGTGCATCACCTGCACCGCATGTTCTTGGCGGTACTGCGAGCCAGAATGCAGCGAGAGGAGGAGGCTTGCCTCCTGTTTCCGGTGGAGCAACGTAAGGGGTCCCAGGAATGCTATCCATGGCATCAATTGCAACCGCCCTTCCCAAGGCCGTGTCCAACGGGTTCGCTAGAGCTGGGACAGCTGCCCATGGACTAGAAATGGGGGCCCGACTTTTTGCCGGCCATGTTGCGCTGGCTCTCGGAGCTGCAATGGCTACCAAGGGACGACAGCTTGCCGGAAATGCACCGACAAGTGTCTTTTCTGGAGTTGGCACTGGGTTTTGAGTCACATGCAAGGAGGCCTCTCCCACCCACCCTGCAGACCAGGTTCGTGGGTGGGGAGACGTCCCTGCAAGAAAAAGCCCGAGTCATGTAGTTGGCCGCCGGCTTGCTGGGGAGAGCGGCAGGGCGGGAGTCCATTCTCCCGTCGGGCTTCACCAATAGATGTTGGTCCCTGGTCCCGCTGGGGGCGGGCACCACGGCGGGAGTGAAGGGCAGGCCCATCTTCACAAGGCCGGCGGCAGTGTGGCACCACGTGCGGTGCTTGCAGCAATATAGCGCAACACGGTGGGCCCGCCAGCAGCAACCAAGAGTGACAGAAGCGCACCAGGCCACGGAAAGAGAGGTGCCCATGCAAAGGAGGAGCGAAGCGATCGGCGGGAGCGTACACAAGCGATTTTTATGCGGCCCGGTGATGCCGCCGGGAGCCAGAAGAGGCCCGCAGTACCGGGTGACCGACGCGGGGGACGCCACATCGGAGGCAGTAGGGAGCGGTGGGGCGGCGTTGTTTACCCCGCCACTGAAGTGCGCAATAGCAAGACGCCCTGAGCAGCGACCTCGGCTTCTACGCCTCTTGGTCTACGCGGCACACCAACACAGACAATGTGCGTCCTGTGCGGCGGTGGGTAGGGGGGTACGGCAGGATTGTGTATAGCGACCTTGTGGGCTATCAGACATCAGACATCAGACTTTTATGGACCGTCATTACCCAAACCATAAACACACCTCCCCCATCCCCCCTTGTGGTGTAGTACACCCTCTCCCCCAATGGAAGATGCCCCCCCCCCCCCTTGTGGCCCTTCCCTAGTCCTTCCACCCCCCCCCCCCCCCCCCACTCATGAGTGCTTTCTTGCATCAGGAAGTATGGAAAATGATTCGGAAAATACCCCCCGCTTGGTGTTGTGTGTTTGTGTGTAGGAAGCATGGAAACTGCACCCACTCACTACACTCCTCGAGGTGTAGATTTTCGTTCTGTGGCCTCAACCCCAGCGTTGTAGGGCCATCACACACCATTGCAAAGTAAACCAACAGATTTGCCGCATTTATAAGCATATGTCCTCCCACAGACACACACACACACACACACACACACACCACACACACACACACACACACACACACGCACGCGCACACGCACGCACACGTTGACATAGCGTAGGCAATGTGGGGGTGCCCTTGCTTCAAGCCTTGGTATGGGGGGGGGTGGGGGTGCCTCTCCTTTCTTTACATGTTTTTCACCGGGGAGGGGGGAGACTTGAGAGAACTGCCGGGGGGGGGGGGCAGTTTAGTCACGGGGTTGGGAGGGTGTTCTTTTCTTTGTCTCACAGTTGTTTCTTTTCATGCAAAAAAACTGACAACAATAAAAATAATCATTTCACAAGTTGCAGGTGTGCCATGCCATGCTGTGCCGTGTTGTGGTGTGTCTCTGTAGGTCCCCGTAGGTCCGAAGCCGGTTAGAAGCCGCCCCAATCAATTTCGTAGCCCCCTCCCATCAATTTCATAGCCCCCCCCCATCGATTTCATAGCCCCCCCATCAATTTCATATGCCCCCCCTATCAATTTCATAGCCCCCTCCCATCCATTTCATAGCCCCCCCCACATGCATTTCATAGCCCCCCCCTATCAATTTCATAGCCCCCTCCCATCCATTTCATGGCCCCTCCCGCATCAATTTCATAGCCCCCCCCATCAATTTCATAGCCCCCCCCCATCAATTTCATAGCACCCCCTCCATCAATTTCATAGCCCCTCCCCCATCAATTTCATAGCACACCCCCCATGAATTTCATAGCCCCCCCATCAATTTCATATGCCCCCCTATCAATTTCATAGCCCCCCCCCATCAATTTCATAGCCCCCCCCGCTATCAATTTCATAGCCCTACCCCCCATCAATTTCATAGCCCCACCCCCATCAATTTCATAGGTCCCCCCATTCAATTTCATAGCCCCCCCCCCCCATCGATTTCATAGCCCCCTGCCCTATCAATTTCATAGCCCCTCCCCCATCAATTTCATAGCCCCCCCCCCATCCATTTCATAGCCCCCCCATCAATTTCATATGTGCCCCTATCAATTTCATAGCCCCCCCCCCCATCCATTACATAGCCCCCCCTCCCCCCTATCGATTTCATAGCCCCTACCCCCCATCAATTTCATAGCCCCACCCCCATCAATTTCATAGGTTCCCCCCATTCAATTTCACAGCCCCCCTCCATCAATTTCATAGCCCCCTGCCCTATCAATTTCATAAACCCCCCCTTATCAATTTCATAGCCCCCCCGCCCCCCAATCGATTTCATAGCCCCCCCCCCCCCTCGACTTCATAGCCCCCCCCCATTGATTCACAGAGGGGTGTAGACCCCTCTTAGGAATTGGCGCGTGGGCACGCGCCAATTCCTAGAGGGGTGTAGCCCCTGTTAGGAATTGGCGTGTGGGCACGCGCTGATTCCTAGGGGGGTCTTATTTGGGGGGTCTAGACCCCCCAGATGATTGACGCATGGGCATGTGTCAAATAATTGACGCATGGGCATGCGTCAAATATTTTGGGGGTTCTACACCCCCCAAATAATTGACGCATGGGCATGTGTCAATTATTTCGGGGGTCTACACCCCTCAAATAATTGACGCATGGGCATGCCTCAAACATTTTGGGGGTCTAGACCCCCCAAATGATTGACGCATGGGCATGCGTCAATTATTTTGGGAGTCTACACCCCCCAAATAATTGACGCATGGGCATGCGTCAATTATTTTGGGGGTGTAGACCCCCCTAGGAATTGACGCATGGGCATGCGTCATACAATTGACGCATGGGCATGCGTCAATTATTTTGGGGGTCTAGACCCCTCAAATAATTGACGCACAGGCATGCGTCACCTATTTTCGGGGTCTAGACCCCCCAAATAATTGACGCATGGGCATGCGTCAATTCCTATGGGGGTCTAGATCCCTCAAATAATTAACGGATGGGCATGTGTCAATTATTTTGGGGGTCTAGACCCCCATAGGAATTGACGCATGGGCATGTGTCAATTATTTTTGGGGTCTAGACCCCCCTAGGAATTGACGCATGGGCATGCGTCAAATAATTGACGCATGGGCATGCGTCAATTATTTGGGGGGTCTAGACCCCCATAGGAATTGACGCATGGGCACGCGTCAATTATTTTGGGGGTCTACACCCCCCAGATAATGCGTCGATTGATCCATATGCGTCAATTCCTATGGGTGTCTAGACCCCCAACATAATTGACGCATGCCTATGCGTCAATTATCTGGGCGGTGTAGACCCCCAAAATAATTGATGCATGCCCATGCGTCAATTTTTTGACGCATGCCCATGCGTCAATTCCTACGGGGGTCTAGACCCCCCAAATAATTGACGCATGCCCATGCGTCAATTATTTAACGCATGCCCATGCGTCAATTTCTAGGGGGGTCTAGACCCCCAAAATAATTGACGCATCCATGTGCGTCAACTATCTGGGGGGTGTAGACCCCCAAAATAATTGACGCATGCCCATGCGTCAATTATTTGACGCATGCCCATGCGTCAATTATCTGGGGGGTCTAGACCCCCAAAATAATTGATGCATCCATATGCGTCAATTATCTGGGGGGTCATTTGGGGACCCATGGGCACCTTTGGGGACCCATGGGCACCTTTGGGGGCCTACGGGAGCCTATGGGGGCCTATGGGGACCTATGGGGACCTTTGGGCACCTTTGGGGACCTATGGGGGCCTATGGGGACCTATGGGGACCCCTGGGAATCTATGGGACCTATGGGGGCTTGTGGGGGCCCATGGGGGCCCATGGCGACCTATGGGGGCCTATTGGCACCTTTGGGGACCTATGGGGACCCATGGGCATCTTTGGGGACCCCTGGGAATCTATGCGACCTATGGGGGCTTGTGGGGACCTATGGGGACCTATGGGTACCTTTGGGGACCTATGGGCACCTTTGGGGACCTATGGGGGCCTATGGGGACTCATTGGCATCTAGGGGGACCTTTTGGGACCTATGGGCACCTTTGGGGACCCATGGGCACCTTTGGGGGCCTATGGGGGCCTATGGGGGCCTATGGGGACCTATCGGGGCCTATGGGGGCCTTTGGGGACCTATGGGGGCCTATGGGGGCCTACGGGGGCCTATTGGCACCTTTGGGGACCTATGGGCACCTTTGGGGGCCTATGGGGACCTATGGGCATCTTTTTTTTTTTGCCACTTTCCCTGCTCACACATTTTCCCCATTTTCCCATTTTGGTGTTCAAAGTCTTTTTTACTTTTGTACTGCCATGTTTCTGATTGTCCAAGGTGGTTCCCCAATGATTTTTCAATTGTGTCCTCCCTTTTTGTTTTTTTCATTGGGGGGGGGGGGCAGATTTGATTTGGGCATAGTTTATTCCAAGTTCCTCTAGGCATTAGACCCCAGACCCACCTCCAATAGACAAGAATATCAGACATCTTCTTGGACAGACCGCACACACAACATCCCTTATCAGACATCAGACATCATACTTTATACACAATCCTGGGGTACGGCACTACTGTACCAGGGGGCACACCGGGCATCCTCGGCCTTCCGTGGCCTTGCACGGTCCGCGTGGTAGTCACGTCGGACGGCAGCGGGTACCCCGGGGGCTGGGGGCACACCGTCAGCAAAGCGACGTAGACACGGGTCTGTAGTGAAACCTAGTAAAAATTTTTTTTTAAAAAGTTTTTTTTTTACTGGGTAACAGTTTACTAGGTAACACGTTTTTTTACTAGGTATTGGGAACCTAGTAAAAAAAAAATTTTTTTTTTTACTAGGTTTCAAAACCTAGTAAAAAAAATTTTTTTTTTTACTAGGTTTTCAAACCTAGTAAAAAAAAAAGTTTTTTTTTTACTTGGTTTCAAAACCTAGTAAAATTTTTTTTTTCTTTACTAGGTTTTCAAACCTAGTAAAAAAAAAAGTTTTTGTTTTTACTAGGTTTCAGAACCTAGTAAAAACAAAAATTTTTTTTAATAATGGGTTAATAATAATTAATAATTAAGGTAGCCACCTTGCCCACTTGTGGGCCACTTCTGATTTTGCCCCCCGCTCTGCAGCGGTGGGGCTCCCCGATACGGCAGGGGTGAGGTAGCCTATTTGCCCACTTGTGGGCCACTTCTGATTCTTCCCCCCGCTCTGCAGCGGTGGGGCTCCCCGATACGGCAGGGGTGAGGTAGCCACTTTGCCCACTTGTGGGCCACTTCTGATTTTGCCCCCCGCTCTGCAGCGGTGGGGCTCCCCGATACGGCAGGGGTGAGGTAGCCACTTCGCCCACTTGTGGGCCACTTCTGATTTTGCCCCCCGCTCTGCAGCGGTGGGGCTCCCCGATACGGCAGGGGTGAGGTAGCCACTTCGCCCACTTGTGGGCCACTTCTGATTTTGCCCCCCGCTCTGCAGTGGTGGGGCTCCCCGATACGGCAGGGGTGAGGTAGCCAATTTGCCCACTTGTGGGCCACTTCTGATTCTGCCCCCCGCTCTGCAGCGGTGGGGCTCCCCGATACGGCAGGGGTGAGGTAGCCAATTTGCCCACTTGTGGGCCACTTCTGATTCTGCCCCCCGCTCTGCAGCGGTGGGGCTCCCCGATACGGCAGGGGTGAGGTAGCCACTTCGCCCACTTGTGGGCCACTTCTGATTTTGCCCCCCGCTCTGCAACGGTGGGGATCCCCGATACGGCAGGGGTGAGGTAGCCACTTCGCCCACTTGTGGGCCACTTCTGAATTTGCCCCCCGCTCTACAGCGGTGGGGCTCCCCGATACGGCAGGGGTGAGGTAGCCAATTTGCCCACTTGTGGGCCACTTCTGATTCTGCCCCCCGCTCTGCAGCGGTGGGGCTCCCCGATACGGCAGGGGTGAGGTAGCCACTTCGCCCACTTGTGGGCCACTTCTGATTTTGCCCCCCGCTCTGCAGCGGTGGGGATCCCCGATACGGCAGGGGTGAGGTAGCCACTTCGCCCACTTGTGGGCCACTTCTGATTTTGCCCCCCGCTCTGCAGCGGTGGGGCTCCCCGATACGGCAGGGGTGAGGTAGCCACTTTGCCCCCTTGTGGGCCACTTCTGAACTTGCCCCCCGCTCTGCAGCGGTGGGGATCCCCGATACGGCAGGGGTGAGGTAGCCACTTTGCCCACTTGTGGGCCACTTCTGATTTTGCCCCCCGCTCTGCAGCGGTGGGGATCCCCGATACGGCAGGGGTGAGGTAGCCAATTTGCCCACTTGTGGGCCACTTCTGATTTTGCCCCCCGCTCTGCAGCGGTGGGGCTCCCCGATACGGCAGGGGTGAGGTAGCCACTTTGCCCACTTGTGGGCCACTTCTGATTTTGCCCCCCGCTCTGCAGCGGTGGGGCTCCCCGATACGGCAGGGGTGAGGTAGCCACTTTGCCCACTTGTGGGCCACTTCTGATTTTGCCCCCCGCTCTGCAGCGGTGGGGCTCCCCGATACGGCAGGGGTGAGGTAGCCACTTCGCCCACTTGTGGGCCACTTCTGATTCTGCCCCCCGCTCTGCAGCGGTGGGGCTCCCCGATACGGCAGGGGTGAGGTAGCCACCTTGCCCACTTGTGGGCCACTTCTGATTTTGCCCCCCGCTCTGCAGCGGTGGGGATCCCCGATACGGCAGGGGTGAGGTAGCCACTTCGCCCACTTGTGGGCCACTTCTGATTTTGCCCCCCGCTCTGCAGCGGTGGGGCTCCCGGATACGGCAGGGGTGAGGTAGCCACTTTGCCCACTTGTGGGCCACTTCTGATTTTGCCCCCCGCTCTGCGGCGGTGGGGCTCCCCGATACGGCAGGGGTGAGGTAGCCACTTTGCCCACTTGTGGGCCACTTCTGATTTTGCCCCCCGCTCTGCAGCGGTGGGGCTCCCCGATACGGCACGGGTGAGGTAGCCACTTCGCCCACTTGTGGGCCACTTCTGATTCTTCCCCCCGCTCTGCAGCGGTGGGGCTCCCCGATACGGCAGGGGTGAGGTAGCCACCTTGCCCACTTGTGGGCCACTTCTGATTTTGCCCCCCGCTCTGCAGCGGTGGGGATCCCCGATACGGCAGGGGTGAGGTAGCCACTTCGCCCACTTGTGGGCCACTTCTGATTCTTCCCCCCGCTCTGCAGCGGTGGGGCTCCCCGATACGGCAGGGGTGAGGTAGCCACTTTGCCCACTTGTGGGCCACTTCTGATTTTGCCCCCCGCTCTGCAGCGGTGGGGCTCCCCGATACGGCAGGGGTGAGGTAGCCACTTCGCCCACTTGTGGGCCACTTCTGATTTTGCCCCCCGCTCTGCAGCGGTGGGGCTCCCCGATACGGCAGGGGTGAGGTAGCCACTTTGCCCACTTGTGGGCCACTTCTGATTTTGCCCCCCGCTCTCCAGTGGTGGGGCTCCCCGATACGGCAGGGGTGAGGTAGCCACTTTGCCCACTTGTGGGCCACTTCTGATTCTGCCCCCCGCTCTGCAGCGGTGGGGGTCCCCGATACGGCAGGGGTGAGGTAGCCAATTTGCCCACTTGTGGGCCACTTCTGATTCTGCCGCCCGCTCTGCAGCGGTGGGGCTCCCCGATACGGCAGGGGTGAGGTAGCCACTTCGCCCACTTGTGGGCCACTTCTGATTTTGCCCCCCGCTCTGCAGCGGTGGGGATCCCCGATACGGCAGGGGTGAGGTAGCCACTTCGCCCACTTGTGGGCCACTTCTGATTTTGCCCCCCCGCTCTGCAGCGGTGGGGATCCCCGATACGGCAGGGGTGAGGTAGCCAATTTGCCCACTTGTGGGCCACTTCTGATTCTGCCCCCCGCTCTGCAGCGGTGGGGCTCCCCGATACGGCAGGGGTGAGGTAGCCACTTCGCCCACTTGTGGGCCACTTCTGATTTTGCCCCCCGCTCTGCAGCGGTGGGGATCCCCGATACGGCGAGCGGGGGGCAAAATCAGAAGTGGCCCACAAGTGGGCAAAGTGGCTACCTCACCCCTGCCGTATCGGGGATCCCCACCGCTGCAGAGCGGGGGGCAAATTCAGAAGTGGCCCACAAGTGGGCAAAGTGGCTACCTCACCCCTGCCGTATCGGGGAGCCTCACCGCTGCAGAGCGGGGGGCAAAATCAGAAGTGGCCCACAAGTGGGCGAAGTGGCTACCTCACCCCTGCTGCAGCGGTGGGGATCCCCGATACGGCAGGGGTGAGGTAGCCAATTTGCCCACTTGTGGGCCACTTCTGATTTTGCCCCCCGCTCTGCAGCGGTGGGGCTCCCCGATACGGCAGGGGTGAGGTAGCCACTTTGCCCACTTGTGGGCCACTTCTGATTTTGCCCCCCGCTCTGCAGCGGTGGGGCTCCCCGATACGGCAGGGGTGAGGTAGCCACTTTGCCCACTTGTGGGCCACTTCTGATTTTGCCCCCCGCTCTGCAGCGGTGGGGCTCCCCGATACGGCAGGGGTGAGGTAGCCACTTCGCCCACTTGTGGGCCACTTCTGATTTTGCCCCCCGCTCTGCAGCGGTGGGGCTCCCCGATACGGCAGGGGTGAGGTAGCCACCTTGCCCACTTGTGGGCCACTTCTGATTTTGCCCCCCGCTCTGCAGCGGTGGGGCTCCCCGATACGGCAGGGGTGAGGTAGCCACTTCGCCCACTTGTGGGCCACTTCTGATCCTTCCCCCCGCTCTGCAGCGGTGGGGCTCCCCGATACGGCAGGGGTGAGGTAGCCACTTTGCCCACTTGTGGGCCACTTCTGATTTTGCCCCCCGCTCTGCAGCGGTCGGGCTCCCCGATACGGCAGGGGTGAGGTAGCCACTTCGCCCACTTGTGGGCCACTTCTGATTTTGCCCCCCGCTCTGCAGCGGTGGGGCTCCCCGATACGGCAGGGGTGAGGTAGCCACTTTGCCCACTTGTGGGCCACTTCTGATTTTGCCCCCCGCTCTGCAGCGGTGGGGCTCCCCGATACGGCAGGGGTGAGGTAGCCACTTTGCCCACTTGTGGGCCACTTCTGAATTTGCCCCCCGCTCTGCAGCGGTGGGGATCCCCGATACGGCAGGGGTGAGGTAGCCACTTTGCCCACTTGTGGGCCACTTCTGATTTTGCCCCCCGCTCTGCAGCGGTGGGGATCCCCGATACGGCAGGGGTGAGGTAGCCAATTTGCCCACTTGTGGGCCACTTCTGATTTTGCCCCCCGCTCTGCAGCGGTGGGGCTCCCCGATACGGCAGGGGTGAGGTTTGTGGACATGACGTCTTGGCCGCAGTGTGCCATGCCCTGACTAATGGCCCAGGCGGCCCTACTGCCCAATTGCAGCATGTTGAGTCATTGCTCCATGACGAATGGGAACGACCACTTGACGTGATCATTCCAAGTTCTGGGTCTCAACAATATAAGCTAGAGGCACGCCATTTGAGGGATGTTTACTCAGAATCTTACGTCACAGATACCGCCGAGATCGTTGTGTATTACTGGTGGTCCGCTCGGACAGCTTTGAGTGCGGACTGGGATGTTATGGGTGTGGCGTGGGTTGTGCGTGACTCATTGTGGAATGTGTCGGCTTTACCGTTGGGTCGTAGGGAGGTGTTGGCTGAGTCATGGGCGCGGCGTACTTTGAACGCGGCGTCCATTGATATGATCTATGCGCCCCCCTTGCTCGTGGCGCAGATTTATAATAAGCGCAATGCACATTGGGTGCTGCGCTTGTTGTTGGTTTCCCCAACACGTACTTTCTTGTGCCTCGTGTTCGATCCGCTGTGTCACAAGCCGTACATAGCGGGTGCAAACACCGAGGAGTTGGCAATAGTGAACCTCATTGCCAAACAAGAAGGCATTAAGGCAAGGGCGCTGAAGAGGTGGGACAAGTTTTTGGGTGAGTTCGGCAGTGTAGCTTTTGCTATAGCCCCCCTCTACTCCACCTTCCTACATCAGGACGACGGTGTGAGCTGCCATCCTGCCTGCCTTATGATGCTACATTGCCTTTTGTCTAGGCGTGTTGTCAACGGTAGCATCCAACTTCCACAAGACAGATTGTGGTTGTTGCGTGAGATTGCACAGGCAGCTTTGCACTATCGCAGTTCTCCGCCTGCCCCCCCTATTGAGACCACACCCAGTTGGGCCTTGGCACGGATGTATGCTACGCCCTATTGTTCACCCAGCCGTTCGTCGTGCTTTTTTTGCGACGACACAGCCCACATCACGTGCCCTGAATGTGGAGTTTATCAGTGTGCCCTGCATGCTTCCGGTTTCTGTTCCACGGAGATATGTGTGGCATTGCGCAAATGGAATGTGCAATTTACTGCCACACTGGCATGCATTGTGTTGGCATTCGCCTTGGGTGACCGGGTTGTGGTTGACAAGCCGCCTTCTGTAGATGAGGTCCGTCCAAAGGTGGTGATCCGTGGTGAAGAATTTTTTGTTCCAGAGCATTACCCCAAAGATGCCTCTGGGAGATTGGAGTATGACAAAAATCTAATCAAAGAGTTGGAAGAAAAGACCACGGGCGTGATTCGCAACATGTGCAAGCACAACCCTCCCTCTGCACAACCCACCTACAAAGACAAGAAGTCGGACCTCATCTACAAGCGCGTGTTTTGCGACTTCATATAAAGCACGCGTGTGTGCACCTCATATATGTATATATATATTTATCATATAAAAGCTCCTTCTTTTCTTGAGCCTCATTTTATTTTTGCTGACCTTGCAATACACGGTTTGGCCCGGGTGGGGCGCCACTTACACAAGTGGCCTGGAATAGACCAGGGGGCACCATGCCCTTAAACATAAATACCACCTACCGTTGACCCCCCCCCCCCCCATAAACTTGGTTTTTTTTGTTCAAATTCAAGTCCAAATTTGTCACTACCTAGTAACCTAGTAAGGGAAAATTTTTCAAAATTTTTGCTTTTTTTACCTAGTAAAAAATTTTTTTTTAAAATTTTTTTTTAAAATTTTTGCTTTTTTTACCTAGTATAAAAATTTTTTTTTTAAAAAAAATTTTTTTTACTAGGTTTTGCTACATTTTACTAGGTTTTGCTACATTTTACTAGGTTTTGCTACGTGCATACTAGGTTTCACCAAATGCCCCGTAGACACCAGCAAGCACAGCCGCCAGGCGCCACACGGGAACGGCCCCACAAGCGAGGGAGGGTGGACACGACCTCCCCCCCCCCCGCCAGGAGGATGCGCATACGGTCGCCGAGCGCCACACGGCATGGGAGAGCAAGGACGGAGGTGACATAACCCCCCAACCCCAGAGGTTGTGGCTCAGGCGAGGCCGCCTACCGCGACCCGAGCGGGCACCAAAGGCAGGGACACAGGCCGTCAGGACTGCACCACCTGTCTTGTAAGCTGGCGCCTCAGGCAACCGCTGGGGGCCTGGACCCATGCGTGCCTCCCTCTTTCATATTGTTTTTTCTTTCCTAAACCCACTTGTACATACACATGTGTCTTGACATCGCACAGTGACCTGAATTGAGTGGAATCGAACACAGGCGACGAAGGTGCACTTATTTGGGTGTGAGGCTGTACTAGAAACCCATATGTATGATGCTCTGGGCATCATCGTTGTGAAAACAGAGTAAGCCACGATACCTGAGATAACCCCCCCCTCCCCTGAGCGCACAGGCACAAGTGTTCACACGGACCGGAGGGGTTGGTAAGATATATGAAGACATCCAGATAAATTAAGATATAATACTCAGATACTTTGTGGGAACACAATAAGCAGCAGGGTAGGCAGTAGAATAGTCGAGGATACTTGGTCCCATGAGTGGATAATCCCCAGTCTGCGGGCTCATTTCTTAAATCAAGCAATTCCTCTTTCACCCGGGCTGTAGGCAAGCACCTAGTACTCTAGCTTTGCGTAAATGATCTCAACCACATCAGCCCTACTTATTGGAATCAAGCTGACGGGGGAAACAATGCACATTTCAGGTGTTCATGTGGGAACCCATGATCGTATGTAGATGGATATTGATCACACGGTCCATATGGTCTGTTACACGTTGGTGGCCTTCGCCATGAATCTAAGCTAAACCTCCTGCACCTCAAGGTCAGGTTAGGGTTACCCAGCTGGGTCTCTCCCGGTGGAGGTTTTGCAACCCAAATCAAGGTCCAAGCTGAGCAACTTATTTTAACAGCAAGCAGCAAGCAGGCAACAAGCAGCGAGCAACATCCAACAAGAAGCATGCGCTTCAAAACTATATGTGGGGACACCGTTGTTCCAGGTCAGTACTGGAATAGCTCAGGGCAACCGCAGAAAATGCGCATGACCTGAAACAAACTGAGACACATTTTGTGTGATTTCGAGCCGTCCACCTCGTGGACCAGTTGGTGTCCAAAAATGGCTACTTTCAGCCGGTTTTTAGGACGATCGTCCTGAAACTTCAGGATGATCGCCAGTGTGTCAAGCAGGTGGGTTGCTGCGCACCGGCACCCGACCGCCAAGACCCACGTGCCTCAGCAGTCAACAGTTGTGTGTCAACGCACCAAAGACAGCGTTGTGACATGGCTTTTTGTCTACAGTACACAGCCTCGGACATGTGGATCGACGCCCTTTTTGTCTTGCTGTTGTCGGGGACCATCATGTACGCCGCCCATCCGTCTGGCGTGACTTGTCAGGTATGACCTGAGCACCTGAGGGCATACAGCGCAGGGCAGCCCCTGGGGGCAGTTGTCCTTGATGATGGAGAGGGGCAGGCAGAGGGTGTCCCAATTACTGTCCCCAGTTCTGACTGGAGGTCCAGGACCCGCCGAGCAGGGGCGGTGGGGCCCTCTCTCAGGCTGAATGGGATGGCCACGCTGACAACGTGTGCGGGAGGAGCGGGGACATAATAAACGCTGCCCCGAATGTGGGGAAGGGGGGGAGGCACCCGGGCCATGTCTAGAGGATTCCCTCCACAAATATGCGCTGACAACAAAGGGCCTCGGTGTGCCGCTGCGAGGGCCACCATTCCCTGGGCAGGATGTGCTGCAGCGTCCAGGCCAGGCAGCCACCTCTGCTGCTTTACCGGGCATCATGGGCGGGCAGTACCTCGGTGAGAGGCGGCGCCACTAGTAGGGCCCCTGCCCCGACCTACACCACTGGCCATGGGGCCGTCGGTGCAGTGGTCATGCCCCGCTTCCTGGCGGGGACAGAACAAGCTGCGGGGGCCTTCGCTGCCACCCACCGCTGGGGCTGATGCCAACACTGAGGCTCATCTCAGAGGCCACACTCCCAAAAGGGCCGGGATGGGGTGGGGGTACAACTCTTTTTCATTGGTCCTAATGAGAGTGTGTCGTCCCGGAGTTTCGAGCAAACATCAGCACCACATCCCGTGTACCGGGCTACTGCAGGCCTGCGACCCCGGAAATGTGACATTTCTGTATTATATAACACAACTCAATCATTGGATGACCCCAGAAACGACACAACCCGTTCAGACCCACAGAGGGTCGGGATGTGCAGTGGCGAGAGGCCAATAGGCGCCGCCAAAGGCAAACAAACCAACACCATGGCCTCGTGCCACCCCCCCCTCGCAGATCCTGAGGCCCACCTTACGGCCAGTGACGCCTGGGAGCCCCCCCCTTTAAAGGGGCAGGGAGGGACTCACCCCCCTGACCCTCACCCCCCGGACCTTAAATGCAGGTGTGCCTCCAGGACTGAGGCCCCCCCAACGTCCCTCTGCATCCCACGCCTGAGGCAGCGGCTGAGGGCTGCTGTTGGTCTTGGACTCTCCTCCTTTTCTCTCAGGGGCTCGTGTGCGCACATGAGACAGACATGGCGACGGATATCTCCAACGCTCACGGGCCGCCTCCTTCCGCCTCGGGTCCCCGGCCGCGCTCGCACGACGGGTATTGGGGGTCTCGGACCGGGGGGCCGCCCCTGCCTCCACCGTCCACACCATCGACGCCGCTCACGCCGTCAACACCGTCAATCCCGTCAACGCCTGCGACGCCGGCAGGACCTCCAAGGCCCCCGGTTCCCCATCCGCTGCCACGTCCCGACAACGCAGGTCCCCCCCCCCTTTAAAGCAGCCGCCCCCATTGCGGTCAGACTATGAACAGGGTCTTCCAAGTCCCCGGACACGACGGGGGGTGTGCGTAGTCAGCGTATCAGGAATGGCATGCCAAACAGCGTGGGGCAGGGCAGGGGCCGCCGCCGAACGCAGACCAGTGGGCCCCATGCACGCACGAACGAAGTAACACGCACCGGCCCCACGGCCGAGCGGGCGACGACCCCCCGACGCACTCTGCAAAGGGACGAACGGGCGACTGTCCAGGGCCCCGTGAGGAAACCAACGAAGGACGAAATGTCACACGGGGGCGGGGGGGGGGGGGCACGGCGCGGATGATGACGCACGAAGCACGAAATACCCAAAGACACCTCTGAGAAAAGGGTAGTCTGAGGACCTGCGGTGGCTCATTATTGAGGCCATGACTCGCGGTGGAGGTTACGGAGTTCGGTGGAGGCTGCACCAGTGGCGTTGCACCAGCTCCAACTCACAATAGCACCGACCCCCAGGCACGACAGCCCGTCGCAGACGTGGTATGTCACCGCCCCATGGGGGCCCTACCGTAGCTGGACTTGCTGCCGTTTGTACGTCCCGTTGGTGTGCCGATGGGTTCTCTGCCGCAGGCACTCTCACGTCCTACAGAGGCTGTTGCCGGTGCTGCGGGGGTCGTCCTCCGCACAAGCCACGGGCTGTGCCCCCGAGGGCCCTGCGGGATCCTGCGCCCCAGGGCCACTGGTGGGGCCACGCCTCCCTCCAAAGCGCAGGTTGCCCCCCTTCCAAGCCCCAGCTCCTTCTGTTTCGCTGCCGGACTTCGCTGTGATTGAACAGGGGACGTGAACGCCGAGTGCCGCCGGCGGTGGAGCCCCAGCCCAAGTGAAGTCACGTGCGTAGACCCGGGTATGCCCTCGCTCCTGGCGCTTGCCTCTGGATATTGGCCGTGTGAATGGCGTGCGACTACCCCTAACCCTAGCCCTAATCAAGACTGAATATTGGGACCGAGCTGGTGGGGGAGGGAACATTAGCTATGACTGGTGAGGGACATCAAGAATGATTCACACATTGATGGCTCTTGACAAAGTGAAATCAGCTTGCAAGTGAACCCCATGACCACGAGGCCCACTTTCAAGGCTTTTTGGACTTCTGAGGGGCCAAAATGCCCCAAAATGGGCTCAAAATGGGCTCATTTCACCTGTTGGTGCACCCCAAATGGTCTAGGATGAAGCTTGGAAAAACGCGTTTTTGACCCATTTTTGACCCATTTTTGGTCCCAAAACAGCCCATTTTCAAGGCATTTTGGGATTTTCGGAGGACCAAAATGGGCCACCACAAGCTCAAGACGGTCCAAAAACACTTGTATTAGCGTCGCACATGGTCTAGGATCATTTTTCAGAAAAGTCATCTTTTTGCCCCTACTGGACCCTGTTGACCCATTTGGGCACCCACCTGTTTGGGCTTGAGCTTGCAGCTTGCCGCAGCCTAGTGGGCCTAGGTATTGGGGTCTAGGCGTCCGTTTGGGCAATTCTGAGGGGTGGAAACCACAAAAAGTGGGGGGTTGCGGGTGGAGTAGGTGCCCTCGGAATCGCATTTTGAGCCATGTAGCCAAAGATATGGCCTATTCTTGGTTTGTGGCTATCGGCATGTGGAGCTTCTGGGGCCCTTTTTGGGCCGTTTCCGGGACATATCTCGTTGACACGGGGAAGTCAAGCCGCACGTGAGTGTACCCAACGTTTCCCTTCGTTTGGTTGTTTTGAATGTGTTCTAGGGCTTTTTTGGCCCAAAAATGGCTGTTTTTGCCCTAAACTGCAGTTTTTGAAACTGAGGTCCGCCACTTGCGAATCCCGTTCCCGGCCGCCACTGTTGAGTTTCTCGCTCAAACTTTGTGTGATTGTACTTCACACCCATAGGTATCATCCACCAAAATTTCACCCAAATCCAAAGCACCACGACGGAGTTCTAATTTTTGCCCATTTCGCGCGTGCTGCTTGCTTGCTGCTTGCTGCTTGCTTGCTTGCTGCTGCTAAACCTGGTAGGTCCACCCTAGACACTAAAAAGGGTTATAAAACCAAGACTGGTTCCACCAGCTCGGTGACCCTAGCCCTAACCCTAGCCCTAACCCTACCCCTAGCCCTACCCCTAGCCCTAGCCAGAGCCCTAATCAAGACTGAATATTGGTACCGAGCTGGTGGGGGAGGGAACATCAGCTATGAATGGTGAGGGACACCAATGAGTCACACATTGAAGGCCGTTGATAGAGTGGAATCAGCTTGCAAGTGATCCCCTTCACCACAAGGCCCACTTTCAAGGCTTTTTTGGACTTGTGAGGGTCCGTCGAGTTTCCTGCTCAAACTTTGTGTGATTGTACTTCACACCCATAGGTATCATCCACCAAAATTTCACTCGAATCCAAAGCACCACGACGGAGTTCTGATTTTGGCCCATTTCGCGCGTGCTGCTTGCTTGCTTGCTTGCTTGCTTGCTTGCTTGCTTGCTTGCTGCTAAACCTGGTAGGTCCACCCTAGACACTAAAAAGGGTTATAAAACCAAGACTGGTTCCACCAGCTCGGTGACCCGAGGCCTAGCCCCAACCCTAGGCTAGGGTCAGAGTTAGTTTTGGGGTCCAAAATGGAGATCAATGATGTGGCAAAAAACAGGCATGATCTTGTTCAGCCTAATCTACATGCAAAGGTTAGGCTTAGGTTTAGGGTGATAGTCACCGAGCTGGTGGAACCAGTCTTGGTTTTATAACCCTTTTTAGTGTCTAGGGTGGACCTACCAGGTTTAGCACCAGCAGCAGCTGCAGCAAACAGCAGCAAGCAAGCAGCACGCGCGAAATGGGTAAAAATCAGAACTCCGTCGTGGTGCTTCGGATTCAGGTGAAATTTTGGTGGATGATACCTATGGGTGTGAAGTACAATCACACAAAGTTTGAGCAAGATACTCAACGGTGGCGGCCGGGAACGGGATTCGCAAGTGGCGGACCTCAGTTTCAAAAACCGTAGCTTAGGGCCAAAAACAGCCATTTTTGGGCCAAAAAAGCCCTGGAACACATTCAAAACGACCAAACGAAGGGAAACGTTGGGTACACTCACGTGCGGCTTGACTTCCCCGTGTCAACGAGCTCTTTGCGGCCCTCTAACTCCATGATATGTCCCGGAAACGGCCCAAAAAGGGCCCCAGAAGCTCCACATGCCGATAGCCACAAACCAAGAATAGGCCATATCTTTGGCTACATGGCTCAAAATGCGATTCCGAGGGCACCTACTCCACCCGCAACCCCCCACTTTTTGTGATTTCCACCCCTCAGAATTGCCCAAACGGACGCCTAGACCCCAATACCTAGGCCCACTAGGCTGCGGCAAGCTGCAAGCTCAAGCCCAAACAGGTGGGTGCCCAAATGGGTCAACAGGGTCCAGTAGGGGCAAAAAGATGACTTTTCGCAAAAATGATCCTAGACCATGTGCGGCGCTAAAACAAGTGTTTTTGGACCGTTTTGAGCTTGTGGTGGCCCATTTTGGTCCTCCGAAAATCCCAAAATGCCCTGAAAATGGGCTGTTTTGGGACCAAAAATGGGTCAAAAATGGGTCAAAAACGCGTTTTTCCAAGCTTCATCCTAGACCATTTGGGGTGCACCAACAGGTGAAATGAGCCCATTTTGAGCCCATTTTGGGGCATTTTGGACTCTCACAAGTCCAAAAAAGCCTTGAAAGTGGGCCTCGTGGTCATGGGGTTCACTTGCAAGCTGATTTCACTTTGTCAAGAGCCATCAATGTGTGAATCATTCTTGATGTCCCTCACCAGTCATAGCCGATGTTCCCTCCCCCACCAGCTCGGTCCTAATATTCAGTCTTGATATGGTTGTTAGAGGGCGGGCAAGGGGAGGTAAAGGGAGCCTGTTATTGACCAATGCTTGGCCTTGGGGGCATGTAACCCCCCAAATCGCCCCACCTGGAGCTGGTTAGTGGGGGGGGGGGGGGTAGTTGGCGTCCAAACCCGAGGAGTCGCACCCCTCGTGCCTCGCACACCTGAAGTGCACATGGCCCAACGCTCCGCAGACAAAACGTGCTGCTTGACCCGCCAGCGCCTTCCGCTTCCCAATGCCCCGCGGCACTTCCACTCGTCCCCCGCGTCAATTCCGCCCGCCCACTGCACCGTGCGGGCCCTGCGCTGTGCACGCGTGTTGTGCGGACCGGCGCCATGTCCCCCGCGGATGCGCCGCGCTGCTCTTTGGGACTGCGGTCGTGTTTGATGTGCGGCGCCTGACCTCCTTCGGTTTTTGTATGAGGTGCAATGGCCCTGTCGCCTGTGCGCCGCCCGGCTCCGTTGTGCATTTACCGCCTTCCCTTGTTGTGTCTCAGGATGCGGTGTCCTACGGCTCACGGGGGCTCATCCCGCCAGCCGGTGCAGTGGCCAGTACTCCCGGACGTCGCATGTGCTCGATGGGCATCCGGTATTTCGCAAACCGGGGCCGGGGCGGGGGACCAGATACCTCTACTGGCACCCTCAGCGGCGGGGGCACATCGTCTGTGACGAGGATACGGATCCGATGCATTTTATGGGCAAACTACCCGCGGGTCTCGAAGTCTTTCCCGTGAAATCACCCGCTGCCGTTTACTACGTGTGCCTGTCAGGTATGCGACGCATCTGATGGTCTGGGCATTGGGGTATGCCCTGGGCCTGGGCGGAGGCACTGGACTCCGCCGAGTCGCCCCTTTTTTATGATTGCCAGCCACAAGAGAGCCTGCGATGCATGACCCACGTGTTGCTCGGAGGATGGGCGGCACGAACCCCCCCCCCCCCCCCCCTGATAGTCCACCCCTCCATACGTCGTCAGTAGGTGGGAGGCATCCAGGCCGTAGCCTGGGGTCCGGTGTGGTGCGATCGCCGGTGATCTGGTGATCAGCGATGGGGAATGTCACTCAACTGTTGGCAGGTGCACCACGGCCTTAAACGGGTCGCCTTAAGTATTGAGTGTCCAGTGCATACTTGGCCCTAGTCTCCGGCAAGATTTTTGGCCACCTCCGGCAACCTCTGGCAGAAACATGAGGTCGCATCCACCAGCCTCCAGCAGAAGTTTGGTCCACATCCGGCACCCTCTGGCAGGGCCAACACCACTCTCTCAGAAGCGTAAATAGACGTTTCTGGGAGGACAGCGGCAATAGTAATCGTAATCGTCATCGGACTGTATACCACCCATGCACAGCTGGTGAGCAGACCAGTGCGGTGCCTCAGCGGTATATGCACAGTCTTGCAACCTGAATATCCCCGGTTCCACTCCTGCCTTTGGAATTCGTTGTGGCGCCTTTTTGGCCATCAGCCCACTGATATAAAACGTTTATGGCGGGGCGTCACGGTGGTGCGTGATGCAGCATCACCCGATGTTGCTGGGGCTGGTGTCGCGGCGGCAGCACGTGCTGCGCAGGGGACGCGACAAGGCAGAGGGTGACAGAACGGAGGTCCGAGGACACGGGGAAACACTCGTCAAACCGCCACCGCAACGCCTAAAAGGGCAGGCACAAGCAAACGGCTGGGTCGCAGACCACCCCACCCACTCACGGCTGAAGTGTGACCAGCGCACCCAAAACAACATCACTGCATTGAAAAATGTGGCTCGTGTACAAAAGAGGCGTCAAGTCGTGTATTTACGTGGAAAATGCATGTGATTTTTTTTTGCGGTAAGTGGTGTAAATTATAAAAAGTAATTGAATTATTTTTTTGCGGTAAAATCGTGTAATTTTTTTTTTGCGGTAAGTCGTCTAAATTATAACAAAAATGGAAAATTGTAAGAAATGCAACTTTTGCAACACATGCGCAATATGTACAGTTGCCAATTCCGTACGGCACCCCATAGCGACCTCAACGACGAGACCCCGAGTCCACAAAGCACCACCAGAGACGCCCATATAAGCGTAACATGATCGGTACTGTGCAGCATCTCTGAAGGGCCGGGGTAGGGGTTGGCGGGGGGCGGTGAGGGCGGGCTTATAAACCTGGAAAACGATCGCCACATGGTGCTCATCGGCGGAACGTACGTATGCGGGGGGCATCATACCAGGTATGATGCAGCCGGCTTCCAAAAGCCACTATGTCACTGTGACTGACACAAACGCCCCCATGCAATTGCGGGGCCATGCAGTGTTACACGGGCACATCAGCACTCTACCAGCGATGCACAGCACAAGCCCCCCTTCCCCCCCACCACCATACCTTCGGACGATGGGCGGTCCACAGAAGGTCCCACTGGACCATACTTGGTCCTAGTCTCCGGCATGCTGACGATCGCCGGATGTGAAGGTAACCTTTTGCCGCAGGCTGCCGGATGTGGCCTATTCCTGTGCCGGAGGGTGCCTGATGTGAGTGTTGTTGTGTGTTTGGGTTTTGATCGATTGTGTAGCAACATAATGGACCTGCCCAGAGAGACGGGTACTTGGAAGGCCCGTTTGGCACCGTCGTTTTCTGCCCCCTTTTGCTGCTTTCGGGGCATGTCCGTCTCGGCGCCGGCGTGGCAGTGGGTGGCCCAGTAAAGCTCATCAAAGTGTGGCGGTTGGTACTTCGGAGAATAACAACGTGTAGACCATATCCCATTCGGAGGGTGGGGGTGGGACACTGGGCCTCTGCCGGCAAGTGCTGTTGTTGCCCTCGGGCACCCGCTGCCACGCCGGCACATGCTGTGGCGCGACAATGGGCGGCAGACCTGACAGATGAACGTTTATTTTTTACAAACTCTTTCTCCCCCCAATGATACGCACCTCCGCATGATCAGCATCGGCACGCCATGCCCCCTCCCCCGCCCCCCGCCTCTGGGGATTTTTTTTGGGTTGTACTTACGGCAGCCCCTGTTGCTGGGTAAGAAAGGGGCCCAGAAAGTGGCCTCACACGCCCCCCGGCCGCCAACCCACGTGCATACAAGCGACAAAGGCGACACATTGGGCAGACTCTCACACATCGCTCTAGCAGAGCACAGCCCAAGCCCCTGGTGGATGCATCTGACGTGCGGCACGAATCACAGCGGCTTTGAGATAGCCCGTGCGGCCGCAGCACCACATTCGATGGGAGGTTTCCGGAGCCAAGAAGTGGGTCTTCGGGGCCGACGCCAGGGGATCCCGCCTCGGCTGCACCCGGCGCATAGCCTGCGGGAAGAAGCCGTCTCCTCTGAGACGCCATATGTTGAGCAGGTGTGTGTTATGGGCATGTGCGTCTGCATAAACAACACACACACACACACACACACACACACACACACACACACACACACACACACACACACACACACACACACACACACACACACACACACACGCAAACATAAAAGGTGTCCAGCGGCTCTGCCCGCCATCAGCAGCCCGGTCCCCCGAAGCGCCTTCTGACGGGCCCACTGAGGCTCGGCGATGAACTTGCCGACATCATTGAAGGCAACGGGGTGAGGGCTGCCACATAATTCGCCCTGAGCATTGCAAGGGGCCACCGACATTGCCCCTGTGGGTTGTCAGTTTCAATGACAGTTGGATGGGGGTACCTGAGGGAATGTTGCCCCAATATCTGTTCCTGTACCCCCCGCGCATTATGTATGATTATATGTGTGTATGTATGTATGTCTGTATGTACACGGTCCTCTGGGTCCCCTGGGTCCTCCGTCAAGCTGTGGGCCACCTCAGGCAGCCCCGGGACCCACGGCATCACACGCGGGTAGGGACCACCTGCCTACGCGTGGTGCCGGTAACACCAGTAGACGGCATGATAAGTGATTATGACTATGACTGTGACTATGACAGTGTATGTAGGTATGTATGTTCATATGCACGTATGTATGCATCTATGTATGTGTACATGTATGCATGTATGTATGCATGTTGCATAGAGGTGGCATCCCCAGCCCTTTATATGAACGGCAGCATCACCACCCTTGTATTGTGCTGTGGTTTGTATTGTGCGTCCCGTGGCCCCAGGAGCAACACAGACGGGGTATCGCGGCGACCCCTGGTCCAAGGAGCAATTCCTCGGGAGTATTGGGGTGTCCGTGGCTCCAAGAGCAACCCAGAGAGCGTCTCTTGGCCCCTAGACGTACCCACTGGGAGTATTGGGGCGTCTTTTGGCCCTAGGAGCAACTTAGAGGGATATGTCTTGTAGGGGGCGTTGTACATACTCGGCTTATGTCAACTCTGCCCCCCCCCCCCCCGCATCAGACCCCCCCATCCGGAACCCGCTCTCTCCCTGGGGGCACCTCGCGCCCCCAAGTACCCTATGTTAGCACGGGTAAATGCCCTTAGCATCCTGTTTTCCGGGCAGGGGCTTTTGACCCGTGTGCCAACTATTGGCACCTCGCGTCTACAACAAGCAGTGTCTACAAGGGGCAAGACAGCGTCTACTTGGGTCGAACAATGTGTACAGACTACAGCCCGCGATTCCTTTGATCCACGGGCAAACAGGGGGGGGGGGGTACCCAGGTAAACGGGGTGGCCGCTGGCATGGGCCGCTGGCATGGGGGTAGAGTGCTAGCAGTGGTGTGGCCCCGCATGGGCTGCAAGTTGCGGCCAATGGGTGGTCGTCTAGCCGTAGCAGAAACCCATACTTTGTGGTACTTTGGGCATCATTGTTGTTTGGTAGTAGGTTTTGATGCATTGGGGATTTAGCATTTTTGGATGTGCACCCTGTTTCACCCATTTCTACTTTTTTGCACACATTTTTTTACCCATTTCCACCACATCTACTCTTTTTCTCGGTTGATTGATATGGTGATATACTTTGAGGGTGCCTGCTACAAGACATCATACTTCCCTCCTCATTTCTCAGGCCCGTTTTCTCCAAGGATCTCAATATTGGGTATAGGGTGTTCTACACCCGCTCCAACGGGTTGCGACCTTCTACCACAGTGGTTGGTACGGCTGAAGACGGACTCCTCCACTTGGAATACTACCAAGATGGGTTGAGAGTGGTCAATCGGCAATGCACCACCATTGTTGATGCACTGATAAGTCACTTGATGGTGCTCTCCGAGTTCTCAAGGCGGGCACACTCTAGGATTGTCTGCTCCACAACCCGGAGTGCTGCGTCATGCTGGAAGCTGTCCTTGATAGCCACGGGCCGCGGTAAGTGGGTTTGGTGCGTCCCAAGGGATGATTCTTCACAACCGAGAAGTTCGAACACCTACCAACCGTGTAGAGCGCCTTGTTGCCGTAGGCAGCAACGTGCATGACCCTCGCGAGTGTCGCACGTGGGATTCTTGTGCATGCAGCCCACACTGGTGTAAAATACAAATGGCGTGCCGCCGCTCAAGGGGCGGGTCACCCTGTGTTGAGGGGGGGGGGTACACCTTGTAAATATTGCTAACTGGAATTTTTGCTGGTGGGGGCCGTAGATTGGTTATCAAACTCCTGTAGGGGTACCAACTAGAGGCTGACCCCGGGCTGTGGTGACGAGGTTCAACGCATGTGGCCCAGAGACGATACCCTAACACCTGCCTTTGACGCTTAGGGGGAATCCTTGCACTGCGCGCGCACTGCGCGCAGACTACACACACACTGCGCGCTACTTTTAGACTATGTTCCCCCCGAAGAGCCCCTAGGCACGCCCCTTGGAAACACCCTTAGAATTAGGCGACCCAAACTGGACCGGAGGGGACCTTGAGGGGGACCTTCCTAATTCTTGTGGCAGTGGTGAAGGACTAGGGGCCTTTGGGGGGGAACTTGCCTGTTTTTTGTGGCAGAGATGGAGGGTAGTCAGGTGGTAAGTGTAAACTTGCGATGGCAAAGGAGATGGACTCATCCCAAGCTACGACTGGCGGACATGGTCATCAAACCCACCATTTGGAGAGCGGTCAAGGTAGCGACCAAGGTCAAAAAGTCCGCCAAGGAGCGTATTTGGGGAAGCTCCATCATGTTGCTACACATGGCTTCCGGGGCGGAGATAGTGGAGGGCTGGGCTACCGCCGGGATGGCAATCGTCGGCTTGAAACTCCTTTTGACGGTTAGAGAGGAGGCCAGCTTGGAGCACTAGGCCATTGACGGCGACTATGTGCAGTTCTTTGATAGCAAGACGCGACAAGAGTAGTAGACGAGGATTGTCATGGCGCTCACTCGAGAATGGCTCCAGTGGCTCGCAAGATACTTCCCCGAGCTCCGGGCGCATGCAGTCCTCTGCCCACGGCATTCCCCGGGTGTCGGGACCCCGACCACACATGAAGAGGCCATGACCATTGTGACCCAATGGATGGCGGTGATGGCAATTGTGTTTGGCCAGTGGATTGAGACATGGCAGAGTGCCATTCACGGGGGCTTTCGCCGGGTGGTGCGTGTAGCCTCGGCACAGACGACGTTGTACCATGAAGGACATGAGAGTGGCAGTATAGGATGGCGTTGAATGCATGCCCCGGCCTGAAGTGTTTGCAGCCCACCCAGCGTTGGAGACTATTCTGCCGTGGCCACGGACAGTTCTCCTGGTGCAACAACCGCATCTCTCCTTACATGGGTGTGGATGAGTCACGAATGCATGGTGCATCTCTCCCGCCCGCCTCACCCCTTAGCGTTGGGGTCAGCAGGACAGCAGTACTGGCAAAGTTGGACCAGCTCAACTCCCTACTGCATGATGGGTGGCCGGGGTGTATGCCGCAGTGCTACTACACTTGGAGCAGCTCGCAGCGGGGCACACTTTGTGCTTGACCCCTACCCATGGTGCCAGTGCTAGAGGCCCACACAAGAGAGAGAGCCTGCCAGTCCTTGTGGCTAGCTTCGTCCCAAGACAAGAAGTTTTGGACACCCTAACTTGGATCTTGAATAGTTTCGGGAGGGTGCCTTGTCCCAGGGCTCTATGAAGCACAACGGTGCGGTGGACCCTACCGACTGACCACCTCTTGCAGGCATGGAGCAGGCGGTTGTCTCGACAACCACAATGTTCTAGCGGCATGCCAAGGAGCCGTTGCTTTGTAGGGCTACCACACACCCTCATGCATGTGCTTTAACGATGCAATGATGCCTGTCAGCTACTTTGGAAGGAGCTTTGGTCACAAGATTGCCCAGTTGAAGGCAAGCATGGGGCCTTGGTGTTGTTGGTGTTGTGCCAAAGGTCTGGCACACTGTCTCCGGCGTGCGTTTGTTTGTTTGCGTCATTGCCGCTGTGTGAGGTGTGTCGCTCCTTGCAAAGCTAGCCTTCAGTCCTCCACACCATTTGTCATGTGGGCTGGTTCATGTAGAGCAGCTGGAGGTCGCTGATGCAAGATATCCAAGCGGTGGATGCGACAAGCTTGGGCCTTGTGTCACGCCCCACAGTGGGGCTACATCTGCTCCTGCCGCCGGCTTTGTGCTCAGAGATGCTAGTGCTGCCACTGGGGTGGGTGTCTCAATGAGTGCTGTGGGGGCCAGAGGGTCTCAATAGTGGATATGTTGTGGAGGGTGGGGCGTTGTATGCACGGGGTGATGGGGGATATTGCTCGCTCGGTGAATGGAGTGAGGTACCCGGAGTGCATGGTGCATGGAGGGTGCCATGGACATGGGGATTGTGTTGGACATGAACAAGAAGCAGTGGGGGGGGGTGTGGAGTGTAAGCTCCCACACAACACACGCGGCCCAAATGTGATGGCCGCCGCGATGTGGCAGCTCGCATGTGCTTGACGATGAGCGGACCAACAACCGCATGGGAGGTTCAGAGTATTGCAGCCGATGCACCCACCTCACCCGCTCCATGCGGCCATGTACAAAAATGAGGTGCTAGTGGACGCCTTGATTGGGGTAATAAGACCCAAACCCTTGTAGGGTATCAGTGGGTTCATGGTCGTCATGAGGTGGGCTTCTCGGCCCAAATAGTGGCCAAAGCAGCCATGTCTTTGTCGCCGCACATGGCCATCCCAATGACCCACAAATAGGCGGGTGTGCGGCCCCGTTTGCCGTGATTGAGGAGCCCAATAGACGATTGGGTCCAACTCCCACCGGCACATGGGTAGGCATCCCCGCGCACAATAAACGTGAGGGTGGTGTCCAATGGTGTCCACTAGTGGTGGACGCGATTGAATGTAGCGGGCCCATGAGTGCACGGGCCAACTGCGGCCACTAGCGGGTGGGTCGTCCACGTTCACGGGGGGGCCCAACTCTAGCGGCTTAGCCATATCCTTCCACGTGTCCAAGAAGGCTTGCCGCGTTGGGGTGGGTCGCGGGAAAGTGAGGCCCGTAGCGGCCGTATAGTCAATTCCTCGCCGGGTCATGAACTCGGAGAGGTGGCGGAACCCCGTCTTTGTGACATTGAGGTCCATGGGGAGCCCAATAAAATCGGGTGCGGGAACAAGGGAGGAGGTGTATTGTTTCACTGCCTCCACTTGCTTAGTACGAATAAGGGAGGGGTAGCCAACGTCCGTGGCCTCCGACCATCGGGCCCGGGCCAAGGGAGATGAAGCCACCCACTCACCAAGGAGTTGGGAGACCAAAGAGTCCCGCAAACTCTTGGCTCCACTCAAACGCACAAGCGTCATGCTAAGCTCGAGAACAGTGTCTCGAGGGAAAGGCATAACAAGTGCTACACAAGAGAAAAGGGGGTATGGAGTGGAGTTGGAGGTGGGCACAAAGAAGAGGACTAAGGGTTGGACACCCAACCCTTAGGCAATCCAACATCTCTACAAATCCATTGGGCAACATTCTACCACATGAAACCCCCTCAAGACCCTAGCATACGCATGCAATTAACGGCCCAAATAGTTTAAAATCTAGAAAAAACTAGGTATTCTCGTTTAACATGTTAAAATTTATCGGTTTAACATTTAACACCTTTCAAAAATTAAAATTGAAAATTTAACATATTGGATTTAACGTGGGTCTCTAGGGATACCATTGTTTGTAACTCCGGTGTCAAGGCATGTAAGTCCCGACGAGTTGCCAAAATGTTCTCTCCCCCATGCAAAGCCCCGAAGTAGGGATGAGCCCGACCGGTTGTGGTCCCTCTCCAAAGGGCCGTGGCAGCCCCACAACGATGCATGTGGGTGTGTAGGGGTGTTCACTCACCCCAACAACACCTCAATGGGCATGCCAGAAGAGTATTGGGGCGTCCTAGTGCCCGGCGACTTGCCATGGGGGAGTATCGGGGCGGTATCCACGGCCCTAGGACAAACCCTGTATCAAGGCGTTCCTTGGCCACAAGTGAAACCGAAAGGGAGTATCCAGGCTTCCCTTGGCTACCATAGTAACCCGGAGGGATATGGCATTCGGGCGTCTACATACTCCAACTTGTTGACCAAAGGGGGGGAGTGAAGGTTGTGACGTGGCACGTCACGCAGGCAGTAGGTGGTGGTGTAGTGGTGGTGATGTGTGAAGTGTCGTACGTGGCTATGCAAAGGCTAATGCTCAAGTAGGACAGCTGCAATGTACAACTACCAAATGTGTGGCCTTTTTGCTATGCCTGTCCGCGGCTGGCCAATCATTGCAAGTTAGTGTCAAGGGTAGGCGTTAGGGCATCATATGTGGGCTAGATGTGTTGAACTTAGTCACCGCACCCCGATGCACGCCTTTGGTGGGTCCCCCTACAAGGGGTTGAGAACCTGGCTACGGCACCCATCACCCCAAATTCCAACCAATTCACGAGGTGTACCCCTAGCAAGACGCGACCACCTCCTCACTTGCGGGCATGCATCCTATTTTTTCCCGTAGTGTGTATCGCATACATGCCAACTGCACGTGCGTCCACCGCTGTCTATGCACTGTGTTCATGCATGGTGTTGTGTTTCTCTTTGTTGCTGCAACTCACCTGCATAAGTGAGCCGGTGTGTTCCTTGTGCTTGGGACGGGTGGGTGCAGTGGGCTAACGTGTATCTGAGACTCCAAGAACCGAACACGGGAGCCATGGCGGCCCAGGGCAAGGCTAGGCCAGAGCTCCCCAGAAACCCGGCTCATTGTACCATGTCTTCTCCGTGCTAGCGGTGCAATGGACACAACAAGGGAGTGGGGACAGAGGGTTCTGCCGTGGACATGATGGGTTTTGCAACAGAGTGCACAGTGGTGCACCAAGTGGGAGTCAAGTGAACCGAGATCCAAATCTTTGCAAAGGCTTGCTGCATTTGGTGCTTGTTTGCTGAAGTGGCTCCCTCCTTACCCCCGGTGGTAAAGCTGCAAATGCCTCTCCGTTGCCACTGCCCCCAAAGCCCAGACGGCCGGTATCCTTGGTCCTCGAGGTCCTCCATGAGGCCTTGGACAATCTCAGGAAGCCTGGGGACCCACGGTACTGTAGAGGGGTGGAAGCCATCCACTCGGCCGCGGTGGCCAGCAACACCAATACGTGGCATGATAATTGATCCATGACTATGACTATGATTATGTATATATGTATTTGTTCACATTCATGTGTGCATGCATGTAGATGGGTAGGTAGATGGGTAGCTAACTAGGTTGGTATGTATGTATGTATGTATGTATGTCTGCATTTACATGCATGTATGCATGCATGTAGATAGGTAGGTGGCTAGGTGGGTTGCTATGCATGCATGTTTCCATTTGCATGTGTGTATGCATGCATGTAGATAACTAGGTAGATAGCTAGCTAGGTAGGGTAGGTAGCTAAGTAGGTTGATATCTATGTTTTGCGCTGTGCATTCTGCAGGGCTGGAGGTATCATTATCGCCGTGGTGCGGATGGAAGCATCCGATGGAGTGTCGAATGGGACGGCCCTGGACCAGCACCTGCAGCTGGGCCACCTGACCCACCTCCAACTCCTCCAGCCGTCCCCACCGTCCCCACCGTCCCCACCGTCCCCACCGTCCCCACAGTTCCAATGGTGCCCACTGTACCAAGCCCATCCCACCCGGGGAACGGGTCTTCTGGAGGTGATGCCCTATTCCACGCAGTGATGACAGGCGTAGTCAGAGGCCAACAGGCATTTCCTCTCGGGGCAAAGCCAATGGGCCCACAGAGCCCCCTGGATCTTTTCGCTGGAAACGGGCTGGCCAGTGTTGTGTGCAAGGCATTTGAAGGCCCAGGGCACATTGCAAATACAATTGTGCAGGGGTCGGCGGCGGGTGGGGCATGGGGGGGTACGGCAACAACAAATGCGCAACGGTGACGGGGGATCGCCAAGTCCAAACAGAAGGAGAGGCGGAAGACAGACAGCCAGAAGGTGGGCGGAGGTCCGCGGAAGGCGGGGGTGAACGGGATGGCGTGGGTGCGTGTATGTGTTCGCACAACGGGCGTCTGAAGCGTGACGTGGGTGGGCGCATGGTACGTCTGACCGGTGGGTTCGGTCCGATGTGTACTGTGTGCCCATTGTTGTCGGCGGCCGTCCTCTCGCACACATACAACGCTCCCCCAACCAGCGGTGCTGCGTGTTTTCTTTGGTGTGGCGGCGGGGGCCCGGTCAGCTATGGTCTATGGTCAACACGTTGTTATCCCACGAGGTACCAACCGCTACCGCTTATTGAGTGGTTTTGCCATTCTGTGTGTTGGGGGGAGGGTGGGGGGTTCGGTGCACAACTGTTGGCCGCAGCCCCCTCCTTCTCTCTGCCTGACGCTGGGGGCAACACTTTCTCCCCCGATGATACGCATTCAGCGTGGGTGCCCCATGTTACCCCCCCTCCTCTTGGCAGGACTGAGGCCAGTCCGGTAGTGTAGCTTCACGGCCCCCAGTACGAACGGGGCTGTAGCGCTGCATCCCGGGTAGGTCCCCACGGCTGGGAAGCGCTCGGCGTGGCGTGGGACACCTGCCCCAGGTGCCCCCCGGCCGTGTGGGACCCATCCTGCAAGGCACCGCCACCTGTCCAATTTGGCAGTCAAGGAGCGTGAGTTCCCCCCCAGTCATGCCCTGCAGCTGCCCCCGTTTCATTGGTGGGTACCTTTTGATGTGGCAGTGCGGTACGGGGCTGTGGATGTGGTAGTGGCCATGTGATATGGACGGACCACTGCTTGATGGTTTACGGATTGTTCAGGGGGTATTGGACCCTGGATTAGGGGTGGGGGCAGCAGAGGCTGCTGGGGATGCTGGTGGCACATGCGGCATGGGGAATGATGATGACTTGTGATTCTGGAAGCGTTTGAGGCAATCGGACTTGTGGTCTACGCCAAAGCACACTCCTGTCGCTTGTGCTGTGCTCCACACGGATGTTGGGGTGTGTATGTGTGTCTGCTTCTTTTGTGCAGCCGACACACGCCTTGTGGGAGGGCCTGATGACCTGTCAGGTCGTGTGGAGGTGCGGCACAATGGCGTATGGGGCACAGTCTGTGACGATGGCTGGGACGACTCGGATGCCTTTGTGGTGTGCCAGTCACTGGGGTACTCGGGCGGGACAGCGCGTGAAGGAGGTGCGTTTGGCAAAGGGCGTGGGCCGATATGGCTGGCCAATGTGAACTGCGATGGTACGGAAAGGACTGTGACTGAGTGCCCACACGGCGGCTGGGGCGGACACGACTGTGCGCACAAAGAAGATGCCGGAGTGGTTTGCAGTCCTGCAGGTGCTTGTGCTGTCCCCCCCTCCTTCTTTCGTCGGGCCATTGCTCTTTGAAGGATTTCGAGGAGGTGTAACGAAGTGTTGGTTGGGGATGCTGAGGAATGACGCGGTGCTGCAGCACATTTGCAGGGCAGTTACGGTCGCCTCTTTGTGTCACACTTTCACGGTCTTCATGGGCATATGCGAGTGTACGGCAAGACCGGCCCCACCCCTTCTCCTACAAGTAGCCTTCTACTGACGTGATGTTCATCACCGGCGGGAGCATTTTAGATTAACCGGATGGTTTCTCTGATGCGCATTGCCCCCGTTTTCGTGGTTTCTCTTTTCTTTCCTTCTATTTCCATCACTGGCACGGGAGCCATGTGGTAAACAACGGTTCACTCCGAGCAGTGCCTCTTGGTTTGTGCCAGGGCGCAGGTGAGGGACCCACCGACGCCGCAGTGTGAGACTAGCGTGAGACTTTGGGGCTACGTTGCGGGCTGTGTTTACGGCAGCCCCTGTTTCCGGGTGAGAAGAGGGGGCCCAGAAAGTGGCCTCCGATGTCCCCCACCCCCCCCTCCACGTGCATACCAGTGACAACAGGGGCACACGGGGCAGGGCCTCTCACATCGTTCCTGCAGAGCCAAGCCCCAGCCCCAGCCCCAGCCCGAGTCCAAGCCCAAGCCCCAGCCCCAGCCCCAGCCCCAGCCCCAGCCCCAGCCCCAGCCCAAGCTCAGGTCTTCTCCGAACACCCCCACATTTACGACACATCTTTGATCCAAACCCAACTGCCGCTTTGTTGGGCGCCCTCTTTATGCCTCGTCCTCCCGCTGCACATGTCAAGCGGTTCCGGGGACTATCACATCAGCCGGGGGGATCGTACGGAGCAGCCCGCGCACAAACGGGTCCACACACACGGTCCACGCACCCCCACATCCCCCGGGGCACAAGTTCTGCGTTCGTCCTCCCCCGGGCACGCGTTGGTTTGAGTGGCACACTGGACCCTCTACAACGCTGCCCCCGTGACATTGACCAGTTCACAAACACCACCGACGAGGTCCTTCCTACGTCACCCGCAGTACCCCCCGTGCACGCGTTGTAGCGAGGCTGTGCATTGGGCCTCGTGCGGTGCGCTGTTGTGCGCCATTGTACATGAGTCCCGGCGGCAATGCCCAGGTACTGTGACCAAAGCAGACCCCTGTTGTGCCCGGTACACAAGTGAATCTGGTCCGAGACCCGGTGGAAAGGGCTGCATGCAAACGCTCTGCGGGCGCCGGAGTGGACGCCACGGGGGCCGTGCACTGCCGCGGTCGGCGGTGGGATCCGTATTCCGCTTGGACCCACAGAACTGCCCTTTGCCTCCCCCAGTCCCCTCCGCAGACGACCTCAACCCACAAAACTGGTCACACCAGAGACACGGGACAGCGGTTGTGGAACACGCCCCCGTCGCGTGCAAGTCCCTCGGGGCCCCTCCCACTGGGGGGTGCTCTACGGCCCCGCAGCCGGCGTTTGTCTCCGCGCGACCACATTTGTGCAGACACGATCCGACTTGTGGGAGGACCCAACGCATCGTCCGGTCGTGTGGAGGTGTGGCACAAGCGCGAATGGGGGACGGTATGCAACGACTCCTGGGATGACGCCGATGCCGCTGTGGTGTGCCGGATGTTGGGGTATTCCGGGGGCGTGCAAATGCACTCCAGGTTCACGACGGGCACCGGGAAAATCTGGTTGGACGAAGTGGAGTGCGAAGGCACCGAATCCGACCTGGCGCAATGCAAGCACGCCGGCTGGGGCGAACACAATTGTGATCATAACGAAGACGCCGCTGTGACTTGCACCGCAGGTCAGACTGCGACTGTGGCTTTGGGGAGGGCACGGGCAGAGCGCGAGGACGCAGGTCAGCCAGGCAGCTACTTCTGCATCGCGGTGCTCAGCGGGTCACTTCGACGCACAAAGAGTGACATAGGCCGCGGCGCATTGTTCCGCCCTGCTCCTGCTTTTGCAGGTCTGATGGGGGCTGAGTGGGACGTGCAACAACCGAATCGGCATTTCTTAGCTCAGCCCTTCCACCCTCAGCAAAGGTGAAGCGCATGAGTCACAGCGGTTGACGCATGCGCCGCTGTCCCTCGGCTTGGGCCCCGTGCCTCCCACAACAGCCGTCACCTGCATGTGACTGCAGGTGCATGTCTCAGTGGCGAATCATCTCATTTCAGGGCGGGTTTGACGTCCGCAAATTTTTCGCATTTTCCCGCAATTTTCCGCAATCGCTGTTTGCTTGTCGACCTTGCATGCTTGAGTACACAGCCAACTTCTGGTGGCGATGTGGAGCGCTTTCTCACAGTGTGGCACTATTTCCAAGCGTCAGCACCAATGGGATGACAATGCCCAACTGCCTTCGGTTCACGCTCTCATTCCATGGTGATATTGAGGGTTGCCTCCTGTAGTTGTGATACCTGTGGACCATGTTTGAAGAGACACGGGAACATTCTGAGCCACCTGTGCAGAAGTGTTGCTCCTCGGGGCTTCAGGAGGTTTGGTTACGGCACCGCAATGATTCCACAGTTTTGCCGCAATGTTCGGCATTTTTTACGCAACACTCCCGTAAGTTCCCGGAATTTTTTGCAATTGGATTTGACGCTCCCTGATCGCATCACCCCCCCCCCCCCCCGGCCCCCTGCTCATTTTAGAGGCTCAACGTACCTGGCAAAGGCAAAGGAGGGTCATCGTTGTGTAGGCAGTTTGCTGCAGGATGCAGTACGTATTGGCTTACATATTAAACTGAACTTTTTAATATTTTATATGGGACTGTAGCATATCATTTTGATATTTTTGAAGTTTATATTGAACAAAAGATTTGGTTCATCTTTGATTTTTTTGGGTACTAATTTTACTTGGTTTTAGTCTTTGATTTGGTTATTTTTATTTTTTAACTGATAGATTAGCTTTTGAGGTTAAAGTCTAAGTCGTATGCAAAATTGCAAAATTGCAGGTACAATTTATAAATAGAATCACTTTTTTCAAAATTTATTTAAGTTTTACTGAAAGATTTGAATTGGGTGAAATTCTAAAAGTCAATTTTTATGATTGGAAGTTTCGGCGTTTGTAGTGAGTTTTATTTGAGAAGAAGTTTAGGAATCTTTTATTTGATTAAGAACTTTTTGTGGTCAAGTTATTTAATTTTATTCTTGGGGAACTTTTTGATATGGCAATGGCGTCTGGTCGTCCTATTTGTGCAGATATGATCCGACTTGTGGGAGGACCCAATGCATCGTCGGGTCGTGTGGAGGTGTGGCACGAGCGCAAATGGGGGACGGTATGCGACGACTCCTGGGATGACGCCGATGCCGCTGTGGTGTGCCGGATGTTGGGGTATTCTGGGGGCGTGCAAATGCACTCCGGGTTTACGACGGGCGCCGGGAAAATCTGGTTGGACGAAGTGGAGTGCGAAGGCACTGAATCCGATCTGGCGCAATGCAAGCACGCCGGCTGGGGCGAACACAATTGTGATCACAACGAAGACGCCGCTGTGACTTGCACCGCAGGTCAGACGTTAGTGGGCGTCAGCAGGGGCATTGGTAGGATGGCAATACGCATTCGACGAGGCCAGGCCACGGCTTGAGAGTTTGGATTTGCAGCGCAGAGCTCATGCTCCAGGGGGTCTGCGATCATCTGTTCCCTTCCCGTGCACTGGCCACAAGTCCAGACAGGCAGTCAGTCAGTCCTTGCGATGCTTCTCTCAATCCATGCGTGTCCCCCTCCCATCAGACCTGGCGGAGTCCCTCCCCCCATCGCTTCTCAACAACGATATGGCACTGCGGGACATGGGACGAACTGTTGCAGAAGACTTAGCCAGTGGCGCCTGCATCCGCGTGGCTGACAGGGCAAATGCCTTGCTTTTTGGATTCCGTCACCAAGTGGTTTCGGACCAGACTTGACACTTCACAACAGCAAACGTATGACCCCCAGCCACTTTCCAAAGCGCGATCCATCCACCGTAGGCGTCAACATCGATGTTAAGAACCAGTGGCCTGCCTACCCGTCCTCCGCCCTCCACGGGGAACACGGCCTGTGAATGTCGATGCTGATACCCATGGCTGACACACTGCTAGACGTACAGCGAGTAGCCCACACTCTATTGTGCTCAGTCACGCACTAACATAACACCGGGAGGTCCCAGATGGACGTTGGGATGTCACAGACTGCTTGCATTGATGTATCTGTCACGAGCGGCAAGTCAACGATGTTTTCCAGGTCATATTGGCTGAGATGAACAAAGCGGTTTCTGCCATCTTGTCCAGCGCGGTCCAGTCGTTTGTTGTCCCAGCATTTTGATCCGTTGGCTGCCCATTATCTGCCGTTTGCAATCCATTTAACTGCTGCCGACATGTGCCTGATGATTTTGTGCGGCGCAAAGTTTCCCAAACTGACCAGAGCAGTCACACTCTCCTATGAAACGACAACCCCAAGCGGGTAAGCCATGTTCCCCTGGGGCCACATCCGTGATGCAGAGCACAGATGCACAACCCGTTCTTGTCTGTGCAATCGGAGGAGTTGCATAAACTTGCATGCTGCAACGCGGGCGTATAATGTCTGGACCTGGGGCTGTACAATCGTGGCAATGGGTCGCCAAGAAAAAACAAAGAATGGCTTTCTTGGTACGGAATTTAGCTTTTCGATGTATGCCCAGCAGGGGGATTGAGGGAGGACTGCACTCTGAAGTTCACAGTCCCTAGGTAGCCTCACTGGGTTGCAGGCCATTGCAAGATTGCAGTATACAATGCGTGATGCCATTGCTTTGTTGTGTATTTGTGCAGATATGATCCGACTTGTGGGAGGACCCAATGCATCGTCGGGTCGTGTGGAGGTGTGGCATGAGGGCGAATGGGGGACGGTATGCGACGACTCCTGGGATGACGCCGATGCCGCTGTGGTGTGCCGGATGTTGGGGTATTCCGCGGCCGGAGGCAAAGGTGTTAGCAGTAAGCAGCATTTTGCAATCGGCACCGGGAGAATCTGGTTGGACGAAGTGGAGTGCGAAGGCACCGAATCCGACCTGGCGCAATGCAAGCACGCCGGCTGGGGCAAGCAAAATTGTGGGCACAGCGAAGACGCTGCTGTGATTTGCACCCCAGGTCATACTGCCGGCGAGTGTAGGGCTCAGAGACTGATTTGCACAGGACATGCCGTGACTATCGGAAGTCGCTTTTCCAGTCGTGTACGCACATACATAAGCGGGTCCACGGGTCAGGCCATGTCGCATTCATTTTGTAGAAGCCGCGCCACTGTCAAGCCCCAGCCCCAGCCCCAGCCCCAGCCCCAGTCCAAGCTCAAGCCCCAGCCCAAGCCCAAGCGCAGGTCTTCTGCGATCACTGCCACCTTTGCGACACATCTCCGAACCACCGTGACCCCAACTGCCGCTTTGTGGGGCTGCCCTTTTAATGCCTCGTCCTCCCGTCGCCAATTTCAAACAGTTCCGGGGACCATGGGACAGTCAGTTCATTGCTCAGGGCCTTCGTCCGTGGTCACTGCCTCCACTGTCTTTTGATGGAGGAAGCCAGGGTCGTACACTGAGAGACAGTACATAAGGCGTGCACCAAATCCGCACATCTCTGGGCAAATGGCCAGTCTCACAGCCTCGGGGGCGCGGCGTAGAACCCGAAGCCACATGCGGCGTACCTCGGACAAAGGCTGATGACTTGTGATTTTGTCAGCGTTTGAGGCAATCGGATTTGTGGTCTACGCCAAGGCACACTCCTGTCGCTTGTGCTGTGCTCCACACGGATGTTGGGGTGTGTATGCGTGTCTGCTTCTTTTGTGCAGCCGACACACGCCTTGTGGGAGGGCCTGATGACCTGTCAGGTCGTGTGGAGGTGCGGCACAATGGCGTATGGGGCACAGTCTGTGACGATGGCTGGGACGACCCGGATGCCTTTGTGGTGTGCCAGTCACTGGGGTACTCGGGCGGGACAGCGCGTGAAGGAGGTGCGTTTGGCAGAGGGCGTGGGCCGATATGGCTGGCCAATGTGAACTGCGATGGTACGGAAAGGACTGTGACTGAGTGCCCACACGGCGGCTGGGGCGGACACGACTGTTTACACAAAGAAGATGCCGGAGTAGTTTGCAGTCCTGCAGGTGCTTGTGCTGTCCCCCCTCCTTCTTTCGTCGGGCCATTGCTCTTTGAAGGATTTCGAGGAGGTGTAACGAAGTGTTGGTTGGGGATGCTGAGGAATGACGCGGTGCTGCTGCACGTTTGCATTGCAACTGGCGTTCCCTCCAAGTGTCACACTTTCACGGTCTTCATGGGCATATGCGAGTGTACGGCAAGACCGGCCCCACCCCCTCTCATTGAAGTAGCCTTCGGCTGCTGCTTTTTCACAGTCATCGGCGAGACCACGGCAGATCTGCAGAATGCATTTCGATTGAATGACCACTTGGGCGCCTTTCTCGACACGGAAACAGCCCTCAACGACTACGGGGGACGCCCACGACCACTTGAGGGCCCTGCCGCAATGTCACCATCAGAATCCGCATGTCACTGGCTCCGTGAGCCGCTCGAAAGCCTCCTGACGGCAGTTCGGAGCCCAAACCCGCCGAAAAACGCAGAACGCGCTCGACCCTCGGCCCCCTCCCCCAAACAGAAGCCGAGTCACGGGCGGCAGTGCGACCAGTCCCCAGACAGTCATGGGGTGACACGCCACAAGTGCCCACGGACTCCCCACAAGGACACAAGAACGAGGGAGGGTCGCTGCCGAGCTGCTCAGCAACCGGCCCCATGAGGACGCCCCGGGTGCCGAACGTGACTGGCAGCGGTATGGACGGGGGATCAGTCCCAGAACGACAGCAGAGAAGGACATGCGGCGGCATGTGGCATTATGACGAATCGGGAGGCAGTCGCATCGCACGCCCATGACCTCCTCCTCGCGGAAATGTGCGATCTGCCGACTGCACACATCATTTCGTGGGTGCATCCACCCGCGTGCAGAATCCTCATGCTGTTTGGGGGGGGTGTCGTCAGAGGCATTGAGAGGGTGTTTGGCGTCCGTCTGACTGCCACTTGGAAGTTTTGGGTTTCCAGTCGTGAGCCACAGCGCCTCGTTAAGGCAACTGTTTGGTGCACTTGGCATTTATTTGTGGTTTGATGGGGCGCTGTTGGAAGGCGATGGGGATGGGTAATGTGGAATTCCTTTGGTTCAGACGAGTTCAGACGTGGGGCGGGTGGGTGGGGCAGGGTCCCGGTGGGCGGGACGAGTGGGCATGAGAATGTAATCAGATGGTCATTTGATTGCTGTTTTTTTTTGCTCTTGTTGTTGTCTGCGCTCCCATTTGTGGGGGGGGGGTTATCCACTGAGTCAAACGGAATTGATTGTCAGCAAAGGTGCGCACTGTGTGCGCCCTCATAGACCGTTTTGTGGTGGCCATACAGCGTTCTCTCGTGCCCACGCTGCGACGAAAGTCTGTATGGTCCGGTACGTGCAATGACATGTTGTGTGCAAGGTAATCGAAGTATCTACTGGGCATTGGCACTGTGGTTTGCAGGCTAAGGATGTGGCAGTGGTTGGCATTGATTGGTGAATGGTGGGTATCTTTTGATGTGGCAGTGCGGTGCGGTGCTGTGGATGTAGTAGTGGCCATGTGATATGGACGGACCACTGTTTGATGGTTTACGGATTGTTCAGAGGATATTGAACACTAGATTAGCCGTGGGGGCAGCAGAGGCTGCTGGGGATGCTGGTGGACACACAGCGCGGGCACATGCGGCCACGTGCGGCCACGTGCGGCATACCTCGGACAAAGGCTGATGACTTGTGATTTTGTCAGCGTTTGAGGCAATCGGACTTGTGGTCTACGCCAAAGCACACTCCTGTCGCTTGTGCTGTGCTCCACACGGATGTTGGGGTGTGTATGTGTGTCTGCTTCTTTTGTGCAGCCGACACACGCCTTGTGGGAGGGCCTGATGACCTGTCAGGTCGTGTGGAGGTGCGGCACAATGGCGTATGGGGCACAGTCTGTGACGATGGCTGGGACGACCCGGATGCCTTTGTGGTGTGCCAGTCACTGGGGTACTCGGGCGGGACAGCGCGTGAAGGAGGTGCGTTTGGCAGAGGGCGTGGGCCGATATGGCTGGCCAATGTGAACTGCGACGGTACGGAAAGGACTGTGACTGAGTGCCCACACGGCGGCTGGGGCGGACACGACTGTTTACACAAAGAAGATGCCGGAGTAGTTTGCAGTCCTGCAGGTGCTTGTGCTGTCCCCCCTCCTTCTTTCGTCGGGCCATTGCTCTTTGAAGGATTTCGAGGAGGTGTAACGAAGTGTTGGTTGGGGATGCTGAGGAATGACGCGGTGCTGCTGCACATTTGCGTACCAGTCGCGATCGCCTCTTTGTGCCACACTTTCACGGTCTTCATGGGCATATGCGAGTGTACGGCAAGACCGGCCCCACCCCTTCTCCTACAAGTAGCCTTCCACTGACGTGATGTTCATCACCGGCGGGAGCATTATAGATTAACCGGATGGTTTCTCTGATGCGCATTGCCGCCGTTTTCCCTCGGCCATCACCACTGGCGGCGGTTGTAGCATTCGTAGCTGTTGGCCTCTTTCACAGGTTTCATTCCTGGGTCTTTTGGTTTTTAGGTTCGTGGCGGGGCAGTCCGGCGCTTCCCCTCTGTGTCATCCCTGAAACCTCTTTGATGCCGTGGTGAAAGACACATACTGTCCGCTGAATGTAGAGAAGACGTCACGTGAGAAATTGTTCGTTCCTGGGCGGGAGATACCGCCGTGCCTGTGTGTGTCAGCCGCGCACACCCGCGAGGGGCGGGGGGGGGGGATGCCGGGTCTCATCACCGGGTGGCGCCGAGCCCCACTCTCTCATCCCCGGGCGCTCGTCGGCACGCGCACGGCGGCAGTGCCCGTCTGTGGTGTTGCGTCAGTGGGTCCCTGCAAGTTGACAGGCACTGCTTGGAGTCAGGCTTTGTTTACCACACTATGCAGCGCCCAGTGATGGGTCACCCCCGGCCCTACAAGGAGCCACAGAGGCCCCAGTGGGTACGCCTGCATGGGGGCAGCGTCTGTGAGGAGGGCCCTGCTCCTGCCGCTTGGGCAAGGCGGTTGAGCGCCCAGTCGGGTCATTGCTGCCAGCGATGAGCACAGTTGTGGGCGCGACGGGGTGGGTCTCGGGCTCCCACGGGAGGGGCATGCGCGCTCTCCCCTCGCCACGCCGGCACGCCACGCAGTGGGTACATTGCAACCAGGCTCAGTGTCCAGTCTTGATAGCTGTCATGGTGCTGGATCTTGATGTTAAACAGGGCAATTGGAGGCCACACACGCTATCCACTCGCCACGCCGCCAGGCCACGCAACAGGTAGTCCAGTGCTGACAGCGGTCACCGTGTTGGATGCGGATGTTAAACGGCTGGTCTGGCTGGGACAGTGGCGGGCTGATGGCATAGGGTAGTGAGGCCCAGAGGGCCAGCATTGCCACCGGGGCCTGGGACGGGGTCAGCTAGCCCACCCACCACCACTGCTGCTGCAAAACTCTCTTACGGGCTGCTGGAGGCCCGGGGGTAGAGCCACTAACCCCCCCCCCCTCGGCATAAATGAGACCAGAGAGGGTCAGTAGGACACCTGAGGGCATGTCGGCATGGTGGCAGAGGCCATCCCACGTGCAGCACTGAAGCTGGCGCTGTAGAAGACCGTAGCCAGCCATCCAACAGCACGTCCACCCCCAGTTCACGCACCCCCAGTCCACGTGGCCCGTGTCGGAAGAACAGGGCCTGAACCATACCTGATGCTAGCATCCGTTTTAATCTGGGTGCCCGTCCGTGTGCGTCCATTTTGATTTGGGGGAGCGTCCGTTTGCATCCGTCTTAGTTTCGGGGTGTGTCTGTTTGCGTCCGTTTTGCGTTCATGTTTGCGTTGCGTACCCCGTTACTGAAATAATTGCCGGCAACCAAGCACCAACGGTTGAGCATGCTGCAGCATGCTGCAGCACCTTTTTTGGGGCCTGTTGGTGGGAGTTTTGAAGCATGCTGCAGCATGCCGCAGCACACTGAAGGTTTGGTTGGGACTTTTTTGGGGGGAAAATATCGGACCAAAATATTGATTGCATCTCTGGGCAGCACTTTTTCGAAGATGGCCAGTACTCGAGTGGTTCAACGGTGCATCACTGACTCGAAGGATCTCCAGTTCGATTCCTTAGAATGGCCCCATTGAATCACCCGTGCGCATGGGCACACAGTGCTGTGCTGAGCTTTGATAGATCATTGTTTCTGTCTGCTGTTGAGCCCACTGAGGAGGGGACAACACAACCCAAGAGGAACAAGGAGACAACCAGGAGTACTACAGACTGTTTGAAGTGGGCAATTGGAGAAGGCATCGGGCAGAAATTGGGCATGTCCTTTGGGGTGCGTCTGTTTGGGTTCGTTCTGGTTTTGGGGTGCGTTCATTTGCGTCCGTTTCAAATTTTGGGGGCGCCCATAACCGTCCGTTAAACCGGACGCTAGCATCAGGTGTGGCCTGAGCTTGAAGAAGGCAGGCTTGGGCGGCTGGACAATGCCACAGAAGTGGCACTCCAGGGTCACTGTCGGTCTTGCGGCGTCTGCAACTCAAGGACCGGGTAGGCGAAGGCCCGCTTGACGGCGAGCGTCGGGATCACAGCGGCCTCCACCAGGGCCTTGAAGTCGGTTGCTGTAGGTCCCAGGAGGTCACGGCGGGAGCCTGCGAAGTGCGCTCCGGCGATGGCCAGGCCACGCACTACATCCAGTCCCATGTGGGGGTCCAGCATCAGGGCCCCTGGTAGCACAGCACCACGCGGGTACCCACAAGCGCGGGGGGGCCGCCGGGACCGGACCCTTTACGCCGACCCCCCCCCCCCCCCCTCCCTGCCGGGTTTTGGCCCGGAAGTGCCGGACCATGGGCGCCGAAGGCGCCCTAAGGAAATTTTGCTTGACTTAGTAGAGGGTGAAAAATTGGGTTTTTGCCCCATGTGTCTATACTCAAAATACTCAGTTTTTTTAGGAGAACCCAATAGTGGATGAAAACCAAATTGGACCAAATATCTATGCCACTCCTGTGCAGAGGTATATCAGAGATGGGCCCTACCCTAGTGGTAAAGCAGTGCCCTGCAACTTGAAAGTCCTGGGTTCAAACCCCAGTGGTGTCAATCTGCAGGACCAGAGGCAGGTCCAGGGATACCATGGGAAAATTTTTTTTGCTTTTTTTTGTTTCGACTTTATCCTCTTTGTTTGGGACCCCCGAGAATGCACGATTTCTGCCCACTTGTGGGCCTCCCAGAAGGCAGGGTTTAGGCATCCAATTCTCATTTTGTCCCCCTTGGTGATGTAGCATTATCGCCCACTTGTGGGCCCCACCTATTTTGATTTTGTCCCCCTCTCTTTGGGGATCCCCGAGAATGCAGGGGTGATGTAGTATTTCCGCCCACTTGTGGGCCTCCCAAAAGGCAGGGTTTAGGCAACCAATTCTGATTTCGGAACGGGTTTCGGAACATACATCAACTCTGCCCTAAAAACAAGCATGGTTTGGCCTGGGTGGGGCGCCACTAGCAATAGTGGCCGGGAATGGACTCGGGGGTGCTATGCCCTTAAACAAAAGTACCACCTACCATGCCCCCCCCCCCCCCTTGTTTCAAAAAATTTTCTCCAACATACATGCTTCGAAGTGATTACCGCGTTGAGGCGGTCATCTTATGCCATGTTTGTCAGGCTATGAAGCCCCCCCCCCCCCTTCTTGGCAGCCCCCCTCCCCCCCCCCCCAGACCCAGCCCCCCCCCCCCCCCCCCGCCCTGAAAATGGTTCGAGAGTGGGAGGGAGTCGGCGTATGGCCCGTCGCTACGGCCCCCCCGTGCCCACAAGTGAATATTTGGGGGGAAGGGGGCTCCTGTCATCGTCTTTGTCAGCAATACCCAGAAGTGAATATTGGGGGGGAAGGGGGCTCCTGTCATTGTCTTTGTCAGCACTCCATTGCCTCACACTGTACCGTCGTTACCAGGCAAATCGATCGGCGGCACAAATGAGCACCCATACCCATGAAGCATCCCATGTACATGCACTGGTGTCGAAGGATGATTGTTTTATTTTGGTGCAAAACAACAACAGCTGCTGCTGAAAGTAGCATTTCATCGTCATGGTGGAAAGAATCCAGTTGGACAAAGTGGAGTCAGCAGGCACCGAATCCGATCTGGCAAAATGCAAGCATTCCCGCTGGGGCGAACACGATTGTCGTTGTGCTGCTGCTGCATAAAAAAGGGCGAGACGTTTACCAATGCACATGGGGATGACGGAATGTAGTTGGTAGACACTGTCTGCGAATGATAGACGTGGTCTGCAAATTGTAGTCACAGTCAGCTTGTTGTACCTTACGCCCCCCTTGTACTTCCCTCCCCCCTGAAAATCCCCCCCCTCGTTCGATAGGCCACAGAGTGCCTTGGCGTCTATCAGGCACCAAGCGCCGCATTGTTGAGGTGATGTTTGGGGTGTTCAGACGTCGCTTTGGTGCTACATGGGCACATTTGACCCCCTCCCTGCCCCCATACCACCAAGGACTGCGGGGGGAGGGGTGCCAGCATCATATTTGCAGTGCAGAACCGCCCCAATGCTGCTTTATTGTCACGCAGATGTGGACTGCATCAGCAGCTGGAGCCCTTGGTCAACCTGCACTCAAACATGCGGTGGAGGAACGAGAACTCGTATACTTACCATTACCACACGTCCTTCCGGGGCTGGAACACGGTGCCCGGCAACCAAGGAAACCGAAACCTGCAATACTCAGCCCTGCAGTATGACCCCCATGCATGTGCATTTCTGCCAGCATCATATTTGCAGTACAGAGCCGCCCCAATGCTGCGATATTGTCACGCAGATGTGGACTGCATCAGCAGCTGGAGCCCTTGGTCAACCTGCACTCAAACATGCAATGGAGGCACGCGAACTCGTATACTTACCATTACCACACATCCTTCCGGGGCTGGAACACGGTGTCCGGCAACCAAGGAAACCGAAACCTGCAATACTCAGCCCTGCAGTATGACCCCCATGCATGTGCATTTCTGCTCGGGGAAGCTCAACGCTCACCCAGTGTGCCGAATGAGGCACGGATTGTGCATGCGTCTTCATTTTGTTGTGGCCAAAGCCCTTCCCATCCCGTTTCGGATATGGAAACAGACCCCCTGCCAAACTGTCAAAAGAAAGAAGCACGGCAGTACAGCAGACGACACCCAGGGTTTTTGAATATGTCTCCACTGACAAAGGAACGATGCAGACATTTTCTTGGAAGTTTGAAGGAAATTGGCATTGAGAAATGCAGAAATAAGTTTTTGCGGATGCGATGGCATCTGCGTCACAACGGGGCAAGGGAAACAAAAGTCGTCGTGGCGCTGGAGACATAAGGGACATGCGATGTAGCGCAATGCAAGCACTCCGGCTGGGGCAAGCACGATTGTCGTCATAATGAAGATGCTGCTGTGCTTTGCACCACAGGTCTGTAGGGCATGCTCCTCGGTGGAAAAAAGTATTGTATCTAAAGAACAGCTCGGGGGGGCTAAACCGCATCGGTACCACACTCAACGCTACATTGGTCATGACAGGGCCTCTCCCAATGTCCTGGAAACTCATCATTTCGTGTAACAGGCTGTGGAGGTCATGTCACATCAGTCCTACACACGCCTGTGGCGGGCCCGGGTTGGTGCCCGCTCTGAGGTTTCTTATGTCCCAATAACATCAGGGATTCAGCGTTGGGTCATATATCGCACTACGTCGATCAAGTCCAAGATGGTGGTGGGGGGAAAGGTGGCAGCGATTACCCCATCTGTGGTTTGTAGATGCTAGCGGGTGTGTGTCTGTGTGTCTGTATGAATACATTTTTTTGCAGTTTTTTTTTTTTTGCATTTTTTTTTGCATGTTTTCGCCTGATGTGTAGTTGTCCAACAGCGGGGAAGGACTCTATTCTATGAGGTGTTCCACATGCAGTAGAGGTTGAAATCACCCCGATCACACCATTTACACTCTCATTTGGTGGGGTTATCCGGGTACCATAGCCCAATGTATGAAATTGGATGTTGGGAGCTGGGGTGGGGCTCGGGGCGTGGTCCACCCGGGCAATGTGCATGGGGGAGTATGTGGAAGGGCCAAGAAGGCTCGAGCCCGGAGGCCCATTGTGTTCCATTTCTCCAGGTTGCTGCAACAGCGTGACCATTGCAGGGGCCTCAGATGTCCAATCCACGAGGATGGGCCAGTTCACGAAGGTTTTGGGGGTCACCAAGAACCACCGGCCAGTGTACAAGAATGCCCACGCCCAGTACCTTTACTATTGGATGGCGCCCCATTATCAGGCCTGGCACGTTGGGTCTGATTACAATTCAGTCAGCGCTGGTGTGAGAAGCAAACCAAACGAGAGAACAGTGTGCCCAGTGGACGCTACACCGCCTTGGCTTGAGTATTTCCGCAGTCAATGGCAAGACAGGAGTTCTATCACGGCAGATTGCGGTATGTTCATGCCGGAGGTCCGAGAGGGGGAAGGGGAGACGCGTGGGGATTTTACCCTAGGCATGTGGATCCCACCCACCGTCGGCCTACAGCCGCTGTCCGTATCACTTGGCACATCCACAACCGGTTGTTGGGTCGAAAATCCTAACTTGAGAACCCATATTTCAAGCCAGCTCCTGCAGGCCTGGTTCCCACAGTCACCAAATTCCAACACTCACATGTCCTGTGCATCTTGCATGAATTGATTGGAAGTAGGAGGTCCCCCCCCTCCCCTCACACCCACCCCCTACGTCCTCCTGTTCAAAGTCGTCTGAAAGTCACTGTGTGTTGACTGCCAAAAGAGTATCAACCATGACGGCTTTTTGTGGCTACTGTCTAATGTTGCCTTCATTGTGATGCAACTGGGGTCCCCCCCTTCATTGTGGGGGACCTCATCATCTCATGGAGTGTGCGTACCCCTTAATCTCCTTTCGTGGAACACAACTCACAAACCCAACAAACACCCTATACCCAACAATTCCAAACCCAAACAAGAAGCATCCAACAGGGGCCTTTGTGCGGACAAAAGTATGGGCACCGCGGTCACCAGGGCTTGCCTTCGAGCAGGGGGAGGGAGGGGGAGGGGGGGAAGGGGGCAACCTCCTCCTTGCTACCCCAACAAAATCAGTGTACAGCCTTGCTAGGGTGTGCTGTGATGTGCTGCGCAAGGCGTCGTTTGGCCAAGAATGAGTGAGTGGAAATTTTTTGAAGTGATGATATATGCGGCCTCCTGTGTTTAACAGAGATCATCTGTTTGAAAGAACTCGCGGAAGGAGTCAAGAGCTGGTCAGTTGCCTAGTTGTTGGCAACAGGGTTGGTGGTTAGTCGGAAAGAAACCCCCCTCGCCGATCCCACCTCAAAAGTTTTCCTGTCTACCTTTGACTCGAGGGAGCTCCCCCTCATATGGCGTGTTTCTTGGGCAGCAAGAAGGATTTTCCTACCGGTGATTTTAGCCCTGGAAACCAGGATGAAGTCCCAGCCTTTGCTAGTTGCAGGCAATTCTGTATTACCTGTCACGCCATGGTTGACCTGCCCCTCCCCACTGTCGAATAGCGTCATCGAGTATGGGAAGAGATATGTTCACTGCTCTTACGATCCTGGTAGTCTGCTTTCATGTGCATCGTGCTGGTCAATCTGTGGAAAAATGCTAGTTGTGCGCCACAGTGGACAGGGCTTCAGCTGGGCATGTCATGGTTGGTGTCGCTGCATTTGTTCATGGGGCGTAGCCGGGGGTGTCTTTTGCGAGTGGCACTGACGTTGTGGTCGGTGTTGTCTCCTGTTGCACCGGCAACCAAATCAGTCCCAGCATCCGAGTCCTGATGGGGCTGTGTCTGCCATCGATGACCGTGTCCCCCAGTTTGTGGTTCACTGGTATAGTGGCGAGAGGCCAATAGGCGCCGCCAACGGTAACCAAACCAGCAGCATGGCCTCGTGCCAAACCCCTTCCGCCTCCGCATGCACGCATACACTTAGGACAATGGTGTCTCCCGCTCACTAGCGCTCTAGCGAGGTCCGGTCACTGTTGATACTCCGCTCGGCCTTGGAACCGGGCAGTCCTTTTGTTCAACCTCGTGGCTAGGGAGGGAGGGCCTGCTCCTGCATGAGGCCCTGTCCCATCCCCACCGCCCCCCCTTCCTCGGGACCTCCAGCAAATAGCCAGTCTCGGGAGGTACTCCGCGTCCTAACCAAGCCCCCCCCCCGTGACCGTGTTGGTAGTTATCCCGCTCTTCTGTGCCCTCACCCTTCCCTCCCAACCTCTAGAAGACTGTGTATCTGCCGTCGTCATTGGTGTTAGGCATCATCAAGGATGCAATTGGGTCTGTTGCAGATTGTGTGCCTCGGTGTTGGGGCTTGCTGCTGCGCACACTTTGCACTGTGGGGTGCTCCATGCAACAGCCTACGGCAGTGCTCTTGCACCGCCATAACGAAGCTTTCCACTCCGTGCTCTCCTTGCGGCCCGCCAGCACGTTTGTCACCTACCACAGCCTACGGCACAACATCCCCATTTGTTTTGGCGACCGACTCGTTTGTGTCCATTTTTGTTCTGGTTGGGTGTCCGTGTGTGTTTGTTTTCAAGTTCCGTAGTTTCTCTTTCCGTCCGTTATTATTATTATTTTTTGTTAGTGTTGGTATTTCCAATGTTGAAGAGAGGGGGCTTTGTGAGGTTGCCAAATCCAACGGCGTTCAACGGCTGGGGTCAAAAATGAGCATACGTGTAGTGGTATCTAGTTTCACTATTTGGTGCTTGGGTTGGGTCTCTACTCACGCCAAAGGCATTGTCCCAAGGCCTGCGTGACCTTACATCACTCGTGCGACTAGGTCCTAACCTTCGGTTGTCTAGTATCATAGATGCTTAGAGTGCTGACGATCCCCGAACCCCACTGAACCGCTAGTGGGTGGGAGATCCCACCGTGCCTATTTGTGCAAGGGGAAGGGGGAGGGGGGGGCACGCCCAGTCTCATCACCGGGTGGCATCGGGTCCTACTCTCTCTTCCCCGGGCGCTCGTCAGCGCGCGCATGGCGGCGTTGTCCCACCATGGTGTTGTGTTGGTGGGTCCTTGCAAGTTGACAGGCACTACTAGGCGTCATGCTTTGTTTACCACATGACTCCAGTACTGTGCAGCGCCCAGTGATGGGTCACCCCCGGCCCTACAAGGAGCCACAGAGGCCCTAGTGGGTACGCCTGCATGGCAGTAGCGTCTGTGAGGAGGGCAAAGCCATCCGGCGGTGCTCCCGCCGCTTGGGCAAGGCGGTTGAGCGCCTAGTTAGGTCATTGCTGCCAGCGATGAGCACAGTTGTGGGCGCGACGGGGTGGGTGTCGGGCTCCCACAGGAGGGGCAAGTTGAGGGCACGTGCGCTCTCCCCTCGCCATGTTGGCACGCCATGCAATGGGTATGTTGCAGCCACCCTCAGTGTCCAATCTTGATAGCTGTCATGGGGTTGGATCTTGATATTAAATGGGGCAATTTGAGGTCACACACGCTATCCACTCGCCACGCCGCCAGGCCATGCAACAAGTAGTCCAGTGCTGACGGTGGTCACCGTGTTGGATGCGGATGTTAAACGGTTGGGCTGGTGGGACAGTGGCGGGCTGATGGCATAGGGTAGTGAGGCCTAGAGGGCCCGCATTGCTGCGGGGCCTAGGACGGGGTGGGCTAGCCCACCCACCACCACTACTGCTACACTACTCCTTTACACGCCGCTGGAGGCACGGGGGCAGAGCCACTACCTTCCCCGGCATAAACGGGGCCGGACAGGGTTAGTAGGGCGCCTAAGGGCATGTCGGCATGGTGGCAGAGGCCATCCCATGTGCAGCACTGAAGGTAGCACCCAATAGAAGACCGTAGCCAACCATCCATTAGCACGTGCAAGCCGTAGTTGACGCGGCCCGTGTTGGAAGAACAGGGCTTGAGCTTGTTTAAGGTGGGTTGGGGCGGCTAGACAACGCCCATGGTGGTGCCAATCACGCCAAACAATGCCACAGAAGTGGCACTACAGGGGCAGCTGTCAGTCTTGCGGGGTCTACAACTTGAGGACCCGGTAGGCAAAGGCCCGTTTGATGGTGAGCATCAGGATCATGGCGCCCTCCACCAAGGCCTTGAAGTCGGTTGCTGTAGGTCCCATGAGGTCAGCACGGGGGCCTGCGGAGTGCGCTCCGGCGATGGTCATGTCATACACTGCATCCCGTCCCATGTGGGGGTCGAGCATCATGGCCCTCTGGTAGTATAGCACCACGCGGTTGCCCACAAGTGAATATTGGGGGGGGAACGGGGCTCATGTCATTGTCTTTGTCAGCACTCCATTGCCTCACACTGTACCGTCGTTACCGGGCAAATCAATTGCCGGCAACAATGAGCACCCATACCCATGAAGCATCCCATCTACATGCAGTGGTGTCGAAGGATGATTTTTTTTGTGCAAAACAATAGCAACTGCTGTTGCTGTAAGTAGCATTTTGTGGTCATGGCAGGAAGAACCTAGTTGGACAAAGGAGAGTCAGAAGGCATAGAATCCGATATGGCAAAATGCAAGCATTCCGGTTGGGGCAAACACGATTGTCGTCCTGCTGCTGCTACAAAAAAAAGGCCGAGACGTTTACCAATACACATGGGGATGACGGAATGTGGTTGGTAGACACTGTCTGCGAATGATAGACATGGTCTGCAAATTGTAGTCACAGTCAGCTTGTTGTACCTTACACCCCCCTTGTAATTCCCTCCCCATTGCAACCCCCCCCCCCCCCCAACAGGGGAACGTCCATTTGACATTTCCTGTGGAAACGGTTGGTTGTACTGTGCTCTCCTGTACCTTCTCTGCAAGTGTCCTCTGTCAGAGTTGATTTCTCCTGTCATTCAGACACAAATGTATGCCACAGGCACTCGTGTTTTGGTACAGCAAGGGTGGCCCGCTGTTGGCAACTGACATTGGTCCCTCACCCTCTGGACCTGAGTTCTTGCACACTCGACACCAGGGTACTGGGAACCAGGTTGTGGACCATACAGCAGCCAAGATCAGTCTGTGGAACGGGCCCACGCACAGAAATAACATCATGTTTCAATGCGATCCACACTACCAGGGTTGTGCATGCACAGCTGCAGTTTTGAAGTGTTACTGTTTGTGGGTGCAACCCCCAACCCCCCGCGTGATGAAACCAAGGCCTGCGGCGCGACCACGGAGCAGCGAACAGCACAGGGGAGCACACGCTACCCGAGCCAATCATAACGGAGCACACACCACCCGCGGGACGCACGCCACCCGACAGCATGAAGGTGCGAAGGGTCAAACAGCATGCAACTACGCCCAGGACAGACTGGGATATGTGGACCAGCAGAAGCAAGTGGCCAAAACCACCAACACCAAGCACACCAACACCAACAAGGAACCCCCTGGAGCCAGGATCTTCCTCCTCAAGGGGAAGGAGGGGACATGGTGCGACGAACCCACTCCCACTCCCCCTACCCCGCCCCCATCGCTACCCCCTCCCCACAGCAACACGCTCCCCCGCCACCCAATGCCCCCCAGGACAGAAAAAATATGGCGGGCCCAGAGGAAATTGGGCATGGGGAAAGGGACGAGCAAGGGGAGATAACAGGACAGGGCAGACCGCGCTGGCCGAAAACAGTGTGGAGCGCAAAAGGAGGAGAAGGAAAGGACAAAAGGGAAAGAATCATTGTGGTTGTTAAAAGCCCCTGTCAGGAAAATTATCCTGCAGATGCACACCCCAGCGCGCACAAGTCAGTGCTGGAGTCGGCAAACCCAGCATGGACTCGGAGTGTGCATCTGGATGCGCCTGGTCAGCCGCACGGGCAACAGCTTGTCTCCAGGACAGCTGACGCTGGAGTAGTCAAACAGGACAAGTCACCCAGGGCTCCGTTGACACAACCAAAACACGTTCGGACCCACAGAGGGTCAGAATGAGCAGTGGCAAGAGGCCAATAGGCACCGCCAAAGGCAAACAACCTAATACTGAGGCCTTGTGCCAGACCCCCTCCCCCATGGGGGGGAACTGTTGCGACATTGGGGGGGTTCGGGGGGTTACAAGGGGGGCGTAAGGTAGGCAAGATGTTTTATTTTGTTCGATAGGCCACAGAGTGCCTTGGACTGCATCAGCAGCTGGAGCCCTTGGTCAACCTGCACTCAAACATGCGGTGGAGGCACGAGAACTCGTATACTTACCATTACCACACATCCCCCGGGGCTGGAACACGGTGCCCAGCAACCAAGGAAACCGAAACCTGCAATACTCAGCCCTGCAGTATGAACCCCATGCATGTGCATTTCTGCCAGCATCATATTTGCAGTACAGAGCCGCCCCAATGCTGCGATATTGTCACGCAGATGTGGACTGCATCAGCAGCTGGAGCCCTTGGTCAACCTGCACTCAAACATGCGGTGGAGGCACGCGAACTCGTATACTTACCATTACCACGCATCCTTCCGGGGCTGGAACACGGTGCCCAGCAACCAAGGAAACCGAAACCTGCAATACTCAGCCCTGCAGTATGAACGCCATGCATGTGCATTTCTGCCAGCATCATATTTGCAGTACAGAACCGCCCCAATGCTGCGATATTGTCACGCAGATGTGGACTGCATCAGCAGCTGGAGCCCTTGGTCAACCTGCACTCAAACATGCAATGGAGGCACGAGAACTCGTATACTTACCATTACCACACGTCCTTCCGGGGCTGGAACACGGTGCCCAGCAACCAAGGAAACCGAAACCTGCAATACTCAGCCCTGCAGTATGAACCCCATGCATGTGCATTTCTGCCAGCATCATATTTGCAGTACAGAGCCGCCCCAATGCTGCGATATTGTCACGCAGATGTGGACTGCATCAGCAGCTGGAGCCCTTGGTCAACCTGCACTCAAACATGCAGTGGAGGCACGCGAATCCGTATACTTACCATTACCACACATCCTTCCGGGGCTGGAACACGGTGCCCGGCAACCAAGGAAACCGAAACCTGCAATACTCAGCCCTGCAGTATGACCCCCATGCATGTGCATTTCTGCTCCGGGAAGCTCAACGCTCACCCAGTGTGCCGAACGAGGCACGGATTGTGCATGCGTCTTCATTTTGTTGTGGCCAAAGCCCTTCCCCCCCGTTTCGGGTATGGAAACAGACCCCCTGCCAAACCGTCAAAAGAAAGAAGCACGGCAGTACAGCAGACGACACCCAGGGTTTTTGAATATGTCTCCACTGACAAAGGAACGATGCAGACATTTTCTTGGAAGCTTGAAGGAAATTGGCATTGAGAAATGCAGAAATAAGTTTTTGCGGATGCGATGGCATCTGCGTCACAACGGGGCAAGGGAAACAAAAGTCGTCGTGGCGCTGGAGACATAAGGGACATGCGATGTAGCGCAATGCAAGCACTCCGGCTGGGGCAAGCACGATTGTCGTCATAATGAAGATGCTGCTGTGCTTTGCACCACAGGTCTGTAGGGCATGCTCCTCGGTGGAAAAAAGTATTGTATCTAAAGAACAGCTCGGGGGGGCTAAACCGCATCGGTACCACACTCAACGCTACATTGGTCATGACAGGGCCTCTCCCAATGTCCTGGAAACTCATCATTTCGTGTAACAGGCTGTGGAGGTCATGTCACATCAGTCCTACACACGCCTGTGGCGGGCCCGGGTTGGTGCCCGCTCTGAGGTTTCTTATGTCCCAATAACATCAGGGATTCAGCGTTGGGTCATATATCGCACTACGTCGATCAAGTCCAAGATGGTGGTGGGGGGAAAGGTGGCAGCGATTACCCCATCTGTGGTTTGTAGATGCTAGCGGGTGTGTGTCTGTGTGTCTGTATGAATACATTTTTTTGCAGTTTTTTTTTTTTGCATTTTTTTTTGCATGTTTTCGCCTGATGTGTAGTTGTCCAACAGCGGGGAAGGACTCTATTCTATGAGGTGTTCCACATGCAGTAGAGGTTGAAATCACCCCGATCACACCATTTACACTCTCATTTGGTGGGGTTATCCGGGTACCATAGCCCAATGTATGAAATTGGATGTTGGGAGCTGGGGTGGGGCTCGGGGCGTGGTCCACCCGGGCAATGTGCATGGGGGAGTATGTGGAAGGGCCAAGAAGGCTCGAGCCCGGAGGCCCATTGTGTTCCATTTCTCCAGGTTGCTGCAACAGCGTGACCATTGCAGGGGCCTCAGATGTCCAATCCACGAGGATGGGCCAGTTCACGAAGGTTTTGGGGGTCACCAAGAACCACCGGCCAGTGTACAAGAATGCCCACGCCCAGTACCTTTACTATTGGATGGCGCCCCATTATCAGGCCTGGCACGTTGGGTCTGATTACAATTCAGTCAGCGCTGGTGTGAGAAGCAAACCAAACGAGAGAACAGTGTGCCCAGTGGACGCTACACCGCCTTGGCTTGAGTATTTCCGCAGTCAATGGCAAGACAGGAGTTCTATCACGGCAGATTGCGGTATGTTCATGCCGGAGGTCCGAGAGGGGGAAGGGGAGACGCGTGGGGATTTTACCCTAGGCATGTGGATCCCACCCACCGTCGGCCTACAGCCGCTGTCCGTATCACTTGGCACATCCACAACCGGTTGTTGGGTCGAAAATCCTAACTTGAGAACCCATATTTCAAGCCAGCTCCTGCAGGCCTGGTTCCCACAGTCACCAAATTCCAACACTCACATGTCCTGTGCATCTTGCATGAATTGATTGGAAGTAGGAGGTCCCCCCCCTCCCCTCACACCCACCCCCTACGTCCTCCTGTTCAAAGTCGTCTGAAAGTCACTGTGTGTTGACTGCCAAAAGAGTATCAACCATGACGGCTTTTTGTGGCTACTGTCTAATGTTGCCTTCATTGTGATGCAACTGGGGTCCCCCCCTTCATTGTGGGGGACCTCATCATCTTATGGAGTGTGCGTACCCCTTAATCTCCTTTCCTGGAACACAACTCACAAACCCAACAAACACCCTATACCCAACAATTCCAAACCCAAACAAGAAGCATCCAACAGGGGCCTTTGTGCGGACAAAAGTATGGGCACCGCGGTCACCAGGGCTTGCCTTCGAGCAGGGGGAGGGAGGGGGAGGGGGGGAAGGGGGCAACCTCCTCCTTGCTACCCCAACAAAATCAGTGTACAGCCTTGCTAGGGTGTGCTGTGATGTGCTGCGCAAGGCGTCGTTTGGCCAAGAATGAGTGAGTGGAAATTTTTTGAAGTGATGATATATGCGGCCTCCTGTGTTTAACAGAGATCATCTGTTTGAAAGAACTCGCGGAAGGAGTCAAGAGCTGGTCAGTTGCCTAGTTGTTGGCAACAGGGTTGGTGGTTAGTCGGAAAGAAACCCCCCTCGCCGATCCCACCTCAAAAGTTTTCCTGTCTACCTTTGACTCGAGGGAGCTCCCCCTCATATGGCGTGTTTCTTGGGCAGCAAGAAGGATTTTCCTACCGGTGATTTTAGCCCTGGAAACCAGGATGAAGTCCCAGCCTTTGCTAGTTGCAGGCAATTCTGTATTACCTGTCACGCCATGGTTGACCTGCCCCTCCCCACTGTCGAATAGCGTCATCGTGTGTGGGAAGAGATATGTTCACTGCTCTTACGATCCTGGTAGTCTGCTTTCATGTGCATCGTGCTGGTCAATCTGTGGAAAAATGCTAGTTGTGCGCCACAGTGGACAGGGCTTCAGCTGGGCATGTCATGGTTGGTGTCGCTGCATTTGTTCATGGGGCGTAGCCGGGGGTGTCTTTTGCGAGTGGCGCTGACGTTGTGGTCGGTGTTGTCTCCTGTTGCACCGGCAACCAAATCAGTCCCGGCATCCGAGTCCTGATGGGGCTGTGTCTGCCATCGATGACCGTGTCCCCCAGTTTGTGGTTCACTGGTATAGTGGCGAGAGGCCAATAGGCGCCGCCAACGGTAACCAAACCAGCAGCATGGCCTCGTGCCAAACCCCTTCCGCCTCCGCATGCACGCATACACTCAGGACAATGGTGTCTCCCGCTCACTAGCGCTCTAGCGAGGTCCGGTCACTGTTGATACTCCGCTCGGCCTTGGAACCGGGCAGTCCTTTTGTTCAACCTCGTGGCTAGGGAGGGAGGGCCTGCTCCTGCATGAGGCCCTGTCCCATCCCCACCGCCCCCCCTTCCTCGGGACCTCCAGCAAATAGCCAGTTTCGGGAGGTACTCCGCGTCCTAACCAAGCCCCCCCCCCGTGACCGTGTTGGTAGTTATCCCGCTCTTCTGTGCCCTCACCCTTCCCTCCCAACCTCTAGAAGACTGTGTATCTGCCGTAGTCATTGGTGTTAGGCATCATCAAGGATGCAATTGGGTCTGTTGCAGATTGTGTGCCTCGGTGTTGGGGCTTGCTGCTGCGCACACTTTGCACTGTGGGGTGCTCCATGCAACAGCCTACGGCAGTGCTCTTGCACCGCCATAACGAAGCTTTCCACTCCGTGCTCTCCTTGCGGCCCGCCAGCACGTTTGTCACCTACCACAGCCTACGGCACAACATCCCCATTTGTTTTGGCGACCGACTCGTTTGTGTCCATTTTTGTTCTGGTTGGGTGTCCGTGTGTGTTTGTTTTCAAGTTCCGTAGTTTCTCTTTCCGTCCGTTTTTATTATTATTTTTTGTTAGTATTTGTATTTCCAATGCTGAAGAGAGGGGGCTTTGTGAGGTTGCCAAATCCAACGGCGTTCAACGGCTGGGGTCAAAAATGAGCATACGTGTAGTGGTATCTAGTTTCACTATTTGGTGCTTGGGTTGGGTTGGATTGGGTTGGGTCTCTACTCACGCCAAAGGCATTGTCCCAAGGCCTGCGTGACCTTACATCACTCGTGCGACTAGGTCCTAACCTTCGGTTGTCTAGTATCATAGATGCTTAGAGTGCTGACGATCCCCGAACCCCACCGAACCCCATGCATTACAAAGGATCCCCCATGCATTACAAAGGATCCCCCACGCATTACAAAGGATCCCCCATGCATTACAAAGGATCCCCCACGCATTACAAAGGATCCTCCACACATTACAAAGGTTCCCCCACGCATTACAAAGGATCCTCACACATTACAAAGGATCACCCATGCATTACAAAGGATCCCCCACGCATTACACAAGGTCCCCCACGCATTACAAAGGATCCCATACACATTGCAAAGGATCCCCCATGCATTACAAAGGATCCCCCATGCACTACAAACAATCCCCCATGAGTTGCAAAGGATCCCCAATGCATTACAAAGGATCGCCAACGTCACTTTGACATTTCTTGTGGAAACGCTTGGTTGTACCGTGCTCTCCTGTACCTTCTCTGCAAGTGTCCTCTGTCAGAGTTGATTTCTCCTGTCATTCAGACACAAATGTATGCCACAGGCACTCGTGTTTTGGTACAGCAAGGGTGGCCCGCTGTTGGCAACTGACATTGGTCCCTCACCCTCTGGACCTGAGTTCTTGCACATTCGACACCAGGGTACTGGGAACCAGGTTGTGGACCATACAGCAGCCAAGATCAGTCTGTGGAACGGGCCCACGCACAGAAATAACATCATGTTTCAATGCGATTCACACTACCAGGGTTGTGCATGCACAGCTGCAGTTTTGAAGTGTTACTGTTTGTGGGTGCAACCCCCAACCCCCCGCGTGATGAAACCAAGGCCTGCGGCGCGACCACGGAGCGGCGAACAGCACAGGGGAGCACACGCCACCCGAGCCAATCATAACGGAGCACACACCACCCGCGGGACGCACGCCACCCGACAGCATGAAGGTGCGAAGGGTCAAACAGCATGCAACTACGCCCAGGACAGACTGGGATATGTGGACCAGCAGAAGCAAGTGGCCAAAACCACCAACACCAAGCACACCAACACCAACAAGGAACCCCCTGGAGCCAGGATCTTCCTCCTCAAGGGGAAGGAGGGGACATGGTGCGACGAACCCACTCCCACTCCCCCTACCCCGCCCCCATCGCTACCCCCTCCCCACAGCAACACGCTCCCCCGCCACCCAATGCCCCCCAGGACAGAAAAAATATGGCGGGCCCAGAGGAAATTGGGCATGGGGAAAGGGACGAGCAAGGGGAGATAACAGGACAGGGCAGACCGCGCTGGCCGAAAACAGTGTGGAGCGCAAAAGGAGGAGAAGGAAAGGACAAAAGGGAAAGAATCATTGTGGTTGTTAAAAGCCCCTGTCAGGAAAATTATCCTGCAGATGCACACCCCAGCGCGCACAAGTCAGTGCTGGAGTCGGCAAACCCAGCATGGACTCGGAGTGTGCATCTGGATGCGCCTGGTCAGCCGCACGGGCAACAGCTTGTCTCCAGGACAGCTGACGCTGGAGTAGTCAAACAGGACAAGTCACCCAGGGCTCCGTTGACACAACCAAAACACGTTCGGACCCACAGAGGGTCAGAATGAGCAGTGGCAAGAGGCCAATAGGCACCGCCAAAGGCAAACAACCTAATACTGAGGCCTTGTGCCAGACCCCCTCCCCCATGGGGGGGAACTGTTGCGACATTGGGGGGGTTCGGGGGGTTACAAGGGGGGCGTAAGGTAGGCAAGATGTTTTATTTCGTTCAATAGGCCACAGAGTGCCTTGGCGTCTATCAGGCACCAAGCGCCGCATTGTTGAGGTGATGTTTGGGGTGTTCAGACGTCGCTTTGGTGCTACATGGGCACATTTGACCCCCTCCCTGCCCCCATACCACCAAGGACTGCGGGGGGAGGGGTGCCAGCATCATATTTGCAGTGCAGAACCGCCCCAATGCTGCTTTATTGTCACGCAGATGTGGACTGCATCAGCAGCTGGAGCCCTTGGTCAACCTGCACTCAAACATGCAATGGAGGCACGAGAACTCGTATACTTACCATTACCACACGTCCTTCCGGGGCTGGAACACGGTGCCCAGCAACCAAGGAAACCGAAACCTGCAATACTCAGCCCTGCAGTATGAACCCCATGCATGTGCATTTCTGCCAGCATCATATTTGCAGTGCAGAACCGCCCCAATGCTGTGATATTGTCACGCAGATGTGGACTGCATCAGCAGCTGGAGCCCTTGGTCAACCTGCACTCAAACATGCAATGGAGGCACGCGAACTCGTATACTTACCATTACCACGCATCCTTCCGGGGCTGGAACACGGTGTCCGGCAACCAAGGAAACCGAAACCTGCAATACTCAGCCCTGCAGTATGACCCCCATGCATGTGCATTTCTGCCAGCATCATATTTGCAGTGCAGAACCACCCCAATGCTGCGATATTGTCACGCAGATGTGGACTGCATCAGCAGTTGGAGCCCTTGGTCAACCTGCACTCAAACGTGCGGTGGAGGCACGCGAATCCGTATACTTACCATTACCACACATCCTTCCGGGGCTGGAACACGGTGTCCGGCAACCAAGGAAACCGAAACCTGCAATACTCAGCCCTGCAGTATGACCCCCATGCATGTGCATTTCTGCTCCGGGAAGCTCAACGCTCACCCAGTGTGCCGAATGAGGCACGGATTGTGCATGCGTCTTCATTTTGTTGTGGCCAAAGCCCTTTCCCCCCGTTTCGGGTACGGAAACAGACCCCCTGCCAAACCGTCAAAAGAAAGAAGCACGGCAGTACAGCAGACGACACCCAGGGTTTTTGAATATGTCTCCACGTGACGAAGGAACGATGCAGACATTTTCTTGGAAGTTCGCAGGAAATTGGCATTGAGAAATGCAGAAATACGTTTTGCGGACGCGATGGCATCTGCGTCACAACGGGGCAAGGGAAACAAAAGTCGTCGTGGCGCTGGGGACACAAGGGACATCACCCATTTTTCCAAGCCAATGACCAATAGGGCACACGACAGCATTTTGTTGTGGGCTTTTGCTATTGTCCACTCTGTTCCCCACTTCCCCACATCACCGGCAGTCCCTCTTCTTCAAGCAGCGAATGGGTTGCACAATGGAGGAATGCGTGTGGAATCTGCGACAGGACTGCTGCTGCCCCGGAACTGCATTGTACAGCGGTGGTCATGTTTTTGTGCGTGTTTGTGTGACGGTGCCCTTTTGATTTTTGTGATCAGATCGTCTGTATGAGTGTGGGGCCGTGGGTGTGTGGCCTGTGCCTGGGATGTGTCTGACCGCAATCAAAGATGCCTCTGCCTGTTTTGACTTTTATTCATATACTCGCCATATTGGCGCATCAGGCGGGGGTGCCTTCCAGACTGCGGCCATGGAGATGTGCACTACGGATCATGAACAGAGGTCTGGGGTCGTCTGGCGAAGAGTTCCCCCCGCAGAGAAAACGCGTACTGTGGGACAGCAGGATTTGTGGGTTGAGGTTTGCTTTGCATGGGGACGGCGATACGCTGTGTTTGTGCCGCAGGTGGGACTTTGTGGATGTGGGGGAACAATGCGAGTGGGCAATTGGGTGATGGGACAACTGTCTACAAGTTTAGCCCCGTGCAAGTGACAATCGCACGCTGCAGTACAATTTCTGCGATTGCTCTGGGCGGATATCATTCTGCCGCATTATGTGCCGGTATGTGTGTGCCATGGAGGGTCTTCTGGTGCAGGTCTGTGCTGCCCCCCGACGTGCATTGATTAGATGGGGTGTTTGGGTGTGAGGCCGCAGGTCCGTTTTGCGCTGTGTCAATGGGAAGGGGACGTCGGAGCGGATCACAAGGGTACATAGCGCATGATGTTTGCTTCTGAATCCGCCAAATACACGTATTGTGGGGCAGCAGGATTTATGGGTTGTGGTTTGTGTTTGCATTGGGCAGTGATATGCTGTGGTTGTGCCACAGATGGGACTTTGTGGATGTGGGGGAACAATGCGCATGAGCAATTGGGTGATGGGACAACTGTCAACAAGAAGAGCCCTGTGCAAGTGACGATCGCACGCTGCAGTACGATTTCTGCGATTGCTCTGGGCGGATTCCATTCTGCCGCATTATGTGCCGGTATGTGTGTGCCATGGAGGGTCTTCTGGTGCAGGTCTGTGCTGCCCCCGAATGCATCACCGTACGGCTTCTGGGGCAGCACGATGTATGGGTTGCGGTTTGGCTTGCATAGGGCCATTGACACGCTGTGGTTGTGCCACAGATGGGACTTTGTGGATGTGGGGGAGGAATCAGGACGGGCAATTGGGTGATGGGACAACTGCCGCCAGAAAGAACCCTGTGCAAGTGACGATCGCACGCTGCAGCACGATTTCTGCGATTGCTCTGGGCAAGGCGCATTCTGCCGCATTATGTGCCGGTATGTGTGCGCCATGGAGGGTCTTCTGGTGCAGGTCTGTGCTGCCCCGGGACGTGCAATGCATTGCATCGCAGGTCTGTGAACAGAACAGAACAGACATGTGTGTCACCTGGGTCTTCGTGACGGGGGCACCTGGGGGCATTTCACGCACGGTGCGCAGGCCGAGCCCACATTGGACCATTCGCCTCCCCCGCTGATACGTACCCCAAGCCCTTTCTCCTCCAGGAATTCTATTGCAACGTCTCCTCTTGCTGATTATCTCCATGAAAAGGATAAGCCCCTGCATGTTAAGAGCATTGTGTGCTCAAGTGATGTGCGGCCGTGGTGTTTCGGGCATATAGTGTACCGGAGAGCTCAGGTCCTGCCTTTCAAACACCGTTTCGTTCACATGATCGAAGCAATGGAAGATGTCCCGAAAATAGTGAGCCAGTTTCTTGCTTTACTCAGCAGAATGAAGGAAATGAAGATGCCATTGACTTTTGTGGCTCACTATAGGCATCTTGTATATGATCTTAGTGCAAGTTTTCAGAAGCAATACGGGGGACCTACAAACCCCTTGGGTTGTTTTGAATTTGTAGAATGAAACACTGCAGAGCTAGCAGGTAGTGGTCAGTTGGACCAACCTGCGTGTAGCGCCAGGACACACTCACCCACTGACTCACCAGTTGATGTGCACCAAGGTTGACAACGTGGCCACGCAAAACATCGCGAACTAGGCAAAGACACAAAAGACAATCGAACGCTCCATTCTCCTCCGTTGCAATGTTTTCCGTCTGTTGCCCTTGCTCCTCATGCCATGTGGAGATGGCATTCAGTTTCTTGGGACACAGGCTGTCTTATGATTGTCTGCATGAGGGGTCATGATACTTTGCGGTGTGTGGTACTCATGTGTGTGAATAGAATTTGAAAACAAAGCGGAAGTGCAATGAGCAGTGGTATGTGCAAGGCGATCGATGAAGGGATTATGTTGTGTTGAATGTGTGGAGGGTCTCAGGGATGCGTTTGGAAGGCTTGGGGTTTGGGTTTCTGTTGCTTTTGTGACTTTGGGAAAATGATGTATTGCGCACCAGCAGCGTGGCTCATGCCGCGGCATGCTGCAGTACGCTGTGGTATGCCGCGGTAGGGCAAATGTTTCCTGGATACCCCGGTGCCTGAGCTGCGTTTGTTCGGGGGAATGGGTTGTGAATCGGCCTCAGGGCTGGCCAACGTTCTCTGTTTTGATGTGCGGTTTGTTGTGCTGCATCCTCCACCTGAGCTCGATTTATGGGTTGTGGGTTGGCTCTGCATAGGGCCATTGATACGCTGTGTTTATGCCACAGATGGGACGTTGTGGATGTGGGGGTGGAATGTGAATGCGAATAGGGAATTGGGTGATGGGACAATTGTCGACAAGAAGAGCCCTGTGCAAGTGACGGTCGCACGCTGCGGCACATTTTCTGCGATTGCTCTGGGCGCGGATCATTCTGCCGCATTATGTGCCGGTATGTGTGTGCCATGGAGGGTCTTATGGTGCAGCTCTGTGCTGCCCCCGACGTGCAGTGCATCGCATCACAGGTCTGTGTACAGAACAGACGAGTTGACCGACAAAACCCAGGGACGTGCGCGCAGATTGACAACGAATTCGCCAAACCCCATGCGACCACCACTGCACCACCGACCGGCAGATAGACGCACCTTCCTAACCCGCAGGCTGCACCCTGAGCATGGGGCCGCGGCGATGGCTGGGACGCGTGCTGGGCTTCGCACGCACATTGTGCGCGGTGCATCGTTCAACCACGTACCCAGCGTGTGCGGCGATCGCGCGCGGGACATCCTCCCGTCACGAGGGGCACCGCCTATACCGGGCAGCGGAACGGGTGGGGGAGCACGCGCTGCGGGAGTAGCTCACGGCGACCCGGACGCCGGAGCCACCAGCGTCAGGCCCCTGGCCATCGGCGGTGCTGGCCCCACGACACGGCCGCCGCCAGCGCACTCCTCGGATGAGGAACCACCACCACCGGGGCGGCGGCAGCTACGGCCGCCAGCTGTGCTCGGCCGCAGGGAGCGGCCACAGCCGTCAGAATCCTCGGATGAGCAGCTGCCCCGGCGCCTCAGATCCCCCCCCCCCCCCCACTTACGGCCCCAGCCCCCAACCCCCTCACAGCTTCATGGGCAGGGGTGGGTCGGCGCAGCAGCCTCGGGCGGAAAGCCTCATGGGTTCAAGCATGCTTTCACAGGCGGGTCGACTGCGTGTCCCCCTCCCTTCGCCCACCCCTTCAGGGGATCAGTCATTGCCCCCTCCTCCGCCCCCCTCCCCCTCCCCCAATGGCATGCGGCCCTGGGCAAAGGGGGTGCCAGGATGGAGCTGATGGGCGTTTTGGAGTCTCTCTCAGTGGCGCTCGGCAGATCAGCCAGCGCAGGAACCCAGGCAGGGAGACGAGCAGGGCCGCTCCTCCGACTCTGCCCCTTCCCGTCAGCTGACAGCGCTGCGAGGCACCGAGGGCCGTTGTGACGGAGGCAATGGGACTGGATGTCCCAGAATGCCAGTGTATGCGGAAGTGCAATGTACTGCACCTGTATTCAACTTCCACCAAACAGGATGCGACCCCCTCTGCACCACAGACACCAGGGGGTACTGCACATGCGGCACCGTGCCCACATTGGCTCCCCCGCTGACCATTTGCTCCTCCGCTGATACATCCCTCCCACACTCCCTGCCCCCCTCCAGTAGGGATAACCCGGCAGTGTCTCCTTGCTATGGCACGTGTGACAGAGGCGTCTCCATGACGCTGCATAAAATGGTTGTTGCTCTTGCACTCAGCATAGATTTAGTCTACCATTTGGAGCACTGCATCAGCACACCCCCACGGACCGTTGGTTTTGTTCCCGAGGATGTTTGGTATTGCGTGCCCATTGCACTTCACATCGGTGGTGTGGGCACGGGAAGTATATGCCAAATTTTGTCATACATCGTTTGTCACGAACTAAATTTATTGATGGTTGCAACATTCCTTTCTGCTGCGACCTGCATGCATGGTACCATGTTTCCCTGCAGGCTGCTTTGCTAGCCGTTGTTATCGGGCAGCGTGTTTACCAAACACATCGAAAACGAAGCTCAGGGAAGCGCGCACCCCAACATCGGCAACAAATTCGCGAGCCCATGACTTGGACGGGGGCGTGTATGTTGTAATACGTGTATTTTTTTTTCCGGTAAATGTGTGCAACAAAAAACTGTCGTGTAAGGTTTTTTTGCGGTAAGTTGTGTAAACCCATACTCGCATTACCGCAAAAAAATGCATGGCGCGACAATTTTTTTTTAAATTACATGGCTTGACAATTTTTTTACACACATTTACCACAGACAAAAGTTACACGGTGTAACGATGTTTTTGTACGCGCTTTTGCTGTAAAAAATTACCCAATTTTACCGCACAGGAAAAAATGTACAACTTCAAGAAAACAAAAAATGAATGCATGTAGCCAATCTGCCCACTTGTGGGCCACTGCTGATTTTGCGTTGGGGACCCCCTAGATGGTAGGGATTATGTAGCCGCCAGGCCCACAGGTGCTATCCTGAGCGAAACAACCCCTTTGGGGGTGGGAGATTGGGACGGACAAGGATATCTTGTGTTGGTTGAACCAAGAGCTCTGCCACATGGAAATCGATGAACCACGTGTGTGGATTCTTGCGGTTGCTTTTTTCAAGAGAGTGTTCAAGTGGATGCAAATGGTTGAATTTGGCTCCACACTGGACAACATGGCTTGGTGCCGTTGCCACACTTTTGTGGTTAATAGTGATGACAAAGAAGGGTTGCACTGGTTTGTGTGTGCCTTTGAGTGTCTTGTTCGGTTGAAGCATTTCATTATTTGGGTTTGGGAACCCTTGAGCTCCATTCATTTGATCCGTCCTTTCTTATTGGGGCTCAAGAAGCTTTGCTTAAACACCAAGCACTGGGCCTTGGGATTCCAAAAGGACGGTTGGTGTTGTGGTTTTTGAAGCCCGCACCTGACAAACTTGGTGGTGGATTACAAGGGTTCTTTTTTGGATGTTCCCCTCACCCCCATAGGTCCAAGTTTTGTCGACTATGTGTTGAGCATTGTTAATGTTGATCGCGCTGTGCGGTTCAATTTCGAGGGCATGATTGAGCTTCTTTGCCCTCTTGCGTCCCTCCCAGCACCCAAGCTGAAGGTGCACTTTCAGGGATCAAGGAGAGTGTTCACGCCACCCCCACCGCACTCAAGGATGCCGAGCAAAGCGTGGAAGGCAAAGGCCAAGGCGCAACCTTCCATGCCCACCCTTGCCACAGAGGAGGACACCCGTCCCAAGGTGCTCATCCTTAGAGAGTGGCGTAAGGTGCCGGATGCCTTCCCCAAAGATGCATGTGGCCAGCTTGAGCGTGACCAGCAGTTCATCAATGAGCTGGCCAAGTTGCTGGTAGCTGAGTCGCACATGGCTTGTTAGCTGAATAGCAGTCCTGGTGCAAAGCCCAAGTCCGGTGACACAAAAGCTGACCTCATCTACAAGCGTGCATTCTGCAACTACTTGTCGCGGGTGCATGTTGTGTAGCCTTATATTTTGCTCCGTCTATTTGGTGTATTTGGCGTATACGCATACTATTGTATCGGCCCCATCCCAATGCCTTGGTGGTCTATAATGGTGGCACGAACGTTGGCCATGGCCCTTTCAGGACTCTTCTCTTGAGCCTGATTTTGTTCCCGGTGCAGGCACACTGATGTTTGCCATGCTTGTCATGACTCCTTTCTTGGGCATGATTTTCTTCCTAGTGCCAATGGCACCATGTGATGCTATCTTATAATGCATGCTATTACATTGGCCCCATCCCATTGCCTTGGTGGCCTATAATGGTGGCATTAATGTTGGCCATGGCCCTGTCAGGACTCTTTTCTTGAGCTTGATTTTGTTTTGAGTGGCACATGTCACCGTAGTGCTCGTCCTACGACAAAATCATGTGTTGCATTTTTCCCCGCAAGGGGGGTCCAGACCCTGTGTAAAACACACCGTAAAACACACCGTAAGGTTCCACGGTGTTTTGACCCAGTGTTTGCTTCGGACGACCCGTCAAAGGTGCCCGTAATTTTACCCGCAGCTCGTGTAGGCTGCCCCTACATGGCAGACCCGTCAAGGGTGCCCGTAATTTTACCCGCAGCTCGTGTAGGCTGCCCCTACACAACCCACCCGGAAACCCACAAGGAAAAGTCGTAGCGACTTTCACAGGCAAAATCAGAAAGGCGTGTGGCATTTTCCCTGGGAAAAGGTGTACCTAAAGTGCACGACGTTGGACGAGAGCCAAGGTCACATGTGCCGGCACACTGATGTTGGCCATGGCCCTGTCAGGCCTCTTTTCTTGAGCCTAATTTTGGTTCTGGTGCCAATGACACCATGTGATACTAAGTGAGATTGGCCGAGTCCCAACGAATTGGTGGCCACACAAAGCACTAGGTGCTTTGTGGATTCGGCGTCCCATCATTAAGGTTGCTATGGGGTGCCGTACAAAACTGGCAATTGTAAATATTGCACATGTATTGCAAAAGTTGCATTCCTCCTTCCTCCTTCAATTTTTTATTTTTGTTATAATTTACATGAATTAACGCAAAAAAATTACACGCATTTACCGTAAAATAAAATAGTCTATTGCCTTCGGCGGCGCACCTCGAAAAGAGGCTGATAGTCAGCCATCAAGACAGGCAGACAGCAACACACAATTTGGGTTTTTTCAGTGACGGATCCGGCTACAAGTGGTAGGGAGCCACTTGCATAGCAGATCAATCGGTGGTCGAATGGAAATGCAGTCAACCGTGGTCGACCGCCAACAGTTGGGTCGGCGATTCGATTCCCGGCCGGCTGAACGCCGGCCGCACCGATCGAGCCTGTAAGTTTTGCTGTAGCTGACCCTCAATCAAATCCTTCTGAAGACAAACTTTTGAGCCCCCCCCCCCAAAAAAAAGTGATATCTACTTTCAGGGGATAGAGGCCTCAGAATCAAAAAATCCTTTGAAGGATTGTTTTATTGGGAAAAGAAATGATTTTACAAGGGGTTGGACATCCAATAGCATGCCTTGGGGTATGCTACGCAAACGACCCCCAAAAAGGGGGGTATACCACGCACGTGCCTGCGCTTGATCTCACAACCCCTCTTCGAGGTGATTCAATTTTTTATCCAATTGACACGACTTACCAAAAAAAAAATTACACGACTTACTGTAAAAAGAAATTACACGACTTGACTTTTTTTTGTACACGAGTTACATTTTTCACGAAGAGGGTGCCAAATACTTCGCGAAAAGCTCCTTCATCGCATCTCGCTTCTTCCCACATTGCCCGGATTGTTCTCAAACAGTATTCGTGGTTGCAAGGCTCCGGCCAGTACGTGTCTGACTGAAGTCAGAAGCCTTTCTTGCCTGTTTTAACTTATTTAACTTATTTAACTTATTCATATACTCGCCATATTGGCGCATCAGGCGGGTGCCTTTCAGACTGCGGCCACAGGACCGTGCACTACGGATCATGAACAGAGGTCTGGGGATGTCTCATAGAGAGATCCCCTCCCAGAAAAATTGCAGATTGGGGGTAGCAGGATTTATGGGTTGTGTTTTTGCTCTGCATAGCCACTGATGCGCTGTGTTTGTGCCACAGATGGGACTTTGTGGATGTGGGGGTCGAATCACTATGGGCAATTGGGCGATGGGTCAACCGTCACCAAGGACAGCCCTGTGCAAGTGACAATCACACGCTGCAGTACAGTTTCTGCGATTGCACTGGGCGACCAGCATTCTGCCGCATTATGTCCCGGTGTGTGTGTGCCATGGAGGGTCTTATGGTGCAGGTCTGTGCTGCCCCGGGACGTGCAGTGCCTTAGACGAGGAACCACCACCACCGGGGCGGCAGCAGCTACGACTGCCAGCTGTGCTCGGCCGCAGGGAGCGGCCACAGCCGTCAGAATCCTCGGATGAGCAGCTGCCCCGGCGCCTCAGATCCACCCCTCCCTTACGGCTCCAGCCCCCAACCCCCTCACAGCTTCATGGGCAGGGGTGGGTGGGCGCAGCAGCCTCGGGCCCCCCACCAGTAGGGATGATACCGCAGTGTCTCCGTACTATGGCGTGTGTAATGGAGGTTTCTCCATGACGCTGCATACGAGGGCTGTTTCTTAGATTGAGCCTGCCGTTTTGGCTGATGTTTTGTCGGGCAGAGCGGAGGGAAGTGTGCACTCCAAGATCAGCAACAGAATTCACAAGCCCACGACTGGGAAGGGGATGTTGTGCCCGATACTTGACGCAAAACTCTTTTCTCTCCACATCGCCCAGATTTATTTCAAGGGGCGTTCGTAGTTGCAAGGTGCGTGTCTGACTGAAATGGAAAGCCTTCCCTGCTTGTTGTAAATTTTATTCATATACTCGCCATATTGGCGCATCAGGCGGGGGAGCCTTTCAGACTGCGGCCGTGGAGATGTGCACTGCGGATCATGAACAGAGGTCTTGGGTTGTCTGGCTGAGAACTTCCCGCCCCCACAAAAAAACGCGTTGTGTGGGGCAGGAGGATATATGGGTTCTGCTTTGGCTCTGCATAGGGTCATTGATTCGCTGTCTTTGTGCCACAGATGGGACTTTGTGGATGTGGGGGAGGAATTTTCGTGGGCAATTGGGTGATGGGACAACTGCCGCCAGAAAGAGCCCTGTGCAAGTGACGATCGCACGCTGCAGCACAATTTCTGCGATTGCTCTGGGCGCGGATCATTCTGCCGCATTATGTGCCGGTATGTGTGTGCCATGGAGGGTCTTATGGTGCAGGTCTGTGCTGCCCCCGACGTGCAGTGCATTGCATCGCAGGTTTGTGTACAGAACAGACGTGTATTGCTTGGGCCTTCGTGACAGGGGCATTCGTACTGCATGTGCCAGAATGACAGTGCCAGTGGTACAGGGGGGGGGGGGGGCTTCGGGAGGGGAGAATTTTGCGGGGAAAATCACCTCGAAGAGATGTTGTTAGATCAAGCGCAGGCGTCGTATACCCCCCTTTTTTGTACCCTTCTGCCGTCTAACCCCTTGTTAAATCATCATTTTACGACCGAAAATGATCCCCCAATCATTTTTTTGGATTTTGACCCCCCCCCCCCCCCCAGCCCCGGGTACCCGGTTACCCCTTTTGCGGGGGAGGGAGGGGGGGGCGGGGGGGGGGTCAAAACTTCTTTGCGTATTGTGGCTGCTATGTGTGTTTGTACCTGGGTCCTGCAGAACTTTTTTCTTGTTTATGGACCCCCTAACCCATGGCAGGGGTCTCGGGTCCTAACTCAGGGTAACCCCATATGGCCCCTTGCCAATGAGGACTGTTTTCACGCTGATTAGGCTGTTTAGTGGCACCTGAAAATCACCTCGAAGAGAGGTTGTTAGATCAAGCGTAGGCGCGGACGCCATACACCCCCCTTTTGGGGGGCCGAACGATCCACCTCGGGCCCTTATTCCACTAGGCCCTGGTTCAAATCCTTCTAACCGCAAACTTTGGACCCCACCCCCCTCCCCCCCCAAAAATGGGATCCAGTTTCAGGGGGATAGAGGTCTCAAAATCAAAAAATACATTGGGGGATTGTTTTGTCGGGCAAAATAATGATTGTACAAGGGGTTGGACATCCAATATCATGCCTTGGGGTATGAGCCGGCGATCCCCGAACTGCCGGCCGGGAATCGAACCAGTGCTAGCCAAACCTCCGGCCGAGTGTTGGACCACTCGACCACTGAGTGTTCCGGCATTTCAGGGGTTACCCAGCGTTTGTAATCGTCGTCCGCAACAAACTGTGTGTTTCTGCCTGCCTGTCTGCCTGGATGCTTGCCCGACGAACTGCCTGACTGACGGCTTGCCTGCCTGATTGACTGATTGGCTGGCTGTCGGCCTCTCTTCGAGGTGCCTTGCTGAAAGCAGTAGAATTTTTCGAAATTCGATTTTTTTATGAAACCCTTCCGTTGCCCCTAGGATGGGTTTGGGTGATCATTTGGTGACAATACGGGTACTTGAGCACCCATGGGGACCCACGTAGTGGCCACTAGGCCTATGTCGCCCTTCCCATGGGCCCCCCAAAAGCCCCTGCTGTTGCGGGGGCGCTCCCAACGGGGCTCGGGCACAACCTGCTTATGCAGTTTTCCACCCTCGGCAGCTCAAATGGGAAATTTTCGAAACTGGGTTTTTTTATATTCTGACCATTCAAAATGATGAAATATCCTATGTAAAGCATATTTTTGACCCTGTTTGTGTGTGTTTCACCCTGTTTGGGTGTTTGGACGGGGGCAAGGGGCTGGGGCACAACCTGGTTGTGCAATTTTTCACTCTCGGCGGCTCAAAAATGGAAATTCTCAAAACCTTCTTTTTGACCATTGTCAATGATCAAATGTCCTACGGAAAGCAGGTTGTAGACCCTCAATATGTGTTTTTCACCCTATTTGGGTGTTGGACGGGGGATGGGGGGCTTCTGTATGACTTCGTGACTACCTAAGTGATGCACTGACAGATGCACTGACTGTGCTCCCTCCCTCTTCGAGGTGTCTTGCCAATAGGCAATAAATTTTCACCGTTAAGAAAAGTGGGGAACCCCCCCCCGGCGAAATTTTTGTGCGGTGGGACCCAGGGTTCTTCTTAGTGCGCGTCGCACCTTTAAGGGGGGGGGTCTCAGAATTTTAGCCAGAGCTATCGCTAATTAATGTGCCTGCACTTACAAAGTGTGGTGTCTTGGATGGCCATGCACTGAGGGGTGTGGATGCTTTGAAAAAGCGGAAAGCTCGCCCTTCTCCACCTGCAATTACTGGACCCGCGGCTGCAGATTTTATGCATCGTCGCAAGAAGCGGATGGGTAAAGCACGTTCATAGCTGCCTGCTCCGATATATCAATGTCCTGCTTGTGAAACAGCCACTAGGAGTTGTAATCTCGAGCTGTATTTTTTGGTACAGAGGAAACAACAGCAACCATCCAGAGCCCACCAGGAAACAACGGCAACCATCCAGAGCCCACAAAGAAACAACAGCAACCATCTAAGCACCACCAGGAAATGACAGGGATTGTCCGCAGCCCACTAAGAAATAACAGTGTGTTTGAAGCTTCAGCATTTCTGGAGGCGGCCAAATTTTCCCCTTCCGACATTATCCCCGTCGAAATTGTCCCCTGGCAACCCCCCCCCCCCCCCTGTATACGGACGTGCAGTCTACTCCACGTGTATCAACCTCCACCAAACAAAATGCAACCACCTCTTCATTACATACACCCGGTGGTACTGCACACGTGGTGCGCACGCCGTGCCCACATTGGACCATTTGCTTCCCTGCTGATACTTCCCTCCCACACTTCCTGCCCCCCTCCAGTAGGGATGATCCAGCAGTGTCTCCCTACTATGGCACGTGTTTCAGAGGCGTCTCCATGAGGCTGCATAGAAGGGCTGTTCCTCTTGCACTTAACATAGATTCAGTCTACCATTTGGAGCAATGTATCAGCACACCCCCACGGACCGTTGGTTGTGTTCCCGAGGACGTTCGGTATTTCCACGCCCATTGCACTTCGTAGCACGGTGGCGTGGACATGGGAGTTCGTGGTCATGTGCTGTGGTCATGAACATGAATTTCTGACGGTTGCAGGTTTCATTGTTGCATTTTTCTTTTCTGCCATGACCTGAATACACGGTACGTCGTATCGTGCCTGCCGCTTTGCCACGGGGTGTTCTTCACGGGCGCTGGTGTATGTACTGCTCTGGGCCGTAGCACCGCCGGACATTCTCGGCAAAAAGGCCAAATGACCGGAACTGTCTGAAGCACACGGGGGGTCCTGCCCTGACCCGCCTACACAGTACCGCGTATCAGTGCAGGCCGCCCTGCCTCTCACTGTCTCTAAGGGCAGAGGACCAGAGCCGACGGACAATTCGCGACAAAAGGACCGGACCAGTGGTCGGCCAACTAACGGAATGCACCCCACAACAATTGACCCAACGCGGCAGGGTCCACCCGCCGGCCTCGCACCACAACAGACGTTGTGCCATACAAAAGCAACCCTCAGAGACTTGCGCATCGCACAAGTGGCGAGCCCACGAATACACGCACGACAGCACGGCCCTTTCGTCAGACTCTTCCCCTATACGCCAACTCTCCTCCCTCTTCGCCAGCGCACTGAAGGTCCTTCTGATGTACAATCACCAACAACATTCCAATATGCTCCTTACACTGCATTTGTGTTGGGACGGGGTTTGACATTGCCAAGGTCAATCACAGCGCACCGTTGCGGTTGCATTTTTTTGTGGAGCCTGACGGGGACGTTGGTACATCGGCTGATGTGCAAATGATCGTGGGGACACCAAACAAAAAGGGGATGTATGGGATTTTCTTTGGCTTTGGCTTGCGTCACTGATGCGCTTTATTTGTGCCACAGATGAGACTTTGTGGATGTGGGGGAGGAATGACCTTGGGCAATTGGCTGATGGGACAAGCGTCCACAAGAAGAGCCCTGTGCAAGTGACGATCGCACGCTGCAATGCGATTTCTGCGATTGCACTGGGCGCGGATCATTCTGCTGCAATCTGTGCCGGTATGTCTGAGCCGAACAGACAATTGCTGATTCGGATTCGGGACGAGGGGAGGCCTGTTGATCCAGAATGACATTTCCACTGGTGCACGGCACCCACGCATCGCTCTGTACTACTGTGACTCGCAAGCATCACTCATTCCTCTCAAGGATCTCGCACAGCCACACAAACCCAAAGGCACACACTAAGGGCAAGATCAAGTTGGGGATGCAGACCGCTCAGATTTTGTCCGCCATTTGCCATTTGAATGGCATTCTGCTGTTTGCGGCCCCCACCACAGTGCATCAGGGCACCTTCTATTCTGTTGTCTTGCACCAATGACACGCCATTGCACCCTCCTGCAATGCAGATGCTCGGCGTCGAACCTCGGGTGCGAACCCTCGGCCATGGGCCCGCGGCGTCACTCCCAGCGCTTGCCTGTTGCTCACGCATGAGCACGACCCTGAGGAAGCACGGGATCAGACATACCGTTGCTACTGTGGGGTGCGACCTCAATGCTCCCTACCCTTCCAACCGCCTCCCACGGCATTTTGCAACCGACGGTGACCGCCCCGAATCGTTGTATCAACCTCCTCCAACTGTCGTCCCAACTGCTGCTGCCATCCCCGTGCAGGGGCCGGGCCTGCGACCTGGCAGCACCGGGGCTGAACAGCCTTACTGTTCTCACGTACGGTGGACAGTGCCATTGACCCCACGAGAGGGAACTGGGGTGGTTCTCATGCCGATGTCTGTGAGCAGTGCCTGGTCACACGGACCAGCAGGGTCGCACTCCCTTCTATGCCTCCTCGTCCGCTACTCTATCATGTTGACGTGCCTGTCATCAGATTCTTGCGTTGACAGTCCACCGAATTGGAAAGACTCTGGTGGAGATAATTGCGCGGCCTACCGCAGTCTGAAGTATTGTACCCCAAGAGGTGAACCTGGGAACGGATGGTTACCCGGATTGGGTACATTTGCACAATATGCGAGAGACGGGAAGGATGCTTCTCAGGCTTGCTGTGCCTGTGGTGGTGGAGATAGAGGTACGTCATCCAGTTCCAGTGCGTGTTTCCTTCCGCAACTTTAGTTGTCTGTGCACGTCTCATCTGCACTGTCTCGACGTCTTTTGTGCTTCTCATGGCCCGGCAGTCGCTGTGCGCCCGGTGACATGGGTAATTTATGTGGTGTACAGTCTGCTGGTGTTGCTTCTGCAGGTGAACGCGGGCGCTGACTGCTCACGTGGATATGCCGGAGCCGCACCACAACCTTCACGTTCGATGCAGAAATGTCTGCGTGGAACATGCTGCAGTGGCTCTGTTCTGAGTGCTGGACTGCCCACGCCATATCTCTTTTGCTTTGTCGCAGACGGAGCCTTGTTTGGGTGCTGCAAAACGTGATGAACCGCGCGCACGTGCAAACACACTCACGCGCGCGCGCATGCATGCATGCATGCATGCATGCACGCCCACTTCTGACTTGCTGGTGGCCCTGCTTTGCAGCATCAGGAATTTTGAGAATATACGTAGGACCACATCCACGGGCCTACACGTCATCACTATAAATGTGGGTCCATACTTGCCTTCTGAATGATATGCACGGTATCAGATGACGGGTTAGGGTTATTGACATATATTGTGGAGGTCAATTTAAAGGTGTTGTCGTAGGGCTGCCTGTATAGTACAATCGACGTATGTCAGCTTGTACAGCATCAATCAATGCACTATATCGCTCTCTTGAGCTATTTGTCCAGGCCACACCTCATCCAGTCAACACTATGTATGTTGGGCTCTTATTGTGCTATTCACTGATTTGGAGCAAATCCAACCGAATGAGCTCCGGGTGCCGCGTGTTTAAGGCAGGGCATATGATGCTTTTGATGCATCCAATCATTGATGGTGAACCACAGATGGATGCACTTGTTTTCCTTTGGTGGCCATCACTCAGGGACCGTTGCACATTGGACCGAGGGTGGAATTCGATGTCTGCGAGACACTGCTTGCGTGTTGGTTGTGTCGATCTTTGGGTTATCTGCTCTTGCTTGCACCGGGGAGAGGGTGGTGCACGGCAACAATATGCTCACGTGGATATGCCGGAGCCGCACCACAACCTTCACGTTCGATGCAGATATGTCTGCGTGGAACGTGCTGCAGTGGCTCTGTTCTGAGTGCTGGACTGCCCACGCAAAGGTGCGACATATCTCTTTTGCTTTGTCGCAGACGGAGCCTTGTTTGGGTGCTGCAAAACATGATGAACCGCGCGCACGTGCAAACACACTCACGCGCGCGCGCATGCATGCACGCCCACTTCTGACTTGCTGGTGGCCCTGCTTTGCAGCATCAGGAATTTTGAGAATATACGTAGGACCACATCCACGGGCCTACACGTCATCACTGTAAATGTGGGTCCATACTTGCCTTCTGAATGATATGCACGGCATCAGATGACGGGTTTGGGTTATTGACAGATATTGTGGAGGTCAATTTAAAGGTGTTGTCGTAGGGCTGCCTGTATAGTACAATCGACGTATGTCAGCCTGTACAGCATCAATCAATGCACTATGCATTGCATAGCATTGTACTGTCTCGGCCTCCACAATCGCGAGTCACCGCATCACCGCATACTTCATCTGATCCCCATCATGCAATCCTCCACCCACCGCCTGAACAGTGCGATCCCGCATCATCAGAGCCCTGTCATGTTTATCTTGATACTGCTGTTGTGGCGCTGGTTCTGCGGAGGTGCAGCATACATCTGTGCATGGAAAGGTAGGCACCCCGAAGCACTGCCGACGTGGAGGATGGGCACGGAGATAAATGAATTAGGCTGCTGCCCTTTGCCGAGTAACGGCAGGGCTGGTTGCGGTGCCGGGGTGTGCAGGAGGCAATGTGTGGCGGGCGGGCGGTGGCGGTAGCGCAGGGCCCTCTTGAGCTATTTGTCCAGGCCACGCCTCATCCAGTCAACACTATGTATGTTGGGCTCTTATTGTGCTATTCACTGAAGGGTGGTGCACGGCAACGATATGCACGCAGTGCGCACGCAGTGCAAAATTTTGGATGTTGGCAAATACTCGCACCCTAGCTACCTTTTGGTGGCAAAACATGGATCCTGTGCCCTTGGTTTCCTATAAAGGAAAAGTGCTTCCATAAATGGTCAAATATTTTTGAATTGTTCATTTTTCTGAAATGGATTCCGAGGAAATAATATGGTCACCACCAACCGTATTACTTGGGTGAGTATCCCAGCCTCTGCGTGCGCACTATGCACGCAGTGCGCACGCAGTGCAAGAACTTCCCCTAAATGTGGGTCCATACTTGCCTTCTGAATGATATGCACGGCATCAGATGACGGGTTTGGGCTATTGACATGTATTGTGGAGGTCAATTTAAAGGTGTTGTCGTAGGGCTGCCTGTATAGTACAATCGACATATGTCAGCCTGTACAGCATCAATCAATGCACTATGGCCTCCACAATCGCGAGTCACCGCATCACCGCATACTTCATCTGATCCCCATCATGCAATCCTCCACCCACCGCCTGAACAGTGCGATCCCGCATCATCAGAGCCCTGTCATGTTTATCTTGATACTGCTGTTGTGGCGCTGGTTCTGCGGAGGTGCAGCATACATCTGTGCATGGAAAGGTAGGCACCCCGAAGCACTGCCGACGTGGAGGATGGGCACGGACATGAATGAATTGGGCTGCTGCCCTTTGCCGAGTAACGGCAGGGCTGGTTGCGGTGCCGGGGTGTGCAGGAGGCAATGTGTGGCGGGCGGGCGGTGGCAGTAGCGCAGGGCCCTCTTGAGCTATTTGTCCAGGCCACGCCTCATCCAGTCAACACTATGTATGTTGGGCTCTTATTGTGCTATTCGCGGCTTTGGAGCAAATCCAACCGAATGAGCTCCGGGTGCCGCGTGTTTAAGGCAGGGCATATGATGCTTTTGATGCATCCAATCATTGAAGGTGAACCACAGATGGATGCACTTGTTTTCCTTTGGTGGCCATCACTCAGGGACCGTTGCACATTGGACCGAGGGTGGAATTCGATGTCCGCGAGACATTGCTTGCATGTTGGTTGTGTCGATCTTTGGGTTATCTGCTCTTGCTTGGACGCCGCGCCGGGCATCTTTTTTTGACCATTCCTCACCCGTACCTGTTTTTGCCCCCCTTCACCAAACAATCTGGAGTAGCTTCTCGCCGTGTCTAAGAATCTGGCCCGTCCTTTACACCCAGTTTATGATGATGGCAAGGGTGGTGGTTGGAAGTGGTGGGAGTGACATTTTGTGTTGTTGATTTGTCATATTTCGGCTTATGCAACGTGCTTTGCACGGAAGGTTTGCGGTCTAATGCGGTCTACTTGGGGGAATCTCTAGATGATGATAGATTTGGGGCTAGAGATGGGATACTTAATACAAAGGTAGCGCCACGGGGGGGGCGGCCGAGCCCGGTCCTTGTATGCGACCCCCCCCAGCCCCCCCCCCCCCCCGGGTTTTGAAAGATAGTGGTGCCGGGTCGGCCACGAACAAGTGTCTCCAGAGAAAATTGTCCGGCGCCGAAGGCGCCAAACTTTTTTTTCATACTATGTGTTTATACTCAAAATACTCAAAATTTTGTAGAGAAATCATATTTGTGTTCAAACAACAAGGAAGGAGGGCTACAGGAGGGCTGCAGGCCCTAACAGCAACCACAACCCTAGCCCTAACCCTAGCCCTAACCCTAACCACAATCAAGACTGAATATTGGGACCGAGCTGGTGGGGTAGTGCCTATGCTTTTGTACGTACTATGGTGGAGGAAAGTCAATTGGGGGTTGCAACCGGGGGTTGGGGGATGGCAATTGAGGGTTGCATGCATGTGGTTGTGTGTTTTGTATTCCCTCCCCTCTTTTTGTATTGGCAACCGGCGTTCGCTTCACCGCGATCCCTTTATTGCATGAATGTCACTATATGTTTAGTCTTCCCCTCCCTTCTTTTGAGTTTGCAAATGGCTTTCGCTTCACCGCGATCCCATTATCGCACGAAAGTCACTGTCTGGTTCGTATTCCCCTCCCCCTTTATGTGTTTGCAATTTGCTTTCGCTTCACCGCGATCCCATTATTGCTTGACTGTCACTGTCTGTTCTCTATTCCCTTCCCCCTTTACGTGTTTGCAAATGGCTTTGGCTTCACCGCGATCCCATTATAGCATGACTGTCCCTGTCTGTTTTGGGTTCCCCTCCCCCCTTTCGTGTTTGCAAATGGCTTTCGCCTCACCACGGTCCCATTCATTTTTGACTGCATGAGTTTCAATTTTTGACTGCATAGGTTTGCAGAGAGGATGGACATTGAGGGTTATATGCATGTCATTGCGTGTCCCAACCACCCTCCGGTTATTTCTTGGCCGCATGAGTTCCAACACTTGCTTTTGTTCGTGCTAGGGTGGAGGAAAGTCAATTGGGAGTTGCATGTAGGATGGCGATTGAGGGTTGTATGCATGTGGTTGTGTGTTCCCTATTTCTCTCCCCTCTTTTTTGCACTAGCAAATGGCTTTCGCTTCATCGCGATCCCATGGCATGAATGTCACTGTCTGTTTTGTCTTCCCTTCCCTCCTTTTGAGCTTGCAAATGGCTTTCGCTTCACCGCGATCCCATTAGCGCATGAATGTCACTGTCCGTTTTGTATTCCCCTCCCCGTTTTTGTTTTTGCAAATGGCTTTCGCTTCACCGCGATCCCATTCATTTTCGATTGCATGAGTTCCAACATTTTCTCCTGTGCGTGATAGGTGGATAAAAAAGTTAAAAAGTTTGCCTTGTGTCATTGTGTGTTCAGTGTTCCCCTATCCACCGGATATTTGCTCATGTGCGTCGGGTAGGTTAATGATGGTTGCATGTGTGTCATTGATTGAGAGTAGATTAACGATGGTTGCATGTATGTCATTGAATGAACGCGGCCGTATTAAGTTTGGTCGCGGTACTGCAGCGCCAACATGAGTATATGGGAGGTTGCTGCGTGACAAAATATTGCAAGGTAGTTGCTGTGTGTTTTGTGTGGCTTGTGTCTGTTGTGTGTCACAATTGCATTGCATGCATGTTCTTCTACTCAGCATTTTGTTATTGCTTTGTCAACGGCTTCCGCTTCACCGCGGTCCCGGTATCATTTACGATATGATTTACAGTGCCGATGTGGTGCTTCGTCACTTACGAGGTCTTCTTTGGCTTTTGCTGGTTGTAGAAGTCGTCCTTCTTCGGCCAGTGGATGGTTTAAGTGCCCAAGTTTATGCCAAAGTTCATATTTATGGGGGGCATCGCCCTATTTGCACTCCGGCGTGTGGTTGTGGTGCGCATCGATGGCGGAGAAAGCCTTCGCGCAGAAGCTCTTTCCGTTGCCTTGTGCCGGGAACAACAAGGGAATGGTTGCAAAGTGATGGTGCTTTCCTCTTCTGTGGGTGTGGGCATTGCCATCCGCAAAAGCGCCTTCCCCATCATGTACGGCTTGCGCTTCGACGGTGTAGACGGAGACCAAGGAGCAAAGCATTAACGCGGCACCATCGGTGGAGGACTGTGTTGATGTCTTGGCTTTTACTGATCATTCTTGCGGTTGCTTTGGCGGCTACCATGGTGGGGTGGGCGGCTGTTGTGGCTTCTTCTTTGAACCATACTATGCATGCTTTGAATGGGAATGGCCCTGGCAAACGAAGGCCAAGCAAGATTGGAAAGGCCGAGTGTTTGGTGGCTGCGCAAAAGTATAAATGTGAATGGCTTGGCGTTGTAAGTGACGGGGATGTAGTGAACGATGCTGACAAAATTCGTTATAGGGGTGTGGCAATGCGTTGGCAGTGTGGAGGTTGTGGACATGCGTTTGACCGGGAGTATCGTCACTTTTGTGAGCGTGGTCCCGAGGCACATTCGTGTGGCTCACAGAACAAAGACTTCACGTGTAGCTCCTGTGGGCGTTCGTACAAGGATGAACGTAGTCTTGCGCGGCATCAACGTGAAAGTCAATGCGGCGAACCCGCAGCCATTGACATTATGGAAAACAAGCGTCGTGCAGGAGCGGCTGAAAGGAATGAAGACAAGCGGCGCGCGGGAGAGATTGGGGGCAAAGGAGGTAGCAAAGAGGACAAGTGGCGTGCAGGAGAGGCAGGAAACAAGGAAGACAAGCAGCGTGCAGGAGAGATTGGCGGCAAAGGAGGTAGCAAAGAGGACAAGCGGCGTGCAGGAGAAGTAAGAAAAAGTGCTTTTCCAATGCTTTGAGGCATACTCTAGTTGTATTAGAGATGCACTGAGCATCCATGCATTTCTATCTTAGTATTGGTCCCACCAAAAGTGGTGATAACACATTTTGACCTATGGAACCAAACACCCAATCAGGATATGGAGTGGACCCCTTAATCCCCTTTCAATCTCAGGCAAATCATCTTTTCCTGAGTTGATTGAGAACTGACATATCCAAGGCAGAGCCTATGAATTTATCTATGTTTTTCCATGAATTCTTAGCTGTCCTAGTGGTATGCACCCTAGGGGGCTGGGCACCTCTTTTTGAGAGGTCCTGGGTTCAAGTCCTGGTCAGCCTAGCTAAGTAGGTGGTCCCGGGCATAACACCACCCCCAAATGGGGGATAAAACCACCCTTAAAACCACCCCGGGTGGTTTTATGCCCACTTTTTAGGGGGATAAAACCACCCCTTTCGGGGGATAAAACCACCCCTTTGGGGGGATACAACCACCCCTTTTGGGGACTAAAACCACCCCCCCTGTTAAAACCACCCCCTTCATGGTGATAAAACCACCCCGGGGTGGTTCTATGTCACCAAAGCAATACATGACACAACACAGCAAACAAAAGCAGTCTGAGCAATGCTGCCACAAAAGCGATGCAATGCTGCCACAAAAGCAATGCATGTCGAACTGGATGAATAGCAAACCCAAATCATGTCTGAAATCCGATCTCAGACCCCATTTGTAAAATTGTCCCCAGCCAGGTCAGACATCCTATAACACATATACAAAGAGCATGGGAAATAAAACACTGAGTGTAAAACCATATGTCGTTCCCTCACCCTCCATCACCTCTCCTACCTCCATACCCGAACTTGCTTCCGGTACTGTGGTTCATGGTTAACGTAGAGAGGCGCCATACCCCTCCACCCCTAAAAGGGTGACAACCCCCCCCCCCCCCGCCCAATGGGGGGAAAAATCACCGAAAAGCGGGGACAAAACCACGCCAAAGGGGCAATAACCCCCCCCCCCCCCCCAAATGACCTAATGGGGGGATAGAACCCCCTTGGGGGGATAGAACCACCCCTTTGCGGGGATAAAACCACCCCTATGAGGGGATAAACCCACACCCCCATAAGGCGGGATAAAACCACCCCCAGGTGGCATAAAACCACCCCAGGGGTCAAAAATGGCCAAAACGGGGGTTGGGGGTGGTTTTATCCCCAATTGGGGGGTGGTTTTATACCCACGACCACTAAGTAGGAAGATCCCATGTGACATGGCAGTGACCTCATCGCCACATGCCCTGCCACCTCAGCACATATGGGACCCAAAACAAAGAGTGCACATCTCCTGAGATGGCACTATGGAGAGAGAGTGACCATGGGGTAGTTTTTCAACTCTTTTCCAAAACATTTCAGCTATCTTTGTGAATATGCATTCCGATTTGACCTGAGTTGCAGTTTCTGTGAATATCCAATCATCTTTCACTGTTTACACTGCAGCCCTTCATGCTTTGATCCTGATTCTCTTCTCCTTGCATACTATTGGCTTGGGCTATCCTGGATTGACTGTATTTCATCAAACAAAAGCTTTTCATCTCCAAAAAAAAGCAGCAGGAAACCCAACACCAACAGCAAGCAGCAGGAGAGGCAAAACACAGTGCTGAAACCACTATAAACTTTTCTGGTAGCAAGAGGCAGTCTGTCTCTGCGCACCGGGCGCAACCCCGCGCCGTACATCCAGTGCGCCGAGTACAGGCACATATAAGCAAAAGGGTGACTGAAGATGGACACAAGGAAGGAGGACGCCGACGTGAAGACAGCGCCAGCGCCTGAGGCACCGGCAAGGCCAGCACGAGGCGCTGTACCTTCGGCGGAGCCCTTACATGGGCCAGTGGAAGCGGCTGAGGACTCGCTGGATGGACTCCACACGGCCTTCGGGGCCCTGTCTGTCGAAGAGGTGGTCTCTCAGCCTGTGAAGAGGAAGAGAGAGAGCGAGAAGGATGCTGGAGACGAAGCAGTCCAAGGAGAGGAACAAGGGCAAGACCCGACGCATGACCCTACCTTCGAAGGCGCACCAAGCGCTTCTGGCCACCACGCATCACCCTCTCCTATAACCACCACACTCCCAGCCGCTGCAACATCCACTCTCATAACCAACCCGCCTATGGCAGAGGGCACAGGCTTTACTGGCATGCCTCCCTACCCCGCCTATGGTATGGGCCCACCTACCACTGCGCTCCCTAAGGCAACTATTGCCAGTGAGCCGGTGGCTTCCAGCTCTGCGCCGCGATGGTATGCGGCTGAATATCCCCATCCACTACCCGCTACTGGAAACTATGTGGATGTTCCTGGGTATGCACCTGGGTATGCAACCTTGAGTGGGTTGAGGAGAGGACCTGAATCTCTTGGCGGCAGGAGTAGAGGATCGGGAAGATCCTTTAACAGGTCCTTGACGCGGTCGGAGATCAACGAGGTGCTCCGAGGAGCCACTTCAAAAATCGTGGGCGACCTCACTCAAGAAATCGGAGAGAAACTCGAGCCCCTGATGATCCCGCCCCAAGCGTCACCTACCACGGTGGGAATGTCACCCCACCGAGTACAGGCTGACCACCTGGCGGCAGGGTTGACAAACACCCTGGGGAGCCTGAGGAGCCGACCGATGCCGACTCCTGCAGCTATACCGAGAAGTCCCTTCGTAGCGGGAACGGCCCAGCCGCCCTACAGCCATGTGACGAACTCTACGAGGGCCGAGCTGGACCGGCTGGGGTTGACAGCCTTGAGGGCTACGGTGGACGTGGAGCCTTATGGCTCTAGTGATCTAGGCGGAGACCCCTCCGATGATGAGCCACCGTCGATGACTTCAACTTCGCCCTCGGAGGACGATGACCCGGAGGACCCCGAGGACCCAAAGGGGGAGAAGAAGAAGAAGAAGAAGAAGAAGACCCGACGCCCTGAGGGACGCAGGTCTCAGGAGGCGAAGGCTATTGCCACCTCCAAGATCGTGGTGAACCTGCCTGAGTTCACAGGCAAGGACCTCAGCGAGTTCGCTGAGAATTTTGGCCGGTTTCTACGACTGACCGGCCAAACCCACGCTAGTGGGCGAGTGAAGTGCGATCTGCTCCTGCAGTGCTGCAAGACCAAGTACCTGGAGAAGCAGGTCAGGCAGATCGTGACTAACTCCGCCACCTTTGCCGATGTGTTGGTTGCCCTGGAGAGGCAGTACCCGACCTACGAAACCGACCTCTCCATCAGGGCCGAGATCCAAAACCTGCCCGTGCTGCCCAACAACCGCAAACCTGGCAGGGTCTCTGAGCTGTTGGCTGACCTAGATCACTGGGCTGGACGACTGACGCCCGGTTCCTACAGCAGCGACGACCTGCTGTTCTGGTTGGTGGCCAAGCTCCCTCGAGAGCTATGGGACGAGTGCCGTTCGACGGCGGAGCGCAAGGCTAGATCCCTCCGCTACGAGGATCTATGCGTGCTACTCCTGGAGCTGGCGCTGGAGAAGGAGAGCGACCAGCATTTGAACAACTACCGTCCTGGTGGTGGAGGTTCTGGAGGCCATGGCAAAGGGTACCAAGGGTCCCGACCTGGGCAGGGGACTACCCCCAAACACGCCCACGCCCGTATCGTGGAGAACGTGAAGGAGCTATTCTGGTGTGATGCCAGGGACGAGCAGGGCCACCTGCAGCACGCCCCTGACTGCGAGCAGCGAGACTGCTTCGTAGTTCAGGGGAAGCAGCAGGAGAAGAACACCGGCGCCAAAGCGAAGCTGCCGGATCATTACATGTGCACCATCACGTGTGCATTCTGCGGGAAGCGGAAGCACTACGAGGATGAGTGCTACCATAAGCAACGCCTATCGGCGAAGCTTAAGGGTGAAGATCCTGGCAAAGGCTCAGGCAAAGGTGGAGGCAAAGGCAAAGGCAACGACTCCGGCAAGGGCAAGTCGAAAGGACGTGGTCAAGGGCAGGACAAGGGTCAAGGTGGACGAGGAGGGGGCGCTAACCGCCAGCCCGACAACAAGAACAAGGACAAGAACGGAGGCCACCCCAACCCTAATCCACGGGGGAACTCCGAGCCCTCTGGAGGGCAGTCTGGTCCTACCACACGCTCACAAACGCAGGCCCAGCAAGAACAAGGAGCCAAGCGTGAGCATGAAGGTGGTGATGACGGCAACGCTAAGAAGAGGAGCCGTTTCATGAGGATGGCCCGCAAACTGCGGAACAAGGGGTTCGAGGTGACCTGTCCCGCGGAGTTCTGACGGAGACGCTCTGGTGGCACCCAAGACCTGGTGTTTTGGGTACGTATCCGACTAGGGGGACGTGAATACCTGGGGGTATTGGATACTGGCGCCACAATATCTATAGTGGCCAAGAAAATTTTACCTCTTGGGAGCCTGAAGAACACCATGACCACCGGTGCTATACGTATAGGGGATGGACATGTGGTGCACAGCTGCGGGGACTGTGAAGTGGAGGTACCTATGGGCTCCCGGACTATCGCCCATCGGTTCTATGTGATGGACACTGAGGCCTTCGACTTTGTACTGGGGACTGACTTCTTCGTACAGCACTCCCAGATACAATCCCTGACGCTGCAAGCGCCCTACCTCCTCTACGTGGACCACGGCAGTGGCAGAGAGTCTGTGCCACTGGAGCAGTTGGAACATACCTCGAGTTACCTGAGGCTATCGAAGGAGGAGCCCTCGAACATGATGGCGGCCTCCAAAACTGAGGACTATCAACTTTTGGGGGAAGTCCTAGACCAAGGTCTAAAGGAGTTGGGTTACTCTGGAGAAGACCTGAGTGTGGAGTTGTTCGCCAGCGACAAGCAGCATGTACTGGACCTTTACTGCCGCAAGGGGAAGAACTGCAGCTACAAATTTTACTGGCCCTCTTTCGGGATGGCCTACGGGAACCCCAGGTTCAGTGAACTGGGGAAGGTGCTGACCAAGGTGGCCTTGGAACGTTCCCGTATGGTCCTGTGTTCCCCCGATTGGGGAGCCCATGGGGGCAACGAATACTGGCGAAACCTCCTGGACAGGCTGACTATCAGCTCTGTTCGTTTGCCTGATGAGGCCATCTACGTACCTCTGCGTCGTAAGACGCCTATTGGGAAACCTGGATGGGGGAGTATGCTGAGCGTGGTGGACGGAGGTCTTACCTCCATCCCCTGGGAGGATCTGGACCCGACTCTGGTCCAGGCTATACAACGAGAAAGCGACGGACTCGCCTTGGTTGACTTGAAGGATCGCCTACGACCTCAAGATGCTGTTGAGACTACACCCGGAGGAGATGAGTACGTCGTGACTGACACCAACGCCCCCAACTCTCCCTGTCATGTACCTGTTCCTGATGGAGTCTCTGAGTGTGGACTATCTGAGCTACCTAGCTCTATCCACTCAGACGACGAGACTGAGCACGACGCCTTCTTCGTGCAGACCTGTGTGGAGGAAGTGGAGAACGCCGAGTACGTCGCCCCACTGAAACCCCTACTCTCCATGAGGGTGGAAGACCCCGTGGACGAGGAGCTGGACACTCGATCCAGGCTCAGGGAGTATGTGGATTCCAAGAGGATGTTGCTGGCGAAAAAGCTATGCTACGTGAAGCCTACCCGCAGCTCATGGCCACTGAAGCAAGGACGTATGGGAGACCTATCCGAATTGAAGGAGGACCTCGAACAGAAGATCACCACCTGGCAAAGGGAGGTAGATCTTAAGCTCATGAAGAGCGTGTGGGGCGCCCATGTGAGGACCCCAGAGGAGGACGACCTCTCGGAGGAATGTGTGTGTGAACCCCCTCGAGCGTGCCTATGTTGCCATCGTCCACCGGAGATGGTTGGACAAGGCCTTCTATATGCCTACCAAGGGCTGAAGGACACTACCATGGGCGAAGAGTCGGTGGAGGACCACCTCCCGACGTCTATTACTCAGGGGGCAAGCAACTTACACTCTGACGAGGACATGGAGGACAAGATCAAGGTATTGGACCCGCGGGTACAGAAGCTTATAAGGACCTATCTGGAGGTGTTCGGAGAACTACCCCCTTCAGCCTCATGTGACAAGCTGGTACAGATGGACCTCAAGCTGAAACCCGAGTTCTAGGGTCACAAGATCCGGAGGAGACCCTACCCTGCTTCTAAAGAGCAGGCCGACGAGATTGAGCGACAGATACAAGAATGTATCGACGCTGGCCTAGTCCTGGAGTACAAGGACGGGGACTACCCCCTACACTGCAGCCTGGGTCTACAGCCAAACGGCTGGTAGTGGACTACGGAGAGCTGTACAATATAACGTTGAACCACTCAGGGTCCATTCCCAATATGGAGTCTACCCTGGAGAAGATAGCCTCCTGTCGCTACAAGACCAAAATGGACAAGAGGAGCGGATTCTGGCAAGTGGACCTGACGCCCAACGCACAGGAACTACTGGCCTTCATCACCCCTCAGGGGAGGGTGTTCAAGTGGAAGGTCATGCCGTTTGGCGTGGCTAACGCACCCGCTCTATTCCAAGAGCTGATGAACAAGATCTTGTCCATCCTACGAAGGAGACCTAAGGTGCAGGAGCTCATATCCCGTGGTGCCCAGATGGAGGCTCACATGGACGATGTATGCCTCGGGACCAATACCCAGGAGGATCACCTAATCCTCTTGGGTGAGTTCTTTGCGGTCTGGCAGGAGAACCACAGGCGACTCAAGCTGGAGAATTGGGAGTGCATGCAGGAGACCATGCAGTACCTGGGGTTTGACGTTGCCTATGGGTGGTGGACCCCAGCGGCCTCTCAGGCCAAACCCCTGATGGATGCCAAGGTACGACACGAAGACCCCAAGAAAGGACTTCATGATGTACGCAGTTTCATTGGGGCGTGCAACTGCTATCGCCGCCACATCAAAAACTTCACCTACACCAGTGCCGTTCTGACGGACTTGATCAAGAAGAGTACTACTTGGCGCTGGGGCCCACAAGAGCAACAAGCGTTTGACGAGCTCAAAGACAAGGTAGCCAACGCTTAGTGCTTGGGTGCGCCTAGGGCACAAGGGGAGATTATCCTGGTGACCGACGCCAGCAATGTGGGCCGTGGTGGAACGTTGTTCCAATGGCAAGCACTAGAGAAGGAGGAGTTCGACTCGGCCATTTCCCAATGGGGGACGGAAGGTCTCAACCGAGATGGAACCCTCAAGCACAGCTACCCTGACGACAAGTGGGTCCTAGTACCTCTGGGCCACTGGAACTGGAAGTGGAACCAGGCCAGGGGGAACTACTCCACCTATGAGCAGGAATTGCTCGCGGGTATGCTGGTGCTATCCTCACAAGCACGACTGTTGGGGAGTAAACCTGTGGTCTGGCTGTGCGACCAAGAACCGGTCCGCAGTTTCCAGAAGGGTCCCCCACCTGAGAAGGCCAAGCTACGGCGCTGGTGGACCTACCTCAGTCAACTACGGCTGACAGTACACCATATCCAGGGAGTGAAGAAGGAGTGTGCCGACTACATCAGCCGCAACAACTTCGACGCCCTGATTGGTGCCCGGTCTGAAGCGCTGGCTAAGGAGGCGCTCAGCCGTATGGACGTCCACTTGGACCTCAACATGACGATGATACGCCCCCTGGATGGACTCCAACAATCGGAGTACCTGAAGGAGTTTGGGGATATCTACAAGCGCCTGGAGAAACGCCTTGAACCCCTCCTGGTCAACCAAGACCAGTGGAAGAGGGACAAGAGCTACCTCTGGCACGAGGACCGGATTGTGGTGCCTAGTGACAGAGTCCCAGCGCTGCTGAAGTGGACCCATGAGTCCAGCGGTCATGTGGGTGCTGACCGTACCCTGAGGCTGTTCAAGCAGTGGTTCCACACTACGTGGACTGACCACCAACTGCGGAAAACCCTCCAGCCTATCGTGGACAAGTGCCCGTGCAGGTCCTGTAAACCAGGGGATATCAGGGACAGAGGTCTCTACTCGACCCTGCTTAAAGTGCTGCCCTGGGTCGTTGTGGGTGCCGGAGGGCTCGGGGCCGGCAAGACCAGTGGGGCAGGCACGCGAGGAGTCTCCCTGGATGTTGTTATTGGGGGTAGAACCGGACACTTGGACACCAACGGAGGCGAGAGCAGCGACAACAGAAGCAAGATCCATGCTGATTGTGGTCCGGCAGAAAATCCCAGTCTATGAAGAAAATTGAGGGGAATTATTCTAAATACATCTGAGTGTCCAAAACTGTCCGAATGAATTTAAATAATCCATTTATGTAAAATTGTCTGGCCGATCTGGCCCGCGAGCGCGCGTCAGCGGCAAATGGCGATTCCAGCTAAAATAGCGGAATGCGGCGGATTTACGGGAAATGGACCGCGGAATCAAATCCGGCATATCAGAAATATATAGGAAATATCCTGTGACTGAGCTGCGAGGCGGCAATTCCGCGGAAGCAAAGAAAATGACCAAAATGTAGCCAATCTGGGCAGAATGTCTGAAAATCTGAACAGATGGGGCTAGCCGCACTTACACTCCCCCTCCAAAAACACACTGGGGTGTGTCGCTACGTCAACGAAGAACGTAGTGCGGGTAAGTCCCAGAAAAACATAGAAATGTAGCCTCGATGGGGCGAAATCTGCTTGATCTGACCTGATTTGGGCTGAATTGGCACTGAATCAGGCTGGATGAACCTGAAATGAAACAGAATGAGAAGTGATGAACAGTCCTCCGTGCTGTAAAACATTAGGTCAAGGGCTAAAAAGCATGTAAACGTATCGAGAATCGATACCAAACCATGCATTGGTTGAGAATGAGGTAGATTATTGGTGGATTGAGTGGGGGGATCAAGAATTGGAGTGACACCTCAGCGCTCTGGCACAGTTTCGCTGTCGCGGGCACGCTACGGTGTCCTCGCCGAACTCTACATCGTGTTATCCCGCTTTTCTCGTTCTGAAAAGTACAGCATGTGGCTCAGATTTGGCGCATCTGGTGGATGATCACAAGATTCAGCAAAAATGAGAATGAATTTGAGCAGAGATTGAAGGGATTAAGCAATCACAGAGAGGTTAAACAATTACACATGTAGTCTACAGACCCTAAGTGAACCACCGAAGGTAGAGATGCTCTTCTGTTCACTTAGATCTAAACAGATCTTCGAGGAATGATGGGAGATGACAAGGAAATCAATCTAAATTGTCCTAACATGAGTAAATTCCCTGAGATGAAGGTGAAATGAAGCGGAATGTGTACAACTGAAACTACCAACACCTTCGTTTAGACTAAAGTTAATATATATTGTCGTTTATTCAGCTCAATTGTGCTTTCCGGCACGTTGGTTCGCGAGCATCTAACAGATTCTATCAAAATGTGGATCATGTGATGATCCATCATGATGGGACATGCTGGCCCTGGATCCTTGGCATGTAACGCGCCGAAGGTTCGCTGAAGGCACTTTACTGACAGTATATAACTGAGAGACACCAAATTTACAGTGGCGGTGGTGTCAATCGACTTGGACAAGGCCAATCTTTCAATGAAGTCCCACAAGACACTTGGATTCACCATTCTCGACAGTTTCTGGTCGAATTGAGCTCACATTGGCGTGTGCCAAAAATACAACGAAGCTTACGGACTTCAGAGGTTGCTGTTAGAAGTCCCTAGAGCTCCTAGATGAAGATTGTCTGAACAATTGACGTCTGGGTTTCGTACAACAGTGGCAGAATAATGGACAAACCTGAGAAATTCAAGGCAAATTTGAGGATCCTGGATCTGAATCTGGACTTTGGCGTTAGCATCACAGCAAATGAAGGTATGATCTGAGTTCCTGGCGTCGCATCTGGTGCAGCCAGTACTACAGGGGATACCTGTAGGGGTGAATGTCGCTGGCCAGCGTTTTGATTATGTACATTTGCTTCCATCTGCACGAGTAGCCAAATTCCAAAGATGCACAGACCAACAGAGACAAGATTACCCCGAATCTGCCTGAATTAAGCCTGAGTTTGGTTTTTTCTGAACACGGCAGCACACTCCGTCAGCGTATCTACGCCTTGTCTGCCGAACGGAGACCAAAGAAAAGTTGATTGACGTCAAATTATCAAACATTTGCAGTTCTCCACATCATGACATAAACAGAAAAATGAACAGTGGATTGAGCAGAATGTGGTAGGATGGCTTCCTCAATTCGGCCAAGCACGAATACATGTGACCACCAACCTGTCTGGTCGGGCCCTGGTACGGCTTGGACGCTGCAAATCAGCGGCCGAACTTGAAGCTTGGTCCTCATTTGGTTCCTGGGCTGGCCTGACCGCAGGAGGGGGGATCGACGGATCAGCCCTGGAATGTGGCTGCTGAGGGCCGTAAAAGGCTGGATCTCGATTCACCACAGGTCGTAACCCGTCGCTCTCCACTTGTCTGTCTGGTTTCGACAAACAATCTGTCAGGAGTACTCCAATTTCGGGGTGCTTCTTGAGGAAGTCAATGAACCCCTTGGTGTACCCATGGACAAAAGATTGGGCTGGTTCCCAGTTGTTGTGACTGGAATCAAAGCCCCTCCACTCACACAGAAATTCCCATTCGCCCTTGGCGTCACGTCTTGCTTCAACAATCCTCTTGAGTTCGTACTTTCCCCCTTCGATGACCCGATCGGACAAGTGTTTTGCAGTCCAAAAAAGGGGTTTAACTCGATCCTTGGGGGAGGGGATCTCTCTCTTGAGGCGATCGCCCGAAACGTCAATTTCCCTGCTGACATCCACACGAATCCTCCACCTGTTCTCCCCAAGACGCGCTGTAACAGCGAATGGCCCCTCCCACAAGGGGAGAAGCTTGTCATCTCCGTCCAAGGTGGTTTCGGATTTTCGAAGCCAAACTCGATCATCGACTTCAAAATTGTGGGGGTTTTTTCGACCTTGATTTTGAACCCAAAGCCAGTCAGCTTGATGCTTCTCGATTAATTTCGACACAGATTTATCTGCTCGTTGGACTTCGTCCAAAAACAGCGAAGCATCCTTACAGGGGCGAGGATTATTCAACGGCATGTTCCACCAACACTTCTTTCGTCCAAAGACAATTTCATTTGGAGAAAGGCCATGATACAAAGGCGTGTTGTGGTAACGGCGAAGCAATGCGAAGAGAACTTCAAGCCAGTGGAAATCCTTCTCACTCGCGAGCTCCTTACGAAGCATATTTATAACAGAGCGGCCGGCTCTTTCGCCAGGCAGCGCTCGATGCGAGTGGATTTCACACCTGAGGTGGTGGATTCCAAGGCGAGCACACAATTCTCTCCACCATTCGGAGGTGTACTCTTTGCCTGAGTCCGTGACCACCTCGGATGGGACGTCCCAGCCTCCCATCCAGGTCTGCGAGCACCATTTGGCGGCAGCCTTGCCAGTCATCGACTCAATGTTGCAAGGCAACACTTGAATGTAGCCGGAATGACGGCACTGAATAAGGAGCACACCATTGACTTTTTTATTAGTCCAATGGCACTCTTCGTCATCGAGCTCACCGAGATAGAAAAAATCACTGGTGACTCTGTTAAAGAGGCGCTCCGGAATAGGATGAGGCCTCAGATGGCCGTGCTTCTTCGCGCTGGGGGGCGTCGAGACAGCACATTGGGCACATCCGGCAGCTACTTTCATGCAATGAGTGTAGAGCCTCGATCCAAACAACCTATGCTTAATCATCGACCACAGTCGACGGCCATGTGCGTGGGGGGACTCCCATTTGTGCCACCAGTTTAACACTCGGGGGGCTAGGGCGTCTGGCACACACAATTTACCCTCCATCCACAGCTTCCCCCCATCCAACGAGTACTCAGCAAAAATCCCACCCCTGTGAGCATCTTTGGATTTGAGATTTCCAAAGACCTCTTTAAACATGGGATCCTGCAGGTAATCGGACGTCCAGTCACGGATGATCAGGGGATCCTTAGGCAGGGGTGGAGTTTTGGCCGGATCTCGACGCTTAATGCCTTGGATCAACCGAAATCGATTTACTCGTCGGGTGTAGTCAAACCGTTTCACACTCCCTGAGGAGGGATCGGTGACTTTTTCCACGACTTTCAACGTTTTGGTGCAGATCTCATGAGCATGCGCCGGATCTGTGATGGCCGTGATGTCGTGACACGGCAATGCGTGCTGTTTAACAGCGCACTGCATGCATGCACGTCGAATGAGTTTCTTTTCCTCCTGATCCCATTCGATGATGACATGGCGGTCCTGCTCCGTACCATGGATGTTGGTACTTTGCAGCCCCTCTGAGGCGGGGTAAGCCCATCGGCTCAGAGCATCCGCTACCGTGTTGTGTTTTCCAGGCAGATACGACACATGGAGGTCAAACAGAGAGAGAAATTCGTGCCATCTGGCCCGTCGACCAGCTGGGCTCGCGACAGTATCAATGTGTTCGGTGGCCCAATACTCCAGAGATCGATGATCCGTCAGGACCTCGACTCGATTGGTGCCAACCCACGATTGGTACTTTTTTAAAGCACAGATGATGGCGTAAGTCTCTTGCTCACGCGGCGACCATTGCATTTGGCGTGGGGCTAGCTTCCGAGACCAAAATGCAAGAGGGTAATGATCGCCGGTGGCTTCATCAACCTGTTCAAGGACAGCTCCGATCGCGTACCTAGATGCGTCGGTTCTAATGTAGAAGGGTCGGTCAAATTGGGGCACATGCAACGTGGCGACTTCGCAGAGGGCTGCCTTCAAGTGATGGAAGGCCTCCTCGCACTCGTCAGTCCACTTGACACGAACCTTTGAACCTGCCTTGCCCGCATCTCTCCCTACCTTCAATAATTCAGTGAGGGGGGCAGCAAATTTGGCATAATTCGGCACAAAAGTGTGGTAAAAATTGCAACAACCCAGGAATCCTCTCAACTCCGTGATCGTCTCAGGGCGCTTCCACTTCTGAATAGCGACGAGCTTCCCTGGACTGGGTCGTCGAGTGCCATTCTCTAGGAGAGAACCACAAAATTCGACTGATTTTAAAAATAATTTTCCCTTCTTTGGCCCACAAATCAGCTGATTGGCGTCAAGAATATCCAAAACTTGGTTCAGCTGCTTCTCATGTAGGGCCACCAGCTCGGCTTCGGTCAGTCCCTCCCCCTCCGTCGCGATGATTATGTCATCTATGTACACACTCACGAAGGCACGAAGCTCAGGATGGGTTGTGAACAGCACATCCTCCATCATTCTTTGAAAAAATGAGGGGGCGTTCTTCAGCCCCATGGGCATGACGGTCCATTGGACTGGGCCACATGGCGTGCACATACAGGTGAGAGGTCTGCTGTCCTTCCTCAACGGCATTTGGTGAAAGCCGTGACGGAGATCCGGCACAGAGAACAAACGACCTCTTGCCCTTTTGGCGATTTCCTCCTCAATGAGGGGCAGGGGGTGTGAATCCGCCTTGGTTTCGGCGTTGAGATTGCGAAAATCAACAACCATTCGCCAACCATCAATGGTGTTCTGGTCTGCAGGCGGTGGCTTCGGGACTGTGAAGGGTGAACAGCACCATTCGCTGGTCATACAACCCTCAAGCCAACCAAATTCCCTGAGATTTCTCTCGATGATTTTTCTGAGAATCTCATGTTTGTGTCCATGATTTTCATAAGGGCGCTGTTTTTTTGCCTTGTACCCTTCACGAAGCTCGATGAAGGCTTCACCGAACTGTCCACGGACAGGGGGGTCTTTGATCAACTTCCCTGAAAGGGTTGTGTCCTTCTGTTCCTCAAAAATCTTTTCTCTTGACTTGGAACACAATTCAGTGACCACCTGATCGCCAGGAATGACTGTCGAAAAAACTTTGGCGACTTCTTCGGCTTTGGCAGGAAGAATCTTCTTACGGATGTCCCTAAACAGGTCCGTATCCACTGCCTCTTGAAGATAGGTGGGTCTTGTGTCGAAATCCCAGAGATTCTCTTCGTGATCCAGCTCCTCGAAAGGATCCATGAAAGCTTCCACAGGGGGTTTTTCATAAAAAACTCTGAATTTGCGGCGCGATTGGAGATTTTTCCTCGCCCGTGCACTGAAGATTCTTTTCGATGTCGACCGTATTGGGGAAGAGGGAGACGAGGCGGATCCATTGGACGTTGAATCACCTTGGGTATCTGACGGACAAAAATCAGAAAAAATAGATTCATCATCAGTACCCCGCTCAACCTCAGATTCAGACCCAACACAGGAATCTGTACTAGAATCGGCAGAATTAGAGTCAGAAAGCTTTCCATCCACCAGGAATGCAAGCGAACTCCAGGACCGCTGTGGCAGGGGACCTGTGTCGTCCCTGGCATACAGCTTAATCTTCCTGGGAAGTTCGATGTAATCAACACAAATGTCCTGTAATTCCTGAAACCAAGGCTTGTCGTCCCACAAGGGCACAACTAAAATTGCCTGGGTTTTATCTTGCTTGATTTTGTGGATGACCTGCTGGATTAAGTGAAACGGAGGATTAATCCACAACTTCTTGTCCCATTTGTGGGTCCAAGCGTCGCTGAAGTGCTTGTCAAAGCGCTTGTTCATACGGTTAGCAAAGGCATCATACTGTGGCCAAAAGGAATGATGTTCATGAAAGTATTCACAAATTGCATCGCGCCATTTGTCGACAACTCTGTAGGATGAAGAGTGCCAGCGCGAAGGGCGTCGTGGCTGGGAGTCCCTACGAAGACATTCTAACTCTTGGGAGTAATCGGCACTCCCATTCACCTCTGCAATGGTGACATCTTCACCAAATTTTGGTGTCACTTTTTGCTTCAAAGAATCTTCTGCACTTTTAAACCCTGCGTGCAAAAAACGGAATCCAGGACGCTCCAAGGGACCTGACTCCAGCAAAAAACAACGACGATGACCTACGGGCGCTACCCTGTTCTTACGAAGCCAAGGATGGCCCAAATAAAGGTCATACTTTATGTCAGCACGATAGAAGTAGTCATCCTTAAGGACAACTTCTTCCACATTTTGCTCTTCCCAAAGATCTTGAGCGACCAAATGGGTTGATATATAACAACCGCGTTGCCCACCTGCGAGGGAATGTCCAGAAACTCCCTCGAGGGTAACAGGATGAGGCGATTCAAACACGCAGTCGTCGGGTAAGAAAGAGTTGGATTGGAGATTTACCTCTGATCCATTGTCACACAAACAAGTGGCGAGGTGGAAATTTCCCTTGCAATCAGAGACCCACAGCTTTGTGACAAACTGACGAGCCCTGTGCTTGGACTGTACACCAACCTCGTCCACTACAACAGAAGGATCCGCTGCCGGATCCAGGGGAGAGGAGACAAGCGACCCTACATCAAGTAATGGTCGATCAGGAATTTGGGGATCATGCCTGAAATCGCCTGGGGAGGGGCGATTTTCGTGGCTCCCCTAGGCGTTCTGACCTCCAGCGGCTGCGTTAACATTGTGAACACAGCCTGATTCGTCGATCCACTCATCTTGGAACGGATCATCCGCTGGATTCAGGGCATTTTCGACATAATCTCGATCCGCATCAGACACCTGGTCTGCACCTGAGACCTGATCCACACGATGGTTTCCCTTTCCACGTCCACGGCCACGGCCGCCGGATGATGGGCCACCACCGTCGCCACGCCCTCTGCCCTTACCAGAGAAGGGGGTTCCTGAAGGATTTCCCTTACCCTTACCCTGTGATCCTGGAGCATTTCCTTTGTTTGTACCGGATTGAGGGGTTTGGCCTGGATTTCGATTTCCGCCTCCGGCGTTGACATTGGGACCTGTCTGGCCGTTTGGCTGTCCACCGGAGCCGGATGGAGTCCGATTCCCTTTGCCTTGGGACCCGCCAGGGCCTCCAGTATTTTTGTTCCCGCCGGAGGGGGTCGAATTACCCTTTCCCCCCTTGGCACCATGCACCTGTCTGTCATTCCTGTCTGAATTCTGAGGATTACTGACATTTTCACCAATCACCTTGTGATCGTAAGCAGACCATCGGTGATTAGCAGTGGAATGCGTCTTAGCTCGGTTCGTAGAACCTAGAAGAAGACAGATGCTACAATGATCCTGAACATTCCGGGTGTCATTCACCTTTTTGTTGCCCTTTTGGGCCCCATTTTGGGTGTTTTGCTGGGTATTCCTGTTTCCCCCAAGACCCTCATGGAAATTTTGATTGGCGGCGTCAGCGAGCCTCTCAACCTCTTCCCACAGTTCCTGCGGAGTAAACGAAAACACCCAGTTCCTGGCCTTCAGGCGATGGCCGTGGAAACTTACTCCCCTATTGAGGACTTGGACAAACAAGTCCCGATCCTCGTGTTCATTGAACTTGATTTTCCACGTGTTTTCAGTGAATTTCACCTTGGTAAACGACGTGGGGGAGCACTTTTGAAGTGCCTCCCTGACGGTAAACCGGTTGGCCGAGGCGTCAAAGCCATCGATCTCCGCCCACCAGGTCTTGACCTTTTCTTCGGATTGTTTATTCCGAAGGGTGGCGGCGGTTTCAGAGGGGATCTTGTCAAAAATCAGATTTTTCAGCTCGGCACTAGAAAATTTTTCGCCTGAATGTTCAGATTCTTCTACGAGATTCCAGAAGCGCTGTCTCTTGTCTTGCACTTCGTGCAAGATTAATCGAGAAAATGAAGGAAAATTCTTCAACATCTGGTGGTAATGGTCCTCAGGCAGCCGGGATCCACGTACCTCCAACGGTTCCCACACCTCATCAAAGGTAAGGGGGGAACTTGAATCCTCACGATCACTCCAGGTCCTGAGCCAAGTGTTGGCCGGCGCTCCCTCAAGGCAGTCCAGAAGCGCCATCAGGAACTGATCATCCTGGAGTTTTTGAGTCTTAACCCACAGTTGAAATTCCCGTTGGAACTGAGGCCAACGTCTGGGGTTCCCATTATACTTCGGTTGCTTGGCAACCTGACGAAGTCGCAATGATGTAGGATTTAGGAGTGAATCCAGCCCAACACCGGCCGTAATGGTAGACACCTTCGCGGCATCATTAGCCACACCAGCTCCGGCGAGGGTCTGGGCGAGCAACATCTGGGCAATTGCATTGGAATCAACAGCAGGAAGGGTAGTACGGGAGGCAGTTCTTTTGGCATTCTGAACCTCAGTCCTAGCCTTCGCCGATCTACTCTGAGATCGAGAGATTGTAACCCTTTCCTTGAGCTTAGTCCTGCTGATCCGTGCATCGGTGGTCTTAGAGTCCACCGAAGGAGCAATCGAAAAAATTTCTGTCGCCTCCTCCGACGGTTCTGTTGTCTGATCCACCGATGATGCGCCCTCAGACCTCATTAGGGTCTTGAAAAGATCTTTAATTCCCAGCGTCTGAATGATGAGTTGCATTTGATCTTTGAGCAATTGGAGCTCAGTATCTCGCTGTAATCTGCAAGAGCAGTCGGCAGGACAGTACATACCGTGTCCTGAAGGACCTGAGCAGGCTGTCGGACCGCTAATCTCAGTGGTTCGCAGCCAGGAGTCCACTTGGGGAGCTCCTTCAGTCCTAATTTCCAGGCTTGCCTGCCTAGCTGCCTCTAAAATTCCTTCCTCAACCGCGGCGGCTAGATCGTCGCGGATGGAAACAGAGGGATGAGGGGCGGAGGGCCCGGCAACAGGTGCCTTGGTCTTCTCCTTCGGGAAGGGGCTTGCCTCCCAGATCTGCAAGAAAATGGCAAAAGATTCATCTTCTTGAGAACACCACCACATCCTGGTATTAATTTCTTCTTGAAGGAGGAAAAAATATTCAAATAAAAAATCAGAGGCGATTCTTTCTTGTCCTATCAGCTTAGACGTGGCTAATAGACACAGGGCCTCAAGCGCCTCAAGGTTACGGGTCACTTCCGAACACAAATGGTTGTCCCATTGTGCCCATGAGGCTGGTCGATTATAGGTAGGTACCTCACCTGGACCACCCATCTCAATGTCGTCAATGTCGGCATCGATGGTCACAAAATGTGAACATTGGTACGGAGTATTAGTACCTGCCAGGTCCGTAAGCTCCACCGGAGCGTTGCCATTAGCGTAAGCTGGGAGATTCCAGCTGCTTGATGGCCAATTTCGACTGGGATCTTGATTGTAATCTGGGCCTCCACAGCTGCTGATTTGTGTCCTTCTTGGGCAATTTGGGCTTGCGCAAGGCATTCCTCTCAAGGCCTCGTTCGCACAGCACCACGGGAGCGTGATCGTTACGTCTCCGGAGGTGGCGGGGTCTACGGGGCCGTACTGAGGGGCTAGCTGTGGTTGGGACACCAAAGGAACAACATTCAGGTAGCCTCTGCTACCATGAAAGTGCTGCCCTGGGTCGTTGTGGGTGCCGGAGGGCTCGGGGCCGGCAAGACCAGTGGGGCAGGCACGCGAGGAGTCTCCCTGGATGTTGTTATTGGGGGTAGAACCGGACACTCGGACACCAACGGAGGCGAGAGCAGCGACAACAGAAGCAAGATCCATGCTGATTGTGGTCCGGCAGAAAATCCCAGTCTATGAAGAAAATTGAGGGGAATTATTCTAAATACATCTGAGTGTCCAAAACTGTCCGAATGAATTTAAATAATCCATTTATGTAAAATTGTCTGGCCGATCTGGCCCGCGAGCGCGCGTCAGCGGCAAATGGCGATTCCAGCTAAAATAGCGGAATGCGGCGGATTTACGGGAAATGGACCGCGGAATCAAATCCGGCATATCAGAAATATATAGGAAATATCCTGTGACTGAGCTGCGAGGCGGCAATTCCGCCGAAGCAAAGAAAATGACCAAAATGTAGCCAATCTGGGCAGAATGTCTGAAAATCTGAACAGATGGGGCTAGCCGCACTTACACCTGCCCATCCCTCACTGTGCTAACAGTGTTCTATACGTGGACTACAAGGAGGTGCTGAAGTTCGGAGGCTATGACTTCGCCCTCGTGGTAACCTGTGGGTTGACCAGGTTTACCAGGGTGTTCCCATGTACCAAGCACATTACCGGGGAGGAGACTATCAAGATACCCCTGGAGCAGTGGTTTTGTGTCTATGGGGCGCCCAAGGAGATCAAATCCGATGAGGACGTACGAGTACGCTCAGATACTGGCTGGTACAAGAGGGTCCTGAGATCCCTCAATGTCCAGGTGTCTACGGGGATTCCCTACTCTCACACGAGCAACCCCCTATGTGAGCGACAAATCCGTGTCCTCAAGGAGAACGTAAGGATATGGTGCAAAACTGAACGCACCAGAGACTGGGTGAGACTACTCCCCGTCATATCCTTGATGATGAACTCCCAAGAGAGTTCAGCTACTGGCTACTCGCCCCATGAGCTATTCCTAGGGCGCCCGGCATGGTTCCTACATGCCCCCTATCCAGAGGACACCCATTCTTCTGTGGGTGAATGGGTCCAAGAGCAACAAGCGAAGGTGGACAAGGCCAAGGCTATGCTCCAGAGAGTGAGGGAGCGTCAGTGGAACAAGAAGAACAAGCACCGAGTACCGGCCACCTACCAAGAGGGGGACTGGGTGTTGGTGCACCACAGTCGACTACCCGCCTGGCCACGCTCTACCAGCGATGACCCATACTTCGGGCCGTACAAGATTCTATCAGTGGATGGACACCGTATCACCGTGCGGTGTTCTCCCCGTCTAGGGGGGACCCTGGTGCGCGCTGCTCAACACCTGAAGCGCTACTATGATCCTGAAGACCTCTGTGGGGAGGAGTGGGAGCTGAACGACGAGGAAATCGCCGCTCCGGACCTACAAGGGGCTGCCAGCCCTATGGAAGTTGAAGGTGAACTCCCCGACATGAACGCCGAGGAGATGGCTAAGGAAGGCTTCTACCTGGTGAAGTCTGTCCTACGCCACCGCTATCGCGAGGGTTGGCGCTTCCTCACCCTCTGGGAAGGGTTTGGAGTCGAAGAGGCCACCTGGGAGCCCTTCTCTGCATTTGTTCTACCTGAGGGACGCCTAAACTCAGTTCTGGTTGACTACTTGTCCCAGAACAACCTTGGTGAGTTGCTGAGGCTCGCTGAGACGCTTGCCTCTAAGACTAAAGCGAGGGACTGAACCTTACCCTTACCTGCCAAAGCGTATGTGTGAGTGTGCTATTCCTAAGGTCCTGAGAGCAAGCCGCAGAAGTGGTGTCCTAATTATACCCAAGTCTGCACGCTTGCTAAACCTGGAGGGTTGGCTTATTGATGCCACGGGGTACGCCCCGGGTCTCCCCTCCCCTAAGCGCCCAATTTCTGTGCTGGCGCAAAACCTTTGGGGAATACCCAGCGTACCAATCCAGGTATTGTTTTCCCTACCTATCTGTCTACTACAGGGAGGGGTGGCCAAAAGCTATGAAGGCTTGAAAACGCCGTTTTGCTAAGTGGCCAAAACACTGACCTAACCACTGCCACAGCCCACCAATCCTGCTAAAATTGCAGGAAACGGGTGGGACAGTGACACACGCACTACAGGTCCTACACACCCTACAGTGGCACCATCCTGGTGGGCGAGCACTGGGGCAACTGGCTCAAGCCCCCACGCAGGACTACCACTGCTACACGCACACTCTACTTCGTGTTGTTGAAGATCATGTCGTGGGTCCTAGCGACCCTCCTGTGAAGAGGACAAGAGAACACAGCGCTGCTAAGCAACTGTGGCCTAACAGGGGACGCCACAACGCGTTTCCCCTGCTAGGGCTTGGAGGGAAGAGGTGCTCTTGCGTGCACGGCGCAGATGTCGATGGAGTCGGACTCCCTGCTCTGCCACAGGCAGAGGGGAGTTACTTGTTTGTGTGATCTGCGCCCTTGTTTAGCAGGGCATGAAGAAAATGGTATGCTGCTGCACCAATCACCCTACCTGCCCACCTGTAAAGCAAAGGCAAATGAAGGGGCGTTTGCGGCGGAGGAACCAAGCCACACTCCAGGTATTATACGGTTCTCAGTGTGACCTATAATACACGGTCCGCAAACACGCTGAAAGATCAGCTACCCCTGTCAAGCAAGCAAGCGTTAAGGGACTCCTCAGGTTCTCCTAAAGAACGTACCAAGGAGCCCCTGAGTAGCCTAAACAAGGTTTACCGTGCGCACTTCGCGTGGCCTACCCTTTAATGCGTGTGTGCATGCGCGAGTATGCACGACTGTTTTGGGCAAACCTGCCCATCCACACCACAATCACGAACTCCACCAGGGGGTGGCCCCGCCTGGGCTTACTCACCTTACGTACCGATGGAGAGAGAGAGCAAGTGAGGGGCGCACGCGAAGAATGTTGCTATGCACTTGTGTGTATGTCTAATCACCCTGATCTGACCTCTAATCATCTGCAATCTTTCTAATCCATCCCTCTATCGCGTCCTATCGTTGTTAGCGCTGCTACAAGACTCGTTCACGGAGACACGAGACGAGCAATGTGTATGCGGCATACGAGACGAGCATACCTGTAGTTTATACCTGATTCATTGAAGTCTTTTTCGTTGATTTTCGAATTCTTGAATTTTTGATACTTCTATTAGTGTGGGTGGAATCTGTATGTTTATTTATTAATGTGTGTCTCGTCATTTTCAAGACTACGTGAGACATACGTTTATAATTCCATTATTTCTCCATTTTCCGGCGCTTCGCTAGGAGCCGCTCCTGCGCGCCGCCCTTTTATGCGTATGAATTTCTGGATTTAAAAAATCTAGAGATGAGTATAATTTTTATAAAAATGTGCTTCTGATGCACAATTGGATTCTGCTCCGGTGTGTTGTCTTAGAAAAATTCTAGGCCGTCATTTGACGGATTTTGGTGTCGTCGCTTCGTTTTTGCGTGGATTCGTCCATAATTCTCCCATTCCTGCCTCTGCAGATACCCACGCGCAGCCTCGCTGAGTAGGCCGTGTTCTGGCCGAAACGCAGCAGCCTAGAGAGACTGAGCAGAACCCAAGACCCCACCAAGGGGCAATTTAATTTTTTCACGACTCCCTTCGCCCTAAGACAGGTCACAGGTCGCCAGCAGGTTTACGAGAACCCATGCGAGTGTGTATATTGTGTCTTGCGTTGGGTTTGTGTCGCGCTGCGTCTTGGAGGGAGGGATGCACATGCACATGTTTTGGCATGCTCCCAAACTAACCCAACCAAGCCACAGGAGCCCCGGCAGCGCCATGAGCGCTGAGTCTTCTGTAGGAAATGTTATAAACAGAGCAGCAAAAGAGCGCCAGCCATGGTGAGCGCCCATTTTTCTGTGTGAGGGAAACTATAGGTATTTTAAAGTAGATGTGGAAACCAAGGAAAGGCCAAGAAAAATTCCCTTTTTCCTAAAATGCGACAGTGGTGGCCACCACATCACAAGGGTGGAGTAAGAAAAAGTGCTTTTCCAATGCTTTGAGGCATACTCTAGTTGTATTAGAGATGCACTGAGCATCCATGCATTTCTATCTTAGTATTGGTCCCACCAAAAGTGGTGATAACACATTTTGACCTATGGAACCAAACACCCAATCAGGATATGGAGTGGACCCCTTAATCCCCTTTCAATCTGAGGCAAATCATCTTTTCCTGAGTTGACTGAGAACTGACATATCCAAGGCAGAGCCTATGAATTTATCTATGTTTTTCCATGAATTCTTAGCTGTCCTAGTGGTATGCACCCTAGGGGGCTGGGCACCTCTTTTTGAGAGGTCCTGGGTTCAAATCCTGGTCAGCCTAGCTAAGTAGGAAGATCCCATGTGACATGGCAGTGACCTCATCGCCACATGCCCTGCCACCTCAGCACATATGGGACCCAAAACAAAGAGTGCACATCTCCTGAGATGGCACTATGGAGAGAGAGTGACCATGGGGCAGTTTTCCAACTCTTTTCCAAAACATTTCAGCTATCCTTGTGAATATGCATTCCGATTTGACCTGAGTTGCAGTTTCTGTGAATATCCAATCATCTTTCACTGTTTACACTGCAGCCCTTCATGCTTTGATCCTGATTCTCTTCTCCTTGCATACTATTGGCTTGGGCTATCCTGGATTGACTGTATTTCATCAAACAAAAGCTTTTCATCTCCAAAAACAAGCAGCAGGAAACCCAACACCAACAGCAAGCAGCAGGAGAGGCAAAACACAGTGCTGAAACCACTATAAACTTTTCTGGAGAGGCAGGAAGCAAGGAAGACAAGCAGAGTGCAGGAGAGGCAGGAAGCAAGGAAGACAAGCGGCGTGCAGGAGAGATTGGGGGCAAAGGAGGTAGCAAAGAGGACAAGCGGCGTGCAGGAGAGGCAGGAAGTAAGGAAGACAAGCAGCGTGCAGGACATATTGGGGGCAAAGGAGGTAGCAAACAAGACAAGCGGCGTGCAGGAGAGACCGGAAGCAAGGAAGACAAGCGGCGTGCAGGAGAGACTGGAAGCAAGGAAGACAAGCGGCGTGCAGGAGAGGCAGGAAGCAAGGAGGACACGCGGCGTGCAGGAGAGGCAGGAAGCAAGGAAGACAAGCGGCGTGCAGGAGAAACAGGCCGTTTGTCACATGCGCTGAATTATGCAAGACAGAAGATTGTAGGTACCGCTTCCACAGCCGTTAAGTATCTTTGGATGAACCACAAGGAGCGTGAGGGTGGAGCGTATCATCTGGATGATGAGGAGGATGCAGTGCTGTGCAGCAAACAAAGACCCTGCGCTGACGAGTTCAAGGGCAACTTGGTTGGAACGTCCTTATCATCCACGGTCCGAAGCTTCTGGGAGCAAGGTGGCCATGATCGTTTTACACCATTTGAGGAGGAGGACCTTGTTGATGCAGAGTTAGTGGCAAAACCTGTGGAAGAGATTGAGAATGAAAAGGTGTCACCCGAGGAAATGGTGTCGCTAGCACGAGAATGGTTTGCAAAGGTTGGGCGTTGTCAGGATGTAAAAAGTTGTGGTTGTTGTGGTATACGCGATTTTCATCAAGTCAAAGAAGTTTCTTTGGAGGATTTGAAGCTCTTGGAGCTGAGCACACATGACGCCACTCGGTATCGGAACACACTGGCGCAATTTTGCAAGTACTTCTGTGTACATGAACATGGTGGCCAACTGTTCTGGCTCCTTCCAGAGTTGGTGGACGAAGAAGTTGTGGCCATTTGCGTAAGTTGTCATAGACAGCTTTTTAGCAAGAAGAAGCGGCCATGCATGCCTCCTCACTCCATTGCGGCTGGCAAGCATTTTTGGCGCTTGGGTGATCTACCTGCATTGACGGACATGGAGGAACGCATGCTCGCTCGAGTTCGAACCACTGTGAATACTGTGAAGCTTGTGTCTACCACTAGTGGTGCGGCTTCACAATGGGGTATTCGAGGACACACCATATCCATTCCACATGAGGGACCCGAGGTTCTTGCATCTCGGTTACCTGATGTCAAGGCGTTGACGGGTACGAAGGTCATATTTGTGGGAAAGCAAACGGAGTTGGAAGATGTTCGTCGCAACCCCAAGACAAGGCAGCAAGTTGAACGCGTCTTTCAACCGCGTTGGGACGCCTTGGTGCAGTGGTTACGCGTGTTGAAGGCGGTAAACCCGTTGTATGCAAACATTGGTATTGATGAGATTGAGGCCGTAGAGGTTTCCGAGTACATGAACAATTTGTTCGATTCCATATCCGTTGGTGAGCACCCGGACGTGGTGGCTAGCGAACGGATTTCGGGTGTTGACATTGCCAATCCCCAGCGTACCGAGGAAGCTGCAGTTTTGAATGCCTTGATGTTGTCGGATGGGAGCTTGGTGGGTCGCGATGGAGATGACTGCACCCAAGTTTTGCAGTCCATCAAGGAGCTGTTGGCTGATAAGCGAAACACCGTTGTACGCCGAGAGGCACGCGCGGTGAATGAGTTCACAGCGAATGATCGCTTGCTTCATTTGTCATTCCCAACACTCTTCATGTTTGGGGTTGGCATAACACGCTGCTATGGCCTTGGTGTGGATGATACTCGTCATTTGCTGCTCCAGCATGACAACCGCATTGCAGAAAATCGTGATTTTTGCCTTGTACTATTCAATCAAAAGTTTCGGCAACCTGCGCTACGCACCGTGTCTGACTCCGTGTATGCCAATCCAGAAAAACTCAAAGCCTTTGAGAAGGCAATGAATAGTCGGACATTGGATAAGGATGTGGCAGAGGCACATGCTAATCCACGCGGAGCTACAGCACAACGGCTTGTCGGGCAATTCTTGCCGTTATTGAGAAGTTGTCATGCTGCCGTGCCCTTTAGTACCTCTGAGCGATATGCAGTGATGGGCAAGATGAACAGTCTGTTGTTGTTCTTTGGAATGGCAACGTTGTTTTACACCGTGGCTCCCAATGACATTGATAATCAGTTGGTCCTACATTTGTCAATTGGAGGCTCTAGTGCACAGGTCCAACTGCCCGGTGTGTCGCAGCGTTTTGCATCATTGGCAAAGAATCCGGTGGCTGCGGCACGCATATTTGAACGCCTAGTGCGCGCATTTTTGGAAGTCCTTCTTGGATTACCTTCGGCAAGCGTAACGCGGAAGGATCGTCCTGTATGTACGCGCAGGAAAGGCCTATTTGGTACTTGTGTTGCGCATTGCACTTGCTACGAGTGTCAAGGTCGTGGAAGTTTGCATTTTCACGGGCTGTTTTGGGGTGGAATACCACCTTGGCTCTTGGATATGGTGCAGGGGAGCGGTGATCTAATTCGTGCCGTGGCCGCGGTATTGAACCAGCAGATTTGTGCTTTGTTGGATGCTGAATTGCATGATGCATGGGAACACCGCACCCGAGAAGGAGTGAAAGCACCACGCATGCTGGAGAAGCAACAGCTACTTGGAGAGTTACCCGATGACCCGCGGGCGGTGAAACCAGACCGGGTGGTCGGGTGCAGAGGTCGCAGTGGCATGGGCAGCAACATTGCTTGGCACAGAAGACATAACGATAGTGTTGACTGAATAGTATCCTGCAAACGGATATGGTACACATAGCCAATGAAATACCTGATATGCACATATGAGAAGTCCACCCTATCATCCACTAATTGATATAACTACTAAACATCCAAGATTGCCTTGTCTATCCCACATCCTATGTTCCTAACAAGGAAATGGAATATGATATACGCTATCCCACATATATCCCATATATAGGGCCAGATAATGCTCCCTTAGGGATAAAATGCCAGGGTAGGGTTGTGACCTGCTTCACCCCCCCACTTAAAACGACTGCCACGAGCAGGAAGTACATGCCCAAGAGGAACGTAGCAGTCACAAACAGTAGCAAATCTCAGGCCACCAGGTTCCCTCCCATAGGGATTCGAACCTACGCAGGCCATCTCGGAGCCTGCTACACAGCCGCTGAAGTAGCTCCGACCGGTGGGAATCGAACCACCGCCAAGACGCACAATGTCACGAACGGGATCCCGCAGGTCCCGCAATAAGTAGTAGGCGAAATCGCGAGCTGTTGCGCGCAGAGTCTATTCCCCGCGTGTCGCATAAGGCATGTGGGTTCCAGCAGGTAAGGGCAGGTAGTTTTTCAAAGAATTAAAACTAAAGGCAAAGTGAAATCACACTTTGAAACAAAACTGAAGGTAATGGTACATGCGAAGCGGTGCGACGCGAAAGTGCAAAAATTTCACTTTTTGAAAAAACTGCCAGGAGAATTGACGGGAGTGTCAAACAGCAACGTAGGACTGTGCCTGCACAAGGGAGCACGAGGGATAAAAGGGATAGAGGCCAGGGAAACATTCACAAGGGACACAACAAAACTTGATGGCCTTCGGCCAGGGGACTGTTACCACGGGGGGCTAACGGTCCTGTCTCGCAGTGCAACGCGGGGCAACCGTGGTAACAGTCCTTACAGCCACCACAGCCCTTTTTTCACACTGTGGAACAGTGAACACCGTGATCTTGTCATATTGCTGCCTCCCGATGCATCACCGTCTTGTGCCTGCCTCTGTCTTGTGCATGCTTAGGCCCACTAATAAACACGGGCACGATGGCCCCACAGTGCGCGCGGTAGCTCACTAAGTAGAGGAAAGAGGTCACGATGGCCTCAGGGTAAATGATCGACGATCATTTAGGCACAAACCAAAACACGGGTACGATGCCCACACCTTGCACCCACGTGCTTTAGATCGTTTATGAGGGCTTGATGTGCTTGATGCTCTTGATGTGCTTGCCCGTAACGCTTGTAGTAATGAGTGAGCTCTTGCTTGTAAGATGTAAACTTCCTTGATTACTTGCTTGTAAAAGACCGAGACAAGGCCTAGCCAAAGGCCCACTTGTCAAACAGAACAGACACCAAAGAACAGAAACAAAGGAGTCGGATCGTGAGTGGATCGGGGATCGTGAGACGCCACGGCTGTGGCTGGTGTGTTGATGGGCACGGCTCAGCCAAGGGTCGTGCCCTGGTCCCTGTTTCATTGTAGCATACGTGTCACATGTGATGCACCACTTAGAGGGTAAAGGAAGAGGTACGGAGATGGGATGAGGGTGTGAGTAGACACACTTAAATAGACAAACCTCTTAACCATATAATAATAATCTGACCTCACTACTAACCCCTCACCTAGGAGCCATACTACGTATATATATCATATATTTACACATAATAGAGCGATGCACGCTAACAAACACAAGACAAACTTGTGCGTGCACACCCATTGGCAGGGCCCGGGGGCACACACTCGCCCGGAGGGCATCACAGAGTGTGGGTCCCGCGGTGGCGGCCTTTGGGCACGTGATGGGGGCACTCCGCACATACGGCAAGTGCAAGAGCTTCCACAAACTACTCACGTACACACAACAAACAGTAAGCATATCCACAATAGAACACGTGTATGGATACGCCACCTTGTTGCTTGGTGTTCGTGTGTGTCTTGGGGGTGTGCGTATAAACACTTAGGTTAGCTTGCGTGTTACCTTTGTCGGTGGGTGTGCCACCGGCGGGCCGTAGCGCAGGGGGTCACCTCCAGGTTGCAAACTGGGGAGGTCCCCCGTACGGTCCCGCTGGTGTATCAGCCCGCCCTACTCCCGGGGGGCACGATGACACGCCCCGAAGGAGTTTTACTCCCCCAACCCCTCTACACCGTGTATGACGGTTCATGTTTACACCTCCGTGTGTAAACTTGGGCCGGTGTACACGGCTACAAAACCCCAAAGGTAGGTGTCAACCTAGGTCTTGCTGGTTCGGGGGGCGGGTGATAACCAACGTAATAGGCAACCATATAATCCCGTAACTGAATGAATGGCATGCGCACACACACGCTACCATTGGCCACGGGCACACCCGGTTTTGGTGTGTCTCGGAAAGAGAGACTCGTGTGTGTTGTGGAAATCCAAGTCCACGCACGGGTCTCTATAAAGAAAAATGCCACGCCCATATCCCAACCCGTTTGGTTGGGTGTTGGGATAGAGGACCCCTCGGGTGTTGTGGAAATCCAAGTCCACTCGTGGGGAACTCTAGAGAAAACATTAATATACATATTCTCTCATAAACATATGCATGTGCACACTCGCCCGTTTCATCATATTGTTTGTTCCCTCTCGTTGCAGGCAGGAATTCCCCCGCGAAATTCATCAAGGACATGAAGAGCACACCCAGCCAGCATGCGGCCCCATGCAATGGCAATGGAGGGTACCCACTCCCAACCCGGGCACGCATAGCGACCGGGGACAAATACCCAGGCGGCGGAGACGGCCCAAATCCGCAACGCCACTCTTTGCCTTTGAAGACCCCACCCACTCATAGAATGACGGGGCAAAGGCACCCATTGCAATTCATATTACAATACTTGTATTGTAGAGGACGACCCCTCCCTCTAGGCTTAAGTCCTCGCCGTATGTAGTGGCAATTTTGCACGCCAGGAAATTTTTCCACGTGATGTGAGCCACACGAGTAGTTCGTACCTTGTATACCTACCCTCAAGGGCAAATCAGTGGAAAACCATCACGCCCAACACAAAAAGAAAAAAAACGGGTTGTACCCGCCAACCCAACGAAGGTTTCAAGCCTTCGCCATTTTGAGCAAATGATTTAGCTCGTTGGGTTGGGTCACGGGTCAGGGACGGTCAGGGGGTCGTGGTTTCGGTACGGCACGGCACTCCGAAACCTTGCAAACACCACCATGTGAACAACCCTCTAGAGTCTTCGGGAAGTGCTTGCCACGTTGTTAGCACCCTTGACGGGGGGCGTCTTCGTGGGCAGGACTTGTGGCAGTAGTCCTGGTGGTGGTAGGAGTGCTCCAGTAAGACTCAAGGATAGGGGTTTGAATGGCATTAAGACCCCCGAAAGAACACGTCCCACTTCCGCCCCAGGCTATATGCCACGCCACCCCACCGCAAGGAATCTCAACCCTTTAGCGGTGAGAGAGGTAGACGGTGGGGTAAACTTGCGGTACCCACCGCCCTGCTCCGCTGGGGATTTTTGTAACTGAGGAGCGCGCCGTGCATGCACATCTTCTTTCCTGTCTCCCACCGCTTCTCGCTCTCTCCTCCCTTCCCCAAACAATAATATATCCATATTGGTTAGGGTTTTCTCTTCGTGGCACGCTCATGAGAGCGGTCCACCAAGGTGGGCAAGGATGTCAACGGTTTGGGTGAGATTCTGTTTCTGCAAGTAATCTCTCCAAACTTTGTTGTAGGACGGTAAGAAGGTTTCAACGGGTTCCTCGGTATCCCAATCTTTGGTATAACCCTCCCACCGCACCTTGAAGAGAAGTCTCTTGCGGTGAGTACGGTGACTTAATATTTTCTTGACATTATAGGTGTCCTCCTCAAACTGGGAGGGCACTCTAGCAACCTCCTCCGTGTAATGTAGAGGCACGGGGGAGCGAGGGGAGTTGACCGTTTTCATTAAACAATCAACGTGGACGTCAACTAACCTCCGTTGGTCCACTTGAATAACATAGAGGTCGCGCGCCTTCTTGGCCACAACCTCATAGGGCCCATCCCAATAGGGACAAGTCTTTTCGCCAAGATTTTTGCGTTGGCGACGGACCCATACGCGGTCCCCTTTTGAGAAATTGGGGGACATCCTCCTACTCTTATTATACTTACGAGCCATTGTCTCTTGCACTTGAATCATAGCCCTCCGTGCAAGAGCAACAAGCTCCTCACGCCGTTGGAAGTAGTGAGCGGCGTCTTGGGCCAGCCCCTTAGGCTCAGCAAGAGGAGGCCCCTTAGTACGGTTGTGTTTACCAAACACAATCTCGTTAGGTGTATAACCTGAAGGACCTGTAGTCTCATGCCACGCTCGTACAACGGCGGGCAAAACCTCTACCCAATTAGTGCCTTTCCTCAAGGTAAGGGCTTTAGCAACGGCACGCCTTAGCTGCTTGCCAGTATTTTCGGCCTTGCCATTACCTTGGTGCCTACCCGCGAGACACATAGTCGAGCGGGCACCAATCTTAGAACAAAGGGTTTGGAAATATTGGCTCACAAATTGTGGCCCACGGTCGGAGCATATTTCACGAGGGGCTCCGAACCTATCCACCCAGCGCTCCATTACCAAATGGGCCGCTCTTCTCCCCGTTAGCCCTTCATCCTTGTCTTCATGACGGGGATCAGGAATAGGGATCGCGATGTGGTAGCCGGAAAGCCGGCATACACATAGGAGCATTCGGTCATACACCTCTCCATCGTGGGAGGTGGAAGGGTAGTGAAACACATCAAGCGCTATGGAGTCCATGGGCTCCATAGGTATAGGCATAGGGGTCATGTACCCTTGCTTGCGCTTGGTGTCATGCGTGTGAATGGCACATGAGGGACACGTTTGACATTGCAGTTCCACTGCTTTGTACAACCCCTCACCTTCCACGCCATGGTTAATTTCCTTCCAGTGTTTTTCCACACTGGAAGTAGTTAAGTGAAGTGCATCATGGTATTCGGCCACTAAACGATGCATTAGCGGCGTAGGAACACACCACCGTCCATTACGGACGTGCTTGTTATCCACCAGCCTCACTCAATGTTGGAAGCTCCCATTCAAGGCATCTTGCCACATTTTTTTGTAGCGTTGACAATTTGGGTAGTGTTTAGCCAAATTTATCTCAAAAACATTGGGAGCATCTTCCCCATGTATAGGAGTTGCCTTCTTGTGGGACTTCCAAGATTTTTTTATCTTGACAATTCGCTCCAGTCTCCGAAGCCTTCTCTTTTGCTTCGTCCCCCCCCCCACTGGAGGCGAAGCCAGAGGGGGTGGATCGCACGCGGGTGCCCCTTGAGCCCGAGGTGCCGCTTTAGACCTAGTAACAACGGGCGCCACAACCGCCCTAAATACAAGGGGGCGGGCGAGAAGTTCCTCCTTTTCGGCCGCCATCATGTCCTGCACATCCCCGGCCGCTTGGGCCGTCCCATGTATGGACACATCACCCAACGCCGGGTTAGCAGGGTACGCCCAACGGGACAAGAAATCACCCACGGGGTTTACGGGCCCCGGAGTGTAAACCACATGGAGGTCGAATTTAGAGAACAACTCATGCCAACGTGCTTGGCGTGGAGAGGGACCCCCCACGGTTTTGAGGTCCTTTGTAGCCCAATTTTCAAGGCTACGGTGGTCCGTATGGACCTCCACGCGCTTGTTCCCCACCAAACCATGCCATTTTAAAAGCGCCGCCACTATGGCGTAGCATTCTTTCTCCCGAGGGCTCCAATTCAATTGGCTGCCTGACAATTTGCGAGAGAAAAAGGCAAGGAGGCGTAGGGCACCATCGGGACCCTCCTGTCGTAGAGCCGCCCCCACCGCCCAATTACTAGCGTCCGGGGTGAGGACAAAGTCCTTATCCCAATCGGCTAGCTGGAGGGGAACAATATCCGTAATAGCACGCTTGAGCTTCAAAAAGGCTGCGTTAGCCGAAGCATTCCATGTTAGGCCTATCTTTTTGCCATTCTTATGCTTAGGCAAATTCTTCAACATCCCAATCAAATGAGTAGCTATGGAGGCGTAGTTTTGGACATAGCCCGAATAATAGTTGGCGAGCCCCAAGAACCCCCGGAGCTCCCGAACATTATCCGGTTTGTCCCAACGCTCAAGCGTGAACATTTTCCCTGGCGCCGGCCGACGTGTGCCATTCTCCAACACATGGCCACAAAACTCAACCGAACGAACAAAGAAATCGGTTTTGCTAACCGAAGCATACAACTCCTCTTTCCGTAGCCTATCCAACACGGCATGCACGTCGCGGTCGTGGTTAGCCAATAGCTCCTCCTCCGTCGCACCGGAGGAACCAATAATAATATCATCAATATATACGTCCGCACAATCCAAACCCTGCAAAACATGGTTCATGACCCGTTGAAAAATAGCGGGCCCATTCTTGATACCCATAGGCATAACACGCCATTGGTATCGCTTACCCGCCAATTTCATGGCGGTCTTAGCCCGGGACTCAGGGTGAAGGAAAATTTGATGAAACCCTTTACTCAAGTCCACAATAGTGAAAATCTTGTGTTTGGACTGATTTTCCAACATGTTTTCTATGAGGGGGAGGGGGTGTGCGTCGGGCAAGGTAGCCTCATTAAGTTGGCGGTAGTCCACCACGAGGCGCCATTTTCCTTTCTCTTTCTTGGGCACAACGAAACCGTTGGACGCCCATTCGGAGGCCGGGCACGGCTCAATCCAGCCACGAGCCAAAAAGTCCTCCACTATTTCTTGCTCCGCCGCGGCACGGTCCCTCACCAACCGTATAGGTTTCACGGACTTGGGTTTGGCGTTCGGGTATAGGTCAAGTTTAGCAAACCCCAACCGCTCCGTACCACAGACTTTAGGGTGTTCCTGGCCCGGACGGAGACGAACCTCCCCACTAAAAACATCCCGCTCATAGTCCGGAAGGATGCGCCTCCTCATGAGCTCCACCTCCGGAGACACAAAAGGCTCTTGGGTGGTGACAACGCCACCCACACGAGAAGCCGCCAACAATCGTGTGGCGCCTTTACGTTTTCGGTAACGCTTAACGGTAGTGGCCCTCCCACCCAATAACTCTCGTTCAATTTTCGCAACGCGGGAACGCACGCATTCTTGTGCCTCCAAATCTTCGGGGGTAGGATCAAGAGTAACGGGTGCGAGGAGTTTTTTATGGGTCGCCTGATACGTGAGGGTGCGCACTGAAGCCAAATGGTTAGGCACCCTTTTATCCTCCGACTCTTCCTCCGAGGTCATGCCCGGCTCGCCATCCGTGTTGGGGTTAGAGACGGCCGGTGCCAAAACGGAGGCCATATGACATTTAGTGGCCGCCAAATTTTCCTCCGCAATACCACCGTCCACGTATAGCGCCACCGTGGACCAACCCCGTTGGGGAATGGGCGTGAGGCAGTCATTTTGATAGAGACAGGCTTTAGTCTCCGGCCCAGGAAGGTGGTACCCTTGCAAAGTAATTTCCATAAGGGGCTTCCACCACTCCCTATGTGTCCACTTCGGCCCTACGACGATGGCTCGTAGTTTTTCTTGCCGAATTTTCCGAACACAATCGGAAAACCGATGATAGGGAGGGCACATCCAATACAATTTGGAGGGGTCCGCGGGAGTGGAAAAGAAATCTTCAAGCGGCGAAACCCAACAGGTAGCCTGGGCCATACCCGGGACCCGATTGAAGGCGTCCACGTCGGGGTTTTTGCCAAATTGTTTTTTGACACGTGCGGCCCAATATGGCGTGAGGCCATAGTCAGACTGGGTCCACATGGACCCATCACGCCGCGTAGGTGGAACATCACGGGCAAGGGCTTCGGGAGCAAATTCAACGAGCTCCAAAGCACAAGCCCGGTCCTGTACGAGGGCCACGGGGGAAGCGGTCAAGGCACAGGATATGTGTTTCTCGGCCTCAACACGGTTAGGCGGTTCGCCACCAGGGGGCGTAACCACAATGGCCGGGGCAGGGTGCGTAGGAGTGACCGCCCCAATGACTGGAACGGTTAGGCCCCACACGGACTGACGTGACACCTTACGATGAATGGGTTTCACCAAAAATGGTTTGCCGGTTCGTGGAGCCTCACGGAAGTCCTCAATCCAAAAACGGGGGTGCACTGGATGGTGAGAGTACAAACAATCGAAACGGGCAAAATGGCTCACACAATGTTTGTAACCCCATGGGTGCCCCAAAACCATATCCCAAGGTTAATTCGGGACAAGGTACGGGGACAAGCCATACTGGGCAACACGAGGAAGTGAAACACTACCATCCACAACCCCCGTAAATTGAATTTTGACGTCTATTTGCTCGTTCCCCCCCGGCAAAGACGTCTCATTATCGGCTTGGAGTGGGCGCCTCCGTTGGGGGGATTCATATTTTTCAGAGAGTTGGTCTCCAAAAACATTGGGGTTGGCCAAACCGACCGCTTGCCACCCAAAATCCACCAGAACACGGAGGGCCTTGAATTCTCCATTGGGCAAAACAACCCAAACACAAAGTTCGGTTTGAATCTCACTAGTCACTATATGCCCCTTCATGACTCTCGATGGAACGAGAACCACGGTAGTGTTACAGGGGTGCCCGAGGGTTTCTTCGTTCGAAGGGGGCGCCTCTGGGCACTCCTACCAACGTCCGCGCCCGTTCGGCGCCCCCTCGCCTCCGTTATCGCCCTTGCCGCCGCCACCCTTATAACCACCACCACCCTTATCACCACTGTCACCCTTATCGCCACCCTTAGGCTTACCACCTTTAGACTTACCCGCAATGGTCCAATGAGTGTCATTGCACGGAGAATTAGGCTTACACGTCCAAAGGGTGGTATTGGTGGCACCCCAATCAATCCAAGACATGTCCATCTCCGTTTGTTTACGTGTTTTCCAATGTTTGGAACACGGAACCCAAAAGGTAGGTGGCGGTTTAGCCCCGGGGTCGACGGGTTTCTTCGCCGGAGGTTTAGGGTGACCCACGGCGTTGACGGAGGTGTCAGCGGGTTCGGAGGTGTTAGGGTCCGCCGTAGCCTCCGCATTAACCGCATTCACCGCGGTTTTATTGTGAGAAGGGCGATGAGTGTACGTCACCGTCGTCTTGTCTCCTTTATTGAGGCGTTCGAGAGCTTCCCTCCCCGATACGCTTTTATGGGCAAGGGCGTAGATTTCCGCAGGCTTCAAACGAGGCCTACGTTGGTCCACTTTCATAGTGTAGCCGCGTGTGTGAGGTGTGTTGTTGAGTTTCAAGATCCACTCCTGGAGAGCCGGGTCTGTGCAGTCAACTATCACCCCCGGCCCCGAATAGGAAACAATCTCAGGAACCGTAGTGCAAGCTTGAGCGCTATATTTCCTGAGTTCTTTTTCAAATGGGGCGCGACCCGGCGAAGGGTCAAGGCCACTAAAATCCACCACATAGCTGTCTGTGCTATTCTTAGCCTCTTGCTTGACGACCTTCTCCTTGATCCACGGGAGCTTGCTTAGGAGCTGCTCCCGGATCACGTGGGGACGAGTCTCATTGCTCAGAGGCAACAAACGTTGCCAGCGAGCATAGAAATCTTCAAGGTCGATGAGGGTCACTTCAAGGTCCGCGAGGTCACGGCCATCCGCCTCCAAGCCGCACAACGGGCCCGCAACACATGCCCGCGCTGGTTACTCCACCAGACGGGCATGCCCACCAACATGAACACGCGCCTGTGGAACCACCTGCAGCTTCTCCTCCCATCCCCACACAACGCCATACTCACCAACCACACGTGCCCAGAGGAAGGGCCACTAGCGGTCCTCTGCGGGGACCTCCACCATCACCCCAAGGGCACCATCCACACCATAGACCTAGTCGGGGCCTCCATCACCGTAGTATACGTCACCCTCCCCCAAATGCGGGTCCTGCACCACAGCGGGGCACACCACACCCCCTTTCTACAGCTTCCCGAATGGCCACAATACCGCCTCTTCCACCAGTACCTCACGCAGACGGCACGAGCAGCGGGACACACTCTACCGGGCAGCAAAGACATGCACACAGCCTACCGAGAATTCACAAAGCAACACCCGCGACCCATCCCAGCGACACCGCCCTACGCACCCACCGGATCGAAACACGAACCCGTCCCCCCGGTGACGGGCCCAGTCCCACCACTAACCCTACTACTGGCCCCGAATGAAGCCAAACCCACGCAGACCATCGTCATCCACCACGGGGCAAAATGGCGCATACCGAAACACCACATGACCGCCCCAGACCTACCAAAGGTCCCCCAAGATTCCCAGAGCATGCCACGCACATGTTGGGCCTGTGACCCCGAGGCACCAACCACACCATGGCCCGTACTACACCTCATAGCACGCCACCACACCCACCCCACAACCCACCTACCACCACAGGCCTACGCATGGATAGCCTCATGGTTCCACCGCACCGACACTAACCCCACGGTAGCATGGAACCCCGACCACGCGCCCAAATGGCTCTTCACCACTACACCCACATCCCCCCGCCCCGACCCGGCAGGGGTCGCCATCCGTTACAGCATGTACGAGCCAGGCAGAACGGGCAAGCACGAGCACCCCTACTATCCGCTCCACCAATCCTGCCACACACCGGAGCACCGAACACAAACCCTCACATGCCACGACCTAAACCCCGACACAGCCTACATCCTCCACTACATCTACTCCTACCTCACACAAGGACAGCCGGAGCAGGGACTCATAGCCCTGTCCCCCCAAGCGAAGCACATCATCTCCAAAGGAATAGGGGTGTACGCCACCCCCATCCTGCAGCCCACAACCCCAGTAGCCCACCTCGCCACGGGCCTTGCCATATACGCCTACCTGCCCATGAACCCATGCCGCCTCCCACAACCATCACCGGCGGACCGGCTCTTCTTCACCGACGCCTCAGGCGAATCCGCCCTCACGCCCATCACCGGGGGGGCCACCCTGCAGCTAACCCACACCGGGGGACACTACCACATGGACCACCACACGGGCCACACCACCTACGGGGCCTCTTCCCACGGGGAGCTAGGGGCCATGGCCGACGCCATCACCGAGGTCGCGGCCCACCTACCCGCCCACTCCCCGCACATCGTCCGGGTCTGGTTCGTGGTAGACGCCACTGTCGACACGCACCTGCTCCTCCGCATAGCAAGGCAACCACTTCACAAAGCAACCGCGACGAGCCTCGGCACCCAGGCACTGCTACTCTGGAAAGCCCTACGCAGCCTTCCCCCCTACGTCCAACTCCACATCGTGAAACAAGAGTCCCACAGACACCAATACGGAAATGGTAAGGTCGACAACCAGGCAGTACACCAGCGCACAACACACCTACCAGCCCTCCAGATCCCTGACCTCGGCCGCAACCACACACACCTCCAACACGTGCCCCCTGTACCCGAGTCCCATCAGACCCCGGACTGGGTACCAGAGGACGCCCCCTATTCCTCCCACGACAGAGCGTACCACTACCCCAACCCCATCCAACATCTCGCCCGCGTGCTCGGCGACGCAGACAGCCCGGCGCACATCCAGGAGCTCCAGGACAGACTGCAAGTCCCCCTCTACCACTCAGCGCTCCGCCCAGCAAACGTCCCAGCCCACCTCCAAAAACGACGCATCCAGCTCCTCAGGGAGCAACTGCCATTCCTCACCAGGATCACCAGATGGCTCGCCCGCAAGCACATCCACGTCCCGGACGAACACACCCGTTGCCCATGCGACCACACCACCCCGGAGGACTGGGAACACTTCAAGAAATGCCCCCTCCATACAGACAGGGACACCCTAGTGGGCTGGTCCCCGGCGGAAACCCTGCGACAACACGAAGGATGGCCAACCCACAGCCACGCACACCAGGCCACCGAACACCTCTTCCGGGACCCCCTGATCAAAGAAGCCACCATGAGAGGGGCAGTGACACAGGCCCTGCACCGACACCTCACCAAACACACGGAAAGCCCCATGGAGGCAGCAGCACACCTCCAGCTAGAAGCAGTTCGCAGAGCAGCGGCCCAAATGGTACACCGCAAACACCTCCTGCTAACACACGCGGAGCAACTCACCGACCCCACCGCCAGGGAACACATGCAGCGTCTCATCCATTACCATGCCGTGAATGACCCAGACGTCCACTAACCCGCTCCGCGCCCCGCATGCGCCCCCCGTCTCCATCCACAGGTCTCCAAGGCACCACCACAGCGCCCCGAGACCCGTCTTACACCCAAGAAGCCACCCGGCACCGGCCAGTCCGGCCGAGCCCAGCCAGGGCCAACCATCCATCGACGTAGACGCGCAAGACCCCGGCAGCCCATCCAGCCCACCCCCCCCGGACCCGGGGCACCCCCCCCCTCACACCGGCCACCATCAGCGACCCCGACCTCCTCCGAGCGACCCTCCAAGACAGGGCCCCGACCACCCCCCTGGGCTGGTACTGCCTACAAGAGGACTGGACCAAGCTCACCGTCAAAGCCCTCCGGGACCTGACCACCCCAGGCAGCGGCCTCCACCAGACCATAGTAGACCTCGTGCTCTGGCGAGCCCGCAAACACACCCGGGGCCAGCCCATCTGAATCCCCCCCATCGAGTGGGGCCAGGCCCTGACGCACGACACCGGCATCAATGTCACGCGTCAAGGGACCGTACGCCTACGAAGGGCCCCAGCGGAGACGGACCACCCAGCGGACCCGAACCACCCGGAGCAGTGGGAACAGGCCACCGCGCCCAACCGCGACACCGCCCTCCGCGCCGCCGGCCTCCGCACCCCGGACGACGACCTCCCCCCCCCACCTACAGACAGTGACCAGCCCCCGCCGGAGGTCTGGGTTACAGTCCTCGAGCGCGGCCACTACTACATGATAGCCGCTACGGCTACGTCCCCCGGCCCGCAATGGATCATCCAGGGGACAGACACCAGGTTCGCCCCGGAGACCGCCCCACCAGGGGCAGTGGGGGACCCCACCACCCAGCACAGGATCCTCAGGGGTGTCCTCCAGCCAGGGGACACGCTCCCAGCCCGCGCCCTGGCCCAAATCACCTCAGGTAAGGCGGGCTACCACCTGGGATTGGCCATGCTCTGCCTAACCCACTGGATCCAGCGCCGCTGGCCACCCACGGGGACCGTGCCCTGGGTTCGGGCCATCCCCACCGCCCACACACAAGTCGAGGGAGGCCCGGACACACGACCAAACCCCCCCCCCAGACCGCAGCAGTCCCTCACCTGCGGGTACCACACCATCCACAGGGTCCTCAACCGCGCGGGTCTTAGCCCAAAGCTAGCATGCCCCCTTCCCACCACTGACCAAGAGGTCTACCAGATACGAAAGCTCGTCTGCGAAATCCTTGCCGCGGCAGCAGAAGACAGCAAGCTTCTCCTCCAAACCGCCCGGCCTACAACTGCCCACGCAAGTGCGCGGCAAGCGGACACATACACCGACACAGCACACCCCGCCGCACAATCTCCGCCCATGCCCCCCCCCTCTCGCTGCTCAACCGGAGACCCACACAGGCCCACCATCGCGCGCACCCCCGGGCCCCGCGACACGGGCCTCCCCCACCCGCCCGAACACCAGCACACGCCCGCCACACACCCACCCACCGGACACCCTTCAGCGCCCCCCACACTCGACAACCCACACACAGCCGCCGAGGGGAGCCCCGCGCCCCGCGGCACGCCCACCCCACCCAGTGGCCCGCCCACGCCCCCCACACACACCCCAGAGGACCCAGGCCCACCCACCCCGGCCCCTGAATGCAGCCCACGCGAACTGTTCCCCCCCGCGGACACCAACCCACACGACCTCGCACATTGCAGGACCCGGGCCCAGCCGAGCCCAGAAAGAGAAGGCCGCAGCCCCGCGCCTCCCTCCCCCGCCGCTGCCGACCAGATCGCCCCGCCAGGCCGCCAGGTCACGACCGGGCCCCCCCAGCCGCCCGCCCCCAACCTACAGCCCGAGGACATGCCCTCCATCCTCCCCGCCGTGGCCGCAGCAGAAGCTGCCGCCCACAAGCCCGCCCGCATCACAGCCCAACCCGCGTCCACCACCTCCTCCTCATCCTCAGCCTCGTCCACCTCCTCCACCTCATCCTCCGACCCCCCCCTCCCCGCCAAACTCATCCTCAAGGCCACGGCGAAAGCCAAAGCCGCGGCCGCACGCATCGACCCCCCAACCCCCACACAGGCGACTCAGGCACCCCGGCAACCCACCAGGACGACCCCCGACCCGACATCGGCGCCCTCACACCTCCGGACAGAGGTACTCCTCAACCTGGAACCGGACCCCAACCCCAAACCCGACCCCAAACCCAAGCCGGACCCCAACCCCAAACCCGACCCCAAACCCAAGCTGGCGCCCACGCGAGCACACACAACACCGCATACGCAACAATACAAACCCACCCGACACCATCCCCGCCCGGGCCCCCGCCCAAGCCAGGACCCCCCACCCACCGCAACCCGCGCCCCCCTCCCGCCGGCACCCGCCACCACCGCAGAGACGGCCACCCAGCACGACCCCGTCCAAGCCCTCGTCCGCATCCCCGTCACCAAGCGCCCCGTCATCCATCCCCCACAAACCACCACCACCGCCGGCCAAACCGACCCAGGGACGTGGGACCCCTCGACCACCGTCACCGTCAAGCCCGGCCCCCAACCCTTCCCCCATGCCCACCACATAGTGCAGCCCCGGGGACTGCCCACGATGCCCAATCCCCCACCCCCACAAGGGGGACCGGAAAACCCACAAGGGGTCCATGGGCCATACCCGCAACACCAACCCCACCACTACCCACACCACCACCACCAGCGGCCCCACCACCACCACTACCAACACCACCCCCACCACTACCACTGCCCACCGCCCTACCCCACCGGGCCACAACCCCCCGTGCACGAACAGCACCAGCGGACGGGATGGCAGCCACCGAGCGCCCCACCCGCATACCCCACCTACCGCCAGGAGCCACCCCCCCGTACCAGCCACCACCCCCGTACCAGGAACCGTATCCGTACCCCCCCGGCCACCATCCGATGGCCGAAGGGGCCCCATGGACGACGGGGGACCTCCCCCCCCAGGCGGCACCGCGCGAGGCCCCCCAGGGGCCGCCGACGCTTCCGGACTGGCCCGACTCGAGCGATGGGGCCCGGTCCCGCAAACGGCGGCGCTCCCGCTCCCCCCCCGCACGGCACACTCGCCCACGGCGCCCACACTCCCACCGCGCCTCAACCACACACTCGCGCTGCTCCCGCTCCCCCAGGTACCACCACGACCCCCCGGGACCCCGCTCCCGTTGCTCCCGCTCCCCCGGGCACCACCACGAGCGCCACCGCCGCCCCATGTCCCCCTCCCCCTCCCCCCACCGGCCAAACAAGACCCCCATCCCCAGCCCCCGCCACCACCACTCCCGCTCCCCCCGACGCAGCCAGGCACGCCACCGCCGCCCCACGTCCACCTCCCCCTCCCCCCAGACGCCCCGCCGGGCTCCCCGTTCCCCCCGCCAGCCGTATACATCCACCACCCCCAGCCCCCGCCACCACCACTCCCGCTCCCCCGGACGCCACCGAGCGCGCCACCGCCGCCCCATGTCCACCTCCCCATCCCGCTCCCCCCTCCGCCCGTACCCGTCCTCCACCCCCAGCCCCCGCCGCCGCCGCTCCCGCTCCCCCAGGCACCGCCACCCCCGCCACCACCGCGGGTCCACGTCCTCCCCCCGCCGCACCACGACCATGGGCACGGACCCCTCCCCCCCCCGGGCCCCCGCCTACCTCGCCTGGTGGTCTCCCCCCGCTCTGCAGGAGCTCCGCCGCTGGGTAAAGTGGGCCGGAGGAGCGGGAAGGCACGAAGGGGTGCACATGGTGCATATCTTCGAGGAGGTGCGCACCCGCACCCCCGCAAACCCCAACGAGGCCGCCCCGGAGGCCATCATGCCGCAAGCGGCATGGGAGGCCCTCCTCCGCGATGCGGTCCAGGGCCTCCGCCCCCCCTACACCCCCCAAGCCCTCCGCCAGTGGCTCCAGGCCACCCACCCCCAGGCCTGGGCCACCGGTGCCCCCTCCCCACCCCGCCCCTCCCGCCACCACCACACCAGGAAGGGGCAGGACAAGGGCAAGGGAAGGGCAAGGGGCACCAAGGAGCACTCAGGCAAGAGGGCACGGAAGGGCCCCAAGTGAGGGCAGGCACACACAGGGACAGGGCGCCGGAAGCGACACCACATGGGGGCAGGAAACCACCCAAGAACCAGGAAGGGGCGGGAACGGGGACCAAGACACGGAGGAAAGGGGCACCACGGCAGGCACCACGACCCACACCCAGGAAGGGCACACCACGACGGGGGGACCAGCGCCGCCCCAGCCCCACCAAACACCCCAACACACACCACCGGAACAAACATCGGACGCCATGCGGATCACACCAGCGCACGCCCACCGGCCACCGGAAACCACACGGAGAACGGAGGGCACACCTACACGGGGAGAACGGGACACACCCACAGAGGAAGCCGCAGGGAACGTTGCCGCACGGCGCACCACCACGCCCTCACCGCCAGGCGACGACCCCGGCCACCACAAAGGCCACCTCACAGGCACCGGATGAGGACGAAGGCACGGCCGCGGCACCCACGACTAGGGACCGAAACCCCCAGAGGACAACGGACCAAGGCACAGGCCCCCAGGGAGGGCAACCCCATGGACCGTCACGCGACCACGCCTTTGGCTATAAGGGCCGGGCTGCGTTACCATCGCGGTTTGACGCAGAGTATTGCTATGCACTTGGATTGACGGCCGGGGGCTTGATCTCAGCTGGTCTCACGTCCGTGAGGGGGTCCGTCACCAACCTGTTGCGTCCAGTGGAGGAATGGCACTGCAGCGGCACGCCGATCCCGTCCATGATGAATTTCGAGCGCCGCAAGGGGAAGTGAAAGGCTGTGATCGCGAAGGCCTTGGTGCTGCTGGACGGTGCCCCCTTCAAGGCCTTCTCCGAGCGCCGTGAAGACTGGAAGTGCAAGATTACTACCGGTGCCCCGGACCACTGCAGTTCAGCACCGGAGATATGGACATCCCCCTGACCCTGAAGTATGAGCTCATGCCTGCCGGCGGCACCGACCCGGACCCTCATGTCCCTGCCAGCGCAGCCGAGCTGCAGTGCAAGCCTTTCGCCACTCAAACGGCGTTTGGAAGCCACCTCCACCGTCCGACTCCTGATTTCTGTGTGTCTGCCTTGGAGAAGGAACGCCTTTCCTACACCCCGAGTACGCCTGCCTTTCTGCGAGGCCCGGTGAAGATTGAGTCCATGGGTGAGAGTCAGCGTGCACGCCCCAAGGACACCGTGATCATTCACCGGATTTTCCCGAAGACCTACCCGACCCACCAATCCGAGCGGCACGCCCCAGCCCCCACAGCACGGACCCAGCGAGCCACCCACACCTAACCGCACCCCCCAACCACCAGCCGGCCACACCCCGGCCCGCACTCCGCACCACGACACAGGCCAGGCTGACCTCCACTGACCCACCGCGGCACCACGAGAGACCACGGCACACCGCACCACAGCGCGCCACAGTGCAACGCACCACAGCACGACGCGACGCGACGCGGCACAGAGCGGCACAGCACGACACAACTGACGATAACCTGAGGGACTAACCGAAGCCAGCCACCGCACACCCTGGAAGGCGCCGCGCCACCACGCCACACACCAGCACCGCAGGCCACACACGGGGCCACAGCGCGCCAGGCGACAACGGTGGCGGACCACCCAGAAGATTACAGCCGGCACCGCAGAGGGGAAAGGACACGAACAACCCCAGCCCCCTAACCCAAAACCACAAGCAGCCGCCTGGCGCAGCCGCCCAGCCGGCAGAGCCGGGACCTAACCTGGCAAGAAGGGGCGCCGAGCCCACCGTGTACAAAGCCCACCCGACCCATGGGTCCGGAACGCGGCCACACAGAACGCAACTGAAGACAGCAGCCCGGAAGACAACACTGAATGCAGGCCAGTGCGTGCGCCAGCCCAGGAAAGGCAGAGGGAGGAACAGGCAAGCCCCCCCCCCCCCAAAAAAAAGGAGGGGGGAGGGGGAAAAGGCGCGAAAACAGCCCACAGCCGCCAAACCGCCCGCCAACACCACCACAGGCGGCCAAGCCCCCCCCCAGGAGGCACCGAAGACAGGACCCCCACAGAGGCACAGGGGGACCACCCACCCAAAACCGGCAACACCAAGCCAGTAACAGCGGACCACGGGGAAAAGGGACGCGGAAAAAAAAAAAGAGAGCCACCAGCCCAGCCCGAAAGAAAGGGGATGGAGGGACAGGGACCACAAGGCCCGGAAAAAGAAAAAAAGAAACGAAAAAACCAAAGCGCAAAAAACACACCCCGACAACCCAGCCAAGAAGGGCTGGGCACAGGCGAGACCCGGGCCCAGCACACACGCCCACACCGCACGCCGGAAACGGAAACGGCGGGGGGCAAGCGGGGCGCCCACGAAACCACACACGTCCCAAAAGCAGGCCGAAACCGAAGCCCAACCACGAACACCACAAACAGCCGACACTAGAGGGACAACACCACAAACCGTGCCCAAACACACCCACGCAAGACCCCAGCCAGGACTGGCGGGGTTAACAAAACCCGCACCCCACCGCCAACCGGACCCAAACACAAATGCCACACAACAGTAGGAAACCCAGTGCCCACAGCCCGGGCACTGAGGCAGCCCGTGCCATGCAGGTGACCCGGCCAAACGAGATCCGGAGACCGGGGGTAAGGCTGCATCCTAAGGCCTGCGCTGCTTTGGGACTCGAGGCGGAGCGTGCGACACCCAAGCGCCTCGGAACCCTGGTACCAAGAACGTGCATGCACGCCTTGGGAACGGGATACGCCAGGAAGTCCGGTGAACCCCTAGGGGTCCGCCCAAAGGAGGGGACGTGCGCAAGCACGGGGGCACACCCTCCCGGCGAGACAAGCATGCCACGCTGGCGGCGATCAGCCCTCCCGGCGTAGCCCGGGGCCGCTTAGTTGGGGGCCAACAGTCAGGTCTAGCGGGAAGTAAGCCGCCTCCCCTCTTCACGCGCGAAGCCTCTTCCTGTTCGTCACAGGGGCGACGCCAGGGGGAACCACGGGGCGCCTCTCCACGACCGAGTCACCTACCTACCGACCTACCTACCTGGAACGAGAGCCACGGTAGTGTTACAGGGGTGCCCGAGGGTTTCTTCTTTCGAAGGGGCCGCCTCTGGGCACTCCTACCAACGTCCGCGCCTGTTCGGCGCCCCCTTGCCTCCTTTATTGCCCTTGCCGCCGCCACCCTTATAACCACCACCACCCTTATCACCACCGTCACCCTTATCGCCACCCTTAGGCTTACCACCTTTAGACTTACCCGCAATGGTCCAATGAGTGTCATTGCACGGAGAATTAGGCTTACACGTCCAAAGGGTGGTATTGGTGGCACCCCAATCAATCCAAGACATGTCCATCTCCGTTTGTTTACGTGTTTTCCAACGTTTGGAACACGGAACCCAAAAGGTAGGTGGCGGTTTAGCCCCGGGGTCGACGGGTTTCTTCGCCGGAGGTTTAGGGTGACCCACGGCGTTGACGGAGGTGTCAGCGGGTTCGGAGGTGTTAGGGTCCGCCGTAGCCTCCGCATTAACCGCATTCACCGCGGTTTTATTGTGAGAAGGGCGATGAGTGTACGTCACCGTCGTCTTGTCTCCTTTATTGAGGCGTTCGAGAGCTTCCCTCCCCGATACGCTTTTATGGGCAAGGGCGTAGATTTCTGCAGGCTTCAAACGAGGCCTACGTTGGTCCACTTTCATAGTGTAGCCGCGTTTGTGAGGTGTGTTGTTGAGTTTCAAGATCCACTCCTGGAGAGCCGGGTCTTTGCAGTCAACTATCACCCCCGGCCCCGAATAGGAAACAATCTCAGGAACCGTAGTGCAAGCTTGAGCGCTATATTTCCTGAGTTCTTTTTCAAATGGGGCGCGACCCGGCGAAGGGTCAAGGCCACTAAAATCCATCACATAGCTGTCTGGGCTATTCTTAGCCTCTTGCCTGACGACCTTCTCCTTGATCCACGGGAACTTGCTTAGGAGCTGCTCCCGGATCACGTGGGGACGAGTCTCATTGCTCAGAGGCAACAAACGTTGCCAGCGAGCATAGAAATCTTCAAGGTCGATGAGGGTCACTTGCCCTTTTACCACCCTGGGGGTGAGGGCTCGCCACCTTCCATCAGCCCTTGAGGGGTCATACTCGTGGAAACGTTGTTCCAAAAAGTCCGACAACTCTTTGAGGGTGGGGGCCGTGCGTGTGTGGTGGGTGGCCTCGGCAACCCGGGCGTTGATGATCGCCTTGAGCCATGGGGGCAAGGTACTCAAAATCATTTTTGCCTCGTTGGCCTTTCGGTACATGGGATCACACCCCCCCGACCATTGTTGAAGCTTCTCCACCCACTCGTCGTAGCACTCTAGCTGCCCATTAAATTGCGGTTTAGGCATATCACTATCCTCCACCGCTTTGGTGTAACTATTTTGCACCATAGGCATTTGGTACGGATGGTAAGCAGGGGGAGCCATGGTTGGGGGTGCACCTCCACTTGCACTTGGTGCAACCTTCACTGGAGAGACTGTACACGTATCCGTAGGATGAGAGGGCCTACGAAGGTTTTCCAGGGGAAGTGAAAACATTTTTCGTGAGGGAATTAATCGTCCCCAACGAAGAGGTGTTTTCCTCTTCATTGGCCCACGGGGCCGTAGGCTCCGTGGGGTGTTCTTCGCCCTTAGGCGTCGCCCTCCACTCGGGAACAGCACGTTCCTTCTGCTCTTCGGCAATTCCCCTCCACGATGTTCTTGGGGGTGGGGGTGTTCGTGGTGTTCTTCCCTCCCCCTCGGCCACCCAGAATCCGGACAAGCGTTCGGATGGTAGATGCAATCGTGGGATGGGTGGACGGAGAAAGGAAGGACACACCCACCACCGGATGAACCGGATGGCGCGCCCATGGGCGCTGTAGGCGCCGCCGGTGTAGGATCAGGAACGGGTGAAGGCGCCGATGGCGGGGGTAGGACCACCGTAACGGGTTCCGCAGGCGTGGAGTACCAGTGGTCCCACGCATCGATCCTAGATGCAACGGCGGCGTAACGTGTAGCGAGCGTCTCCACTGCGCTAAAGCACTTAGTCGTGTTGCCGTTGGACATCTTAAGATGATCTGCCACGCTAGCCTCCACCACTTTAGAATCCCGGCGGTAGCGCTGAACCGCCGCGTCAAATTTAACCAATGTAGACAAGATTTGGGTCATCCGGTCCCCGTAGGACTGACTGATGCCCACGGTAGAGGCTACTGCCTGAGAAAGTTCCTGATGGGATCGCTGCAACTCTAGATTCTGAGTTCGCAGGTCCTTCACCTGTGCCATCAGAGATTGGATGCACCTTTCGTAGTGCACCACACACCGGGGACAGCCACAGGTGTGCTGTAGGTCTTCCTCCCCCCGTGTAGGAGTGGGGCCCCCAGAATGTCGAAAGGATGGACCCCCCCCTCCACGAGGCGGAGATGACCCACCACCGCCCCCCCCAGCAGCCCCCCCTGCCACGGAGGGACCAGAGGGCCCCCCCGCAGGGCGAGACGGGGGTGTGGGGCGTGCAGCAACAGGTGCTGGCGCCCCCCCACTAGAGGGATGTCCCCCCCCCCGAACCCCCACCACTGGATGGCCGAACCAGGTGCGGGATTCCTTGCACGTGCTCGATGTAAGCCACCTGGCGGTGGCGGGGTGACGGCGGAGGGGGAACATGACCAACAGTATTCGGTCGCGGCGGTGGGGGTGGGGAAATGTCCACCACAATATACCGTGGTGACTCATGAACCACCATAGGTGATTGGGTTCTCGGATGGGAAGCAAAAACAGGCTCCGATCCCGTTGCAACCTCTGGAACCCCCCCCCAATTGGGCAGTTGGGGTCCTCCGTAGGAGATGTATTTGTGGGGGGAGAGACCAAATTTATTGGGAGGGTTGCTGAACCTCCCTCCACCGGATTCCCTCCCCCTCAGCACAGATTGTTGACCTTCGGCATTGCCGGAGAATCATCCACTAGGGATGGACGATCTTTCGTGCCACTCATAGGCACTGGAGATGTAGTACCGGCCCGGTCCTTCGTAGGCTCCGGAGATTTCACGACAAGACACGGGCGGTTTTTGACGCCGCTCATAGGCACCGGGGACTCTTCCACAGCAATGAACTGAGGGGCCGGAGAGTCCTCCACGTGATGTAGTGGGGGGCCGGGGATTCTTCCACAAGCATGGGGCGATCCCTGGTCCCTGACATAGGTCCAGGAGGTGCAGGCGACGAGGCAACGGAAATAGGGGAATGATGGAGTTCATGACGTTCCAACACTCTAATCTCCTCCTCCTCATCGTCGTTCCCCTGCTCCACCGCCAGGGGGAACCACTGGTCACACTCATGCTCCTCGATTTGCGTGGGGGATTCCTCGATGATCGTAGGATATAGCCTGGATCCGCTCGGGGGATTGGGATACGCTCCCAAGGCAGGGGATTCCTCCACCAGGGAGGGAAACCGCCGCGATCCACTCATTGGAGTGGGCGACGATTCCACCACAGTGGGGTTCTGCCTAGTCCCCGACAGGGCTTGCTGGATCAGGGCCACGGCCTCTCGAGCCGGACCCAGATGGCCATGGGGATCAGGCGTGAGCGCGAGGACTCGACGGTTTTCAGCGTCGAGTTGGTCAACAATGGGGCTGATGGGCCCTGCCGCAAACAGGTTTTTTCTGACCTGAGGCCCTGGCAACCCCCCTAGCGACGGAGGAGTGCCAGAGTCGACCACGATAGGCCCCATTGGCGAAGCCATCGTACCCCAGTCGGCAGCGCGTGAGGGCGCAGCGTTCGTACGCTCGATCACCCCAGTAGATTGGTCGATTACTGCCCGATTCTCGGCGCTAGTAACGGTTCCCGAGCCCATAACAGGCGATTGTGGTCCTCTTATCTCTCTCTGAGGGTGGCCGTCTATTTCCCCCCCAACCATCCCAGGTACACCAGCTGGATTTGGAGGATGGGGGGCCCCGATGGGAACATTCGGGGATTTCGGAAACTTAGGATTCGTAGCCACTTGGGGCTTGGCCCGTTTTTGCGGCCCTTGCCCGGTCGATGGGTTCAGGGCCGAGGAGGTCCTGAGAGTGGGGACCTGGACACCCTCAGCTATCCCTCCCGGGGAAGAGATTTTAATTTGAATTGGGTCCACGATGTCTTGGACCGATCGCTTTCCGCGATGCCAAACGCCCAACAGAGACGAAAAACTTTCGCCTCTGCTACCATGAAACCAGACCGGCAGGTCAGGAGCAGAGGTCGCAGTGGCATGGGCAGCAACATTGCTTGGCACAGAAGACATAACGATAGTGTTGACTGAATAGTATCCTGCAAACAGATATGGTACACATAGCCAATAAAATACCTGATATGCACATATGAGAAATGCACCCTATCATCCAGTAATTGATATAACTACTAAACATCCAAGATTGCCTTATCTATCCCACATCCTATGTTCCTAGCAAGGAAATGGAATATGATATACCCTATCCCACATATATCCCATATATAGGGCCAGATAATGCTCCCTTAGGGGTAAAATGCCAGGGCAGGGTTGTGACCTGCTTCAGCGGCAGCCAAAATCATAGAGCAATTTAGCGATGAAGTGTTTGGCCATTTGTACATTCATCGATGTTTGATCTCCAGTTGCGGCAGGCCTCCCGGAGGAAAATGTGGGTGTCGATTTGCACTGCCACATGCGGCGGGGGAGTACTACAGTGAGACACGTCCATACTTCTTCGTTGCACGCAAAGGAACCGGAAATCGTTACACCATTGAGGTATACAAGTCGGGAGAAGAATTTGACCGACATGAGGAGTCCGTTGCATGCGTACTTGTTGTATGGAAGCTCAAACGACCGGATCCGCGAGATGGGCGTGTTGTTGAGGGCAACAAGCTTATGGCCTATCTATTCGCGAGCAACACCAACATACAACATCTTGGTGGTGAAGATGTATTGATTGCGGTCGCCAAGTACGTGGTTGGTTATTGCAGCAAGAATCCGGTGCAGGTGGCAAACGTAATGAGTACCATTCGGCAGGTATCTCGGGAAGTCAAGGAAATGGAAAGAGGTGCAAGCAACATGAAGGACGAAACAACCTTCCTCCTCAAGCGCATTATCAATTCCTTGGACAAGAAAGTAGAGTTCAGTGCACAGATGGCGGCCATATCTCTCTTGGGTTACCCATCTTGGCATTGTTGTCACAAGTTTACCATATTCCATCCTTGGGGGCTCATTGCTGCATTGCCAACTATGTTCTCCCACATTGAAGGCCTTGTCCCAGATGATCCTGCGACGTGCAGTGATGACGAGTATGAGGAGGATGGCACTGATAGTAACGAATCAAATGTCGGTGCCAACAATGAAGCCAATACCAATGAGCTTCATGACGATAGTTTGCCCGAAGAGCTATTAGACAATGATGAAGAAGATGGTGAATCTAAGGCGGGGGCAGTTGCGTCCGACGATGTCGAGTTTGAAGCCCTAGAAGCATCGTTTGTTTCTGGTGAGCTTAATGAGTTGACCATGAGTGCCATGCAACAAGATCTTGAAGCACCTTGTCACTCCCAACTTTAAACAATTGGCAGTGGTGACACCATACAACAAATTGCTGTATCGCCGGCATTGCATTACGCTTGTCGTGGAACACGCCTACGGCGATTGTGTGCGTTGGAATACGCTTGTTTAATTAAGGTAGAACACCACCGTGCACGAGCCGCACCATCACAAGGAGATGACGATGGCCGTCCGGAAAATGCAACCTTCGATTTTCATCCGCGTCACATTTTGTGCGAGGACGATTATGTGCAGTACTTGGTATCTCAACCACGGTGCCCGATCTTTGCTGGAAAGAAATTGCCCGTCTATCCCGGTGACGATGGAAGCGTGAAGCTCAAAAAGAATTGGGCTACATTTGTGATGTGTGCTTTTGTTCCCTGGGATATTGAATGCCCTCCAAAGCTGACGTGGAGTGCATATGTTGAATGGGCTACCCATTGTCAAAGCGAGCATGCCAGCTATCTGGAGCGCAGCCAATTTGCCATGGTGAAGAGGATTATTCGTCATGGTCAATATGAACGTCTCCCAAAAACTAATTTCGATCAAGTGCGGAAGCGGAATCGCAAGCTTTGGGGAGTCTGCCATGCTTTGGACGTGCAGTTCGATTTTGAGAAGGAGATGCAGGAGGTGGATGACCTCAAAAAGGACGTCGAAAATACGCGGTTTGTCGAAGCCGTTGAGGATATTCAGGATGCCATAAATCGTGCACAGGCAGAGGAAAAACAAGAAGACAATGCAAAAGCGTTCGACGGCATTTGTGCATCTCTTCGAGGGTTTCTTCCGGACCATCCCGCAACCAGCAGTGCACCATCCTGTGATATCAATTTCGTGCATGACCTTAATGACCACGGACAATACGAGAGCGGTGATGACATTTATGCACATGCGCAACGCATTGCCGATGCTATCAAGCGTGAGGATGAAGCTCTTGGGGATTCTTCTTCCTTTGTGCCTGCCGCAGCAAGTCCCACAATTGACAAGGGTGACCCATCACAAGAAGCAATCCTACAAACCATCATTGATTACGTCCATTTGGATGCACGCTCAGACCATTCTTGCAGACCGGTGGCACCCCTGCTGTTCGTGCATGGTGGTGGAGGAACCGGGAAAAGTTGGATGGCACATGAAATTTTAAAGCGATTGTGCGGACAATACTGAAACAATGTTGTGAAGTACGTGGCTCCGTCCGGTATTGCTGCGAGCAATCTGAACAATGGTTCCACTTGTCACCATGGCATGGGTCTCAAAGTATACCATGCTGACGAGGTGCGTGCCAATGTGGAGAATAAACGAGCAACGTTGGACCGCTTGCGACGTTCTTTTCTTGGATGTAAGGTGCTAGTGGTGGACGAGGTTTCAATGGTGGGCTGTGGAATGCTGAGGGAGATTGATTCACGTTTGCGTGAGATCACCCAGTGTTATGAAGCACCATTTGGAGGATTGTGCATTTTGCTCAGGGGTGATTTTGTTCAACTTGAACCCGTGGCACAGCTTCCTTTGTATGGGGGTGTCAAGTGTCAACAAGGAGGACAAGACCTTGTCGATCAGGAGGGGCGTGAGCTTTTTGGGTTGTTTCGCGAAGTGTGCCTTACCAAGCAGCACCGCGCAACCGACCCGGAACATGCTCGAGCTGTCACGGCCTTTCGCCAATGGACACCCAAGAGTATGGATGTTCGAAAGAAGTTTTTTTCGCGATTAAAGGAGGTCACCCAGAGGGACTTCGCGGACAAGGACGAGGGTTGGGAGGAAGCAATAATTGTGAGTACGGATCAAAAAACGGTGCATGCTGTGAACCACGTTATGGTGCAACAATATGCAATGCGCACGGGTGTTCCGGTGGTGGCTTGGCGCTTACCAATGGCTGATAAGTATGAACGACGCTTTGGTGAACAGTCCGAGTTTTTGTATGGTACTGTCAAGGACATGACTGTCTCCTTTGCCCAGGGGGCACCTTGCTCGTTGACAGCAAATTTGCGTCCCGAGAAGGGGCTGTCAAATGGTACTCAAGCTACGTTGCATTCCCTCCTTCTAAGTCCGAACCAGCCCTCCTCTCGTGCTGATGAGATTCGTGATGCAGCACCAGGCCAAGTCATTTACCTTGAACATCCACCATTCTGTGTGACTGCTGCAGTGCCACGCAGCACTACGACCGCTGATGGTATGGAGGGGAGCAATGAGCATACTATTCTTATTCCTTTGATGCCAATGGCACGCAAGATTGACGTTCATCGCTACATTAGTGTTCGCAACAAGAAGGGGAAGGCAGCCATCATGACTTCTGCTCATCCTTTCCAACTCACTTTTGGATGTACATACCACGGAATTCAATGTGGATCAATGGAGAAAATTATTCTTTGTGTGGACCAGAAGTGTCGACCGGCTCTTACGTACAATGCCCTATACGTCAGAATTTCTCGAGTACATGAGGGGAGGAATATCCGCGTGTTGCGGCTTCAAGAAGGCTCATCGGGTGATGATTGGAGGCATCGCTTGTTACGTTTGGTTCCAAACGTCATGGTGGTCAAATACATGCTGCATTCGAATGGCTATGATAGGGCACATGCTCACTTGGTTCACCTCTATGCGCAGCATGGGATTGATTACGACCACCCTATCAAGCCACCCCCCAAGAAGAAGGATGACGAGACCCGGAAGTCATTTCCTTGCCCACAAGGCTGTGGCCGTTCCCTTACCGCCCAAGGTTACTTGCGAATGCATCTGCTCAAGTGCAAACATCGTAGTGTCCCCGATGATTCACGTAGTCCTGATGGCTCAACCACGACACAATTTGACATGTTGTCGCTGGAAACCTTGGTTATCGAAAACGTGATGTGTGCTGAGCAACAGCATGAAGGCGAGTTCGATGCAGCTGCAGACATTGCAAGAGAGATGCTAGATGATGAGGGGCGTGCTCGTTTGGAAAAGAAGGGGAAACAACGTGTGCACAAACCCCTGAGTACAAAGTCCAAGACACTTGCGCCACCTTCTCAAAAGAGCAACCCAAGGCTAACACTCAGTGAGGAGGGCTCCGACATTGCGTTCGACAAGTCGCCTTCCAAACAACGCAAAGCAACAGAAGTAGAGCCCGTGAGAGGTGGTAGCAAAGGAGAAAAGCGTCGTGCAGTAGAAGATGCAATCACCAAAACCCCGGTTCGTGCAAAACCCGTGGAAAATCAAGAATACAACCGTTGTTCAAGTCGGGCTAGCAAGCGTGGTCGAGACCCTACGCCTCCATCGTCATCATCCACTCATACATCACACGAGTTTTGTGGTTCATCGAGTTCATCACAGGCCAAGGAGCGTAGAATCAACAAACGTGCACAATCATCTACGAAGAAGTCCTCGCCCCGGGAGCCTAGTATCGCCCAGACTTCAACAAAAGCACAATGCATCACGGACCTTCCATTCTCCCTTGTTGCTTCCACTGAAGACAAGTTGTCCAACCACAACGTACAATTGGCTTTGGACTTGTTGGGTGCCACTGGTAAAGCAACTGCTCCTTCTCGGTACATGGCTTGTAGTATGCGCGTTCACCCAGATACGAATAAATTGGGAGATTATTATGAAGAGGCAAAATCGCGATTTCGGTTGCTACTGAATGCTTGGAAGATTGTAAAGGCGGAATTCAACTTGCCATGAACGAAGAAGAATGCCTCTTCCTAGCCTTATCGCACTGTGTTGCTGAGTATATTCCTTTCGCTTCATTGCGATCCTGTTTATTACCAACGTTTTTTTATTGCCTCATGCACTTTTTTTTGTTGTACATTATAACCACATAAGTGGTTTCCGCCTTTTTCGCTCCTTGGTTGCTAGCCCATCGTTCATTTGTTTGTATGTCACAAAGTAGTGTTGGCTTTCGCTTCACCGCGATCCCATCGATTCCCAATGATGTTTGTGACACTATCAATGCTACTAACTTTTTGTCTTGTGTCGCCTTGTGCATTACATTGTCCCCTCCCCTTTTTTTGTGTTGGCAAATGGCTTTCGCTTCACCGCATGAGTTCCAATTCCCCTCCCCTCTCTTTGTGTTCGCAAATGGCTTTCGCTTCACCGCGATCCCATTAATTTCCGCCACGTGAGTTCCAATTCCCCTCCCTTCTTTTTGTGTTGGCAAAAGGCTTTCGCTTCAGTGCGATCCCGTTATCCTAACCTTCAAGCGAGCAAGCTAACCCCGTACTCCACTCGGAATGAATGTACTTCCCAAGCTTCGTGTTAACGTCTGCGCTCGGCTTTCGCTTCATCGCGATCCCGTTCCTCTTTCTCCTGTTATGAGCAAAACTTTTTGTCATCCACAACAAACCCAAAAAACATCCATCCAATCCGATGTATATGCACAATGCATTGTACTTCCAGCAACATACCTGTACCCAAAAACTGATGTCTCTATCCGGCTATTGTGTGCCTGTCAAGTGTTGCATGTTCCTTGTTTCACGCATTACGGGGTGGTTGGGAACTGATAAAGGCTAAAATGTGTCAAAAATGGGCCCAAAAAGAGGTCATCGTATTTGCAACCCCCCCCCCACCCATTGCATTCTCACACAAATGTTTCGTGGTATCAGCAAGTAGTACAAGCCACTTTTGTACTAAAACACTACACTTCAAACAAAAAAAAATACCTAGTACAAGGTGATATCCAGAAGTGCAAATGGATGAGCAACATAGTTATACCAATACACAACCGGGCCAAGGACACAAAGAAAACAAAGTACAATCGGCTTTTGCTTCACCGCGATCCCATTTTATATGCATTAGGCACGTGATGATTCATTGATGCCTTGCTTGAGTGCGATGGCCCCCGCCACCACAATGGCCGGTAGCAGGTAAGAGGGGCTTTGCGGGCAGATGCTACAGGACTCAAGCGATGCACATTCGGGTACGGTGAGGGTGGGGGGTTAGGCGAGGGTTGTCGGATTTTAGGCGGCGAAGGTAACTGGACGGTGGTTGGGAACTCATAGGGGCTGAAATGTGTCGAAAATGGGCCCAAAAAGAGGTCATCGGGCCCACTACCCGGGTGTGAACCCCGCTAGACAATGGACAAAGGTGTCCGTTCAACATGTACATTGGTTTCCATGCCAATTCCCCCCTACAAGGACATGCTAGGCACCTGTAACTACCCAAGAATGACATTTTCTGGTCATTTTTGACAGATTTTGAAACCTGGGTGCCTTACTCGCGAAGCCCGTCACTGGTCGCCACCGTCGAGTTTCTCGCTCAAACCTTGTGTGATTGTACTTCACACCCATAGGTATCATGCACCAAAATTCCAACCAAATCCAAAACACCACGACGGAGTTCTGATTTTTGCCCATTTCGCGCGTGCTGCTTGCTGCTTGCTGCTGCTTGCTGCTTGCTACTGCTGCTGCTAAACCTGGTAGGTCCACCCTAGATGAAAAGGGTTATAAAACCAAGACTGGTTCCACCAGCCCGGTGACCCTAACCCTAGGGTTCAAGACTGAATATTGGGACCGAGCTGGTGGGGTAGTGCCTATGCTTTTGTACGTACCATGGTGGAGGAAAGTCAATTGGGGGTTGCAACCGGGGGTTGGGGGATGGCACTTGAGGGTTGCATGCATGTGGTTGTGTGTTTTATATTCCCTCCCCTCTTTTTGTATTGGCAACTGGCTTTCGCTTCACCGCGATTCCTTTATTGCATGAATGTCACTATATGTTTAGTCTTCCCCTCCTTTCTTTTGAGTTTGCAAATGGCTTTCGCTTCACCACCGATCCCATCATCGCACGAAAGTCACTGTCTGGTTCATATTCCCCTCCCCCTTTATGTGTTTGCAATTTGCTTTCGCTTCACCGCGATCCCATTATTGCTTGACTGTCACTGTCTGTTCTCTATTCCCTTCCCCCTTTACGTGTTTGCAAATGGCTTTGGCTTCACCGCCATCCCATTATAGCATGACTGTCCCTGTCTGTTTTGGGTTCCCCTCCCCCCTTTCGTGTTTGCAAATGGCTTTCGCCTCACCACGGTCCCATTCATTTTTGACTGCATGAGTTTCAATTTTTGACTGCATAGGTTTGCAGAGAGGATGGACATTGAGGGTTATATGCATGTCATGCTGCCCGCTCCACAGGACGGGCGGCCAGGGGCCGCCGCCCCCGCAACCCCAAGCCAAGGAGGGGGGAACCGGGACCGGACCGCCCCCCCCCAAGCACGCCAGACGGAGCACGGGACCGGGGCAGGACACGCGGAGGGGCACGGACCAAGTGGAACGGCCCTACCAGCGCCCAGTGCCGGGACCACGCGAGATGCGCGCGCCACACCACCCAGCGGGGGGGGGAGCGGACACCGCGAGAGCGCGAGCGCACACACACGAAAAGGACACGCGGGGACAACCGGAAGGGCAACCGGACCGAGCGCGCGGAACGCACAGACCGCATGGAATGGCGTACCAGCGAGCGAGGGTAAGGGACACCCGGAGGGGACGGCCCGCCACACGCAGCGCGGAACACGCGGGGCGGGAAGGGGGAAACAGGAGAGACACAACACCAGGTACCGGCCCGAACCCCCCCCGAACCGGCCGCGAGCGCCGCGCACACACAGACGGGACACTGCACCCGCCAAGGCAGTAGTGGCGCACAGCGCCACGCCCCAACCCCTAGGCTAGGCAGCCTCCGCGCCAGCCCAAGGGGGTCCCACTGGCGACAAGCCAGTAGCACGGGCCCGGCGGCGCCGGCGCCCCGGGCGACCACGCATTAGGGGGGCGACGCAGTGGGTAAGCGCCCGCAGCCACGGCTGCGAATTGATGCACTGACCGAGGAGTGGCGAAACGGGGACGCCGGGGAAGGACGGGGCTCCGAGCTCTGTGAACCCGGGGGACTCCGCCACCAGGCAGGAGGTGCGTCTTGGAGGGCCCCCCACTAGGACCCGGTGGGGAGGATATCACCTGGCCCGACCAGGTGGCCCCCCGGGGCCGAAAGGCGTCTAGTACCCGCAAAATCAAACCTCAAACCTCAAACCTTATATGCATGTCATTGCGTGTTCCAACCACCCTCCGGTTATTTCTTGGCCGCATGAGTTCCAACACTTGCTTTTGTTCGTGCTAGGGTGGAGGAAAGTCAATTGGGAGTTGCATGTAGGATGCCGATTGAGGGTTGCATGCGTGTGGTTGTGTGTTCTGTATTTCTCTCCCCTCTTTTTTGCACTAGCAAATGGCTTTCGCTTCATCGCGATCCCATGGCATGAATGTCACTGTCTGTTTTGTCTTCCCTTCCCTCCTTTTGAGCTTGCAAATGGCTTTCGCTTCACCGCGATCCCATCAGCGCATGAATGTCACTGTCCGTTTTGTATTCCCCTCCCCGTTTTTGTTTTTGCAAATGGCTTTCGCTTCACCGCGATCCCATTCATTTTCGATTGCATGAGTTCCAACATTTTCTCCTGTGCGTGATAGGTGGATAAAAAAGTTAAAAAGTTTGCCTTGTGTCATTGTGTGTTCAGTGTTCCCCTATCCACCGGATATTTGCTCATGTGCGTCGGGTAGGTTAATGATGGTTGCATGTGTGTCATTGATTGAGAGTAGATTAACGATGGTTGCATGTATGTCATTGAATGAACGCGGCCGCATTAAGTTTGGTCGCGGTACTGCAGCGCCAACATGAGTATATGGGAGGTTTCTGCGTGACAAAATATTGCAAGGTAGTTGCTGTGTGTTTTGTGTGGCTTGTGTCTGTTGCGTGTCACAATTGCATTGCATGCATGTTCTTCTACTCGGCATTTTGTTATTGCTTTGTCAACGGCTTCCGCTTCACCGCGGTCCTGGTATCATTTACGATATGATTTACAGTGCCGATGTGGTGCTGACGCGTTCCCGTGGGGGGCCGGCCACGGGACGCTGCGGTGGACACGCGCAAGTGAGCAGGCAGGCAAAGCACTACGCTCACAAGGGCATCAATGCGCTCATGTCATGTGACAAAGCGTTTCAGGATCCTTGCCACTCTGCAACAAGGGAACGAAAGTATGTACAGCAACACATCAGGATATGTACACATGGGGTTAAGACTGGACTGGGGTAAGGGCATCACAGGACAACAGACACTCAGTCCTAACTCGTATTCCAATCCCAGGTCCGACCCTGTCAGTGGCTGGTGGGGGCGGGGACTGAAACACAACCCATGCCCTGCTCAGTCCGGACCCTGAAACCCTGCCCATAAAGGAGGTGCTCCGCCCAGCCACAGGCGAGTTCCCGGCAAGCAAGGGTCTCCAAGGCCAACCAACAGTGGCTCCCTATGCTCCTCCAACAGCAGGTCTCAACTCCACTCTGAGTTAGAGATATGGCCCCGCCATTATCGCCCAGGAGTTGGTAGCTCGAAATGGGCTGTTTCAGCCCAAACTGAAATTAGCTCAAAAATCTCTAAAATTGACCACTCCTCCGGACCCGCCAGAGGTAGGGACGAGGCAACTGACCCTATGCCTTTCGAGTACGAACTCTCTGGAACCCTCCCCCAACTTGGTTCCCTCTGAGGTCCGGGCATCAGGGCAACACGGATTCGTCAAGTGGGGTCATGATGCCAAAATCACCAAAATTGGCGTCATTCCCACGCGTGACTCGCCCGGCCAGGGCAAGGCCAATGGCTCACAGGTAAGGAGGCAGGACCTAGGACTTATATCTGAGTAGACAACTTGAATCTAGGTCCGGGCTCCCTATGGGCTTAGAGAAATGGGGCCGCCAATTGACCACACGGAAGGGGGAAATTGGGGTCCCAAAATGGGGTCATTTTGGCTGCCTGAAATGAGCCAAAATTTGGGGTGCTCCCAATAGTATATCTCCACGCCGGCTTGGAGATCAGATCCGCCATTCCATACGCGATCCACCAGGAGTCCAACGGAGACTCCCATGCACTTGGCCCCCAAAGATCTCCATGCCACTTGGCGCGGTGACAATCCCAGTTGGGTCTACAAATGCCAAAATGGCAAAATTGCCCACACTCACTTTGGGCTAGCGCCTTAATGAAGGTTGCTCCGCTTCGCCCACGTGGTGTGTGAACCATGGGGACCAATATACATAACACCCATGTCATATATGGTCCATTGGTCCATGCGTCCGGCGTGCACGGGTGGGCTCAACATAGTGCACGGCGGGCAGCAAAAGTGGAAAATTGCTCAAAATGGTCAAAAATGCGCACACTCATGGTTGGGGCAAATGAGGCACATGCCCGACTTGGACCGGAGTGTGCGATAGAATTGGTATCAAGTCATATGTGTCCAACATATCTTTTGGGCGTCGCCCAACTCTGCCGGTTTTGGGAATGGCGGGGTCGCCAAGTGAGCCCATGATTTGGGATAGTCCCAAATCGCCAACATGGCGGTCACGGTATGCCAAGCCCAAGAGGAGCTATTCGCCGGGTCCAAGATATGTTGGGCACCGAAGTATGTACCCTCATAACATACTTGGGTCATGATGTCAATTGAGTGCAACGTTGAGATACACGGTCGCCACTTGACATCATGACGGGCCCAAAACGGCAAAATTGGCACAAAGACACACAAAAGTGCATTGAGAGGTGCACATTTATATTATAATATCTTCGGCTTGGATCGTGCAATCAACTAATCCTTCTAAACATAGTGACTTGACACCAATGACCTTCAATCCCACATATGTGCTCCACTTGGGGCGCCTTGAAAGGTTACCAGCGCTACTTCCCAAGTGGGCACATGAAAATACGGAAAATTGCAGAACACACACCTTGCTCCCAACGCATCGCTTCGGGATCACCACACAAGCTTCCCTTCACGAAGGTTAGGCTTGCAATTGATCGTAGGGAGTATGGAGAAGGGGCTTGCACAATATGAGGTCCATTGGCGGGCTTGGCTTGGAGCGATGGACCCGCCAAATGGGCACGCAACACAACACAAGGCACATACTCCATATTGCCCAAAAAGGTAGCTCCCCCCACGATATGTCATGCCCCTCCAAGGGCATAACTTTGTGTCAATCGCTCATAGGAACTCAAGGAGAGTTCCTATGCAACACCAACACTCGCGCGCTACACTCGAAAGTTATCTTAACGCACGCCATATCATGGCCATAGAGTTACAACGCAAACTCTACCCTCTTGACCATGATCCATTACACTAGCGCGCACGTGTGGAGACGCAAGGCATATGATGCTTCCTAAATTACGTCAGGAGTATTGTGAATACATCCCACGTTTCCTTATTGTCATTCCTCGCAAGCAACACGAGATATGACCTTCACAAGTGGCCTCACGAATCAACTTTGTTTTGCCCATATCTTTAAGACAAATGGAGGGCAGGATAAAGGGAAAGTTGATTCGTGCATAGGGAAGCACGTAGGTCCACTCGAAAGAGGTCAAATCAAGTGCGGGGATGTCGAAGTCGAAAATCCGATTTCGACATCCTGAAAAATTCGGATTAAGGTTGCGAGTGTAAGATGTGAAAATTGCGGAAGCATCCATGCAGTTCCTGAAGACTTTGGAGCCTTCGTGACGGATTGCGTTAAAATTTCCATTAATAACAGTTAAACTGGCGGTTACGGTAAAGTCGCGATCCGACCGCGAGCAGTCAAAACAGTGAATATCAGAACGGAAGCGTAAAAATTGACGGAAACAATATGAAAATAAAACCCTGTTGATTCCTGATGTTCTGATATATAAATCTCCGCTGGCGGTGCATCGGTTGCCGATGCAGGGCTTTACGGCACGGAACACGCTCCCGCCGGGCTCGCACCGGGCGTCAACGGGCGCCTTCCGTACATGGGGTTAGTGGACCGGAGACCGGTCCCCCCTTCCGTACATAGGGTTAGTGGACCGGAGACCGGTTGTATGCCCTGCCCTAGCCATGGGGTTCTGGGTACCGCTTCACCCCCCTCCTTAGAGCAAACCCTGGGGGGGGCTAGATAACACCCAAGCATGGCAGCGGGTACCCAGGACCATATCCTGAAGGGGGGTGTCACATCCTCACTTCAGGCTGATTCGCAGGTTGGGCTCCAAACTCCACAGTAAGACAGGTATAGTGCTGTAGGGTCTTCTAACTTCAAGTATAGTATCAAGTATCAAGTCCCGGGTCCTGGCGGCGATTGTTCGGCATCCAAAGGACCCGTTAACCCATACCAGGCGCACCGGGTGCCGGCTGCTACGGTCACCACCACAGTGGCAGTGGCATACACGGCCAACATAGGCGACACACGACGACCGAGGTGGTCCCACAGGTCGAGAGCGACCACAAAGATCCATCAGGCTACCCCAAGCTTCCCAAGGCCCGCCGACCGGGGAGAGTCCCCACGGGTCCTTCCTCGGGCGCCCCATGTCCATATCCATACGACGCGAGTCCAGAGTGATACAGCCGAACTCCTTAAGGGATCTTAAGGGAGCTCCTCCTTAAGGGATCGGGCATCAAGGCCGTCTTTTCTCTCGCCCTATTACCACGAAGGCCATACATGAGGGAGTCCTCATGCAGTGTGGGCGGAGGCGTCGACTCCTCAAACCACCAGTTTCCCAGGCAGACTGACCGAGGTCAGGAGCACCGGAGGCCGCCATCCGACTGCAAGTGCGTCTGCGAATCGGTAGGCTCACACTGGGACTGACAGTGGCGGACCGCTGGGAGTGTAGTCAGGCAACTGGGCTTCCCGCCTGGCGCCATCAGGATCTCCACATCACAGCGAATAGGGCAACACGGTATACAGGCACTCAAACAGAAGAATATGTAATGCGGTACTGGTCCAGGCTGGACCCTGTGTATGAACATGTAAACGGCGACTCAGGGCGCCTCTGTATTGCGATTCGCATCCCCTCGGGGGGGAGAAAACAGTCCATCTGTCGGTGATGGGCTGACAATCGTAACATACAAATGCACATACCTGGGGAACAGAAAAGCAAAACAAGCGAGGTAAATAGGCGTGTAAACACACTCTGGACAGAGTGCCAAACCACGCCACGGTCAGGATGAGGCAAATGCAGGAGGGTGGACAGGAAAACGCCTGAGTTCAGGCCATATATAGTCTGCAGACACACGTCGACTGGTCTGGATTCCGCAAGTGCCATGGAACCAGACCACACACCAAAAATCGCAATGCCGATGACAGCGGCATCCGTTGCGCAACGTCGTATGGGCTTCAAGGCCCCAAGAGCTCAGAAAATATGAAGGTCAGTCGCCCTGCCTGGTTTCCCAAGGATTCAGCAGGGGGGGGAGTGACGAATAGAAGAAGAGAGGGGCCATCCTCCTCTGGATTCAGCAGGGGGGGGTACATGGCCACTCTGATGGCAGGTCACCGGAAGATGGGGGAGAGCAAGCAAGTAAGGGACGATCCGTCGACCTCACAAGCGCTCATAACACATCAGGGGAGAGCTCAGGGCACTGATCAGGCGCCCCTGGCTGCAATCGCCCGGGTGAGTGCTGCCAAGTCCGAAACGTGGATCTTGGTCTTGTGCTTGCGGATGTACTCCATGAAGGGAGTATTGACCCGCGGCACGAACGAGGAGACGGGTTCCTAGGTGTCGTGGGACGGCCCATAGCCTCGCCAACGAACCTTGAACTCCAGACCTCCTGGTGCCGAGGCTTTCGGACGCTGAGCCAGGATCTTCTCGACTGTATAGTCGTCCTGCTCCGCATAATCGTCGTCCGAGTCAGCCTCATGTGCGGCGTAGCTCAGGGACACATGTTGGCCACGGAGGTCGGGTTCCCGCACACGGAGCTGACTCTCGTGGCCCTCCCGGAACTGTCCGTGACCCACCTTGATGCGGCAGGTGTCCTCAGCAATCCTGCGGACCACCTCGCCGGGTGTGAACCAGGTCTTGGTGCGGTGGGTGCCCATGGGGCGGGGTCTAATCACCCACACCGGGTCTCCCACCCTGAACTTCTGCGCTGTCGAGCTCGGGGCGGACTTCTGACGCTCAGCATGCTCCTTCTCGAGCTGCTGACGGATGTCCCGCGCCGTCTGCTCTTGCCGCGCGAAGAATTCCTTGGCATCCATAGCCATGCCATCACCAGACAAGAGAAGTCCCCTACCCAGGGGGTCCCTGCCAAACAGAATCTGGTGAGGGGACAAACCGCCCGGAGTGGGGGTGTCATGATGGGCCTTCAGAGCAGGCCACATCTCCTCAAACCAGTTCCGACGTGGATTGGTGATGTGGATCTTGCGCAGCTTCTCGAACAGCTGCCGTCCAGCCACTTCAGCACGGCCGTTAGACCGGCTGAGATAGGCGACGCTCTTGGCATGACGTATCCCCATGAGGGAACACATAGCCTTGAACCAGCCACCAGTAAACTGGGGCCCTCGGTCACTGCAAATGGTGCGGGGGATGTCAAAGACGGTCAGCCAATGACGAATCATCATGAGTGCCACTTCCTTGGCAAGCAACCCCTTTTTGCGTGCCGGAACAGCTACAACGTAGCCGCTGTGGCGGTCCACACAGAGAACCACACAGTCAAAGGTCTCCTTGCCAATGTGCACTTCGGGCATGGAGAAGACGTCCATGGCCACGCTCTCGATGGGCTGGTCAGGAGCCGGGGTCCATTGGGGTTCCCCCTTGACGTTCCGGTTGTCGGGATTGCAGGCCTGACAGACCGAGCAACCCTTCCTGACCTTCTTGATGGCGGTGTAGAGAACGATATGGTCGATCTCGAACCGACGCTGCATGTCAAGGGCTTGCTTCTTGACCCCTGGGTGCAGCATGTGGTGGTGCCAAGCTTCACAAAGCTCGAGCACCCGGGACTCCGGTACCAGCAGATTACCATTTCGGTAGAGCTTGCCATCTTCCTCGGTCAGCCCCTTTGGCCACTTCTGCCCGTCGTCAGGGTCGGTCACAGCCCTATACTCGGCCGCAAAGGCCTCAGACTTGGCGTAGTCGTCGGTCCAGTCGTCCTGGAGGCAAGACTCCGGGAAGAGGTGCTTGTCGGGCTCAGCTCCTTCAGGGGCGAGTACTCTGACCGCTCTGCTCACCCTCGACGCGAGGGGGCCACTTGCAGCCATGACAGCGAAGCATTTAGCACCCTCCTCCTCCATCAGGCGCTCCATCTCGATGATCCTCTTTGCTTCAGCGGTCTCAGCCTCATCGCCATGGGAAGAGATATCCGTCATGCCCTTGCTGGCGGGATAGGCCCACCTACTGAGACAGTCCGCCACGGTGTTATCCTTTCCAGGAATATACACAACCGTGAGGTCGAACTTGGCCAAGGTCTCATGCCATCTTGCCCGTCGGGAGGCGGGACCTGAGGGGGTGTCCACGTGCTCCTTGTGCCACGACTGCAGACTCTGATGGTCGGTGCAGACGGTGACGGGATGGAGGGCTATGTACCCAGCCCATTTGCTGAGAGCCATGACGATGGCATACGCCTCCTTTTCACGGGGCGTCCACGTCCGTCTCTGGCCTTCCGCCAGGACTCGGCTCCAGAAGGCCACGGGCACGTGCCTCCCGTCGTCAAGCACTTGCTCCAACACAGCGCCAATGGCGTAGTCGGAAGCGTCGGTGCGCAGGACGAACCCTCGGTCGGGATCCACGAGGTGCAGACCCACTGCGGATAGCAGCGCCTGCTTCATCCCCTCAAAGGCACGGTCGGACTCAGCATCCCAGACCAGAGCCTTCTTGGACCCCTTCTTGGTCTCCTCTCGGTTGCCCTTGAGCATGGTTTTCATGGGGGCTGCATACTCGGCATACATTTTGATATACCCCGAGTAGTAGTTGCAGAACCCCAGATACGCCCGTAGCTCAGAGACCGTCTTGGGCTTTTCCCAGTGCTCGATCGCGGCCACCTTGCCAGGTATGGGCTTTCGCTGCCCGTTCCCAACTACGTGGCCAGCGAAGACCACCTCGCTTACCGCAATGGTGGCCTTGTCACTGCTGCCCGTGAGTTTGTGACGAACCAGAAGGTTGAGCACTCGAGTGACGTCCCTTTCATGTGCCTCCAGGAGCTCCTCGTAGCTCATACTGGGGTCCCCGGACGCGATGATCACGTCGTCCACGAAGGGGTCCGCACAGTCGCGCACCGGCTCAAGCAGGTTCCCCAGCATCCGCTGAAAAGCCGCATTGCCGTTGGTAACGCCCATAGGCATCACCTTCCACTGGAGAGGTCCAAGTGGGGTGCTCATGGCTGTGCAGGCACGGGACTCTTCGGCGAGAGGCATCTGATGATAACCATGTCTCAGGTCAATCACCGTGAAGATCCTCCGCCGGTGTTGTTTCTGCAGCATATCCTCAATGAGGGGCAGCGTAAAGCTGTCGTGCTGCGTTTGGGCGTTTAGGCCGCGGTAGTCGACCACGAGCCGCCACTCACCCGCAACCTTCTTGGGGACGACGAAGCACGGAGAGGCCCATTCGGAGTGGCACGGCTCAAGCCAGCCTCTCTGGATGAAGTCACGGAGGATCTTCTCCATGGCCTCTTTCCTCTCGCCCCTCAGGGCAAACTCCCGGTGCCGATACACACGGGGGTCCTGCTTCAGTCGTATCTTGGCCTAGCCATACGGTCCACGCACCGGTGGAGGAAACACAGGCTTTCCGCTGAAGAAGGTATCACCATACTTCTGCTTCAGCCTGGCCCTCAATGCCTGGATCTTGGGGCAGTCATCGGACTCCGCCTTGGCTTTTCCGGGCACTTGAACCACGGAGCTTACTTGAGGGGTAGCTACTCCGCTCGTTTTCGGCTCACGCGGTCTTCCCAGGTGGCCCAAAGGGCCATCTCTGGTCTTGCCTCGGAATAGATCGCCGTAGGTGGGTGGGTTACCCCCGATTGGCTCGTCCTGGCTGGATAGGTGGTCCAGCACCCTCTGCACGAAGGTGTTCCCGTCATAGGAACCAGAGACGATCGAGTCCACTTCCCACCAGGCTTTGTCCTGGCCTGTGCCCTCACGCTGGTTTCCCCAGTCGTGAAAGGGCTGATCCATATACCCCTGAACCAGATCCCACTCCTCTTCAGTGAGGGGGTCTTCCGAATCCGATTCTTCGATGTCAACAGGGGGAACCGCAAAGCATTGCCGCCAGGGCTCTGCTATGATGCGGTTGACACACACGAAGTCTGTGGCGTCGGCCTGATCAAGGCCCCCATCCACATAGTGGAATTCTGTTGGCCATCTCTGGGGTGGCATGGGCTGTCCCTTAGCGTCCTGATAGACACTCTCTCCAGCCCCTAGGACGACCTTGTTCAAGGTCATGTTGGTCAATGAGGCTACCCAATGTCGGGTACTTTCCTCCTCGGTGCATCCCATAGGAACAACCAGCACTGCCTTGGAGCGGTCTTTGCGAATCTTCGCTTTCGCTCTTGGAATGTCCCAACGGGGGCAATGGATCCACATCAAGCCCTGATGCGGACCCCAGTGCTTCTTCCACGCAGAGTCCTGGGCGCTCCAGTACTTCTCACAAACCCGAAGATGGGCGGAGGTTCCTGAAGAGAACGCATCCAGGGCCAGATCCGAAGCTCCCAAGTCCGCGACAACTGGGCTCGCCACTTCCGGCCTTACGCCGTACTCCTGGTTTGCAGGACCAGTTGGCTCAGTGTCCAGCGCGGCCACTTCGAGCCGATTGCGTTCGGGGTGGATCCATTGGCATTCCACATGGTGCTCAGGTGACGAAAGCCACGAGAGTTGGTCGTCCTGGTATAGGGTCATGGAGGCCTGGGCCGGGAGAACGCCGCAGTCCGTCTCCATCATGAAGTCGTACCCAACGATCATGTCCCAGTCCATCTCGGCCTCGTAGAAGCGACCGTGCAGGAGGATTTCCTTGCCGAGGTCTGGGCGGCTCAGCTCACGATGGTTCACGAACTGCAGCCCAATGGCCGCTTCCTTCGTGCCTCCCACCATGTACTGGCCGTTCGCCACCTTCAGCCTGACAGGTTTCCGACTGTCGGTCAGACACTCTGGCGGAAGTAGGCCAGCCTTGACCAAGCTGACCTGAGCGCCCGTGTCAACGAACACGTCGAAAACCTTTTCCACTTCCCCGCATAGGGCACGGACCTTAAGATGCAACTGCCGCTCGCGACCGACACGGCGCACGGCGTGCAAACTCAGGATCTCCGGCCGTTCCAGAAGCTCAACAAGCGACTGGTGCAGGTCGTGGACAATGGGCTCAGGCTGCCCATCTGCAGCATCCAGCTGCGGTCCGGGTGATCCTCTGATACTCTCGGATAGATCCTGTAGTGCATCAAACACATTCTTGGTCGCGAAGGACGGACGGGTGCAAGGGTTCGTGCCTTCACTTGCCCTCACCCCGCCTCCGCGACTGGGTGCTAGACCGGGCCTTCCGCCCCCGGCAGTCCCTTTGTGCTTATCGACTCCCGACTGGCATGGTTCGGCGCTTCCCGCGTCACCATCCTACGACCGCCCTAGCTGGGGCCCTTCGCTGCAGGGGCTCCGCTAGGGGGCGTCGGTTGTGGAAGAGGGGGTGTTCTCCTCCGCATCAACCTCGTTGACGCCCTTCTTCTTTCCACCTTTCTTACCCTTCTTGTCCTTGTCCTTGTTTTGGTCATTCTGGTTGTTCTCCTTGTTCTTGTTGTCCGACCTGGGGACCCAGTTCCTCTTGATCTCCTGGATCTCCTTGGCCAACTCGGTCCCCTGCGACACCAGCTTGGAGAGCTCGTCCCTGTCCACCTCCACCTTGGCTTCCCGGATACCCGCGGGCGCACGCTTCTTCGACCCGTGCGCCTTCTTGTAAGCCTCCGTGTCGGCCTTGTGGACGGGGCATGTTCGGTGGTCATGGTTGAAGCCTCGCTTCCTCCCATAACACACGAAACAGCCCTGAGGGTGAGCTCGTATGAACTCCCCAAAGGACAGCGGAGGGTCGCCAATGCGGCGAGGGTCCCTCTTCTCCTGCTTCCTCCAACCCTGCTGCAGGGGCTTCCAGTTTCCCGGTTTGCTCCCCGCGCTCAGGTTCCTGGCCACGAAGGCACACACGGCCACTTCGGCGGGCTCATCGTCGTCGTCATCGTCGACGAGAGTCTCATCGCCGCCGGCTCCCGCTGGGTCCATGGCAGCTTCCCCGCCAGGTCCCTCGCCAACGTAGTTGACGTCGCGGTCGCCGGGCCTCAACCCGCGGGTGTGGTGGAGGTTTCGGTACTCCTTGAGTACTTCCTCGCCAACCCACTCCAGGATCTCGTCCCAGCTCATCCGCGCCGGGATGGCCTGCAGACGGATGGTCTGGCCGCTCAGCTCACACTCGTCAAGGCGCCACATCGCGGTCTTCTCGCGATCGCCCGAGACGGTGATGAGGAGAGCGTTCCGCAGGGAGTGCCGTTTGACATCCCGGGCCACGTTCTTCTTCGCCCAAGCCACCACGTTCGTATGATACTCTTTGGGGTGCATCATCTTGACCGTGTGGTTGGACTTGGCCCGCTTGGATTACTCCTTGGTGACCCTCTTGATCCATGCTTCCGGCAGCATGGAGAGCAGGCGAGCCTGCTCGTCACCCTCGTTCCAATCCTCCACGTTGCGGCGGAAGAGGGTGTATTTCCCTCGGAAGTCACGCCAGTCCCGTAGGCGGATCTCCTGTCCATCATGCTCAAGCTTGATGGACTTCCACCGCTTGGCAGCCACCTGCGGAGCGTCCACCCGCTCCTGCTCGTTGAGCCACTTCTTGGCTTCCTTGAGGGTCTTGATTCTCCCCTTCTTGGTCGCCACGAAGTATAGCTCTCCGAGCACTTCCGGCAGGCGGTACCTGAACCGTCTGAAGACATATCTCTCCGCATCCGCGGGAGGCAGGTCTTCAGTGACGGTCAGCCCCCAATCGTCCAGCTTCTCCAAGAAGCGGTCGAGGTTGAGGGGGTTGCCGTCGTACATGGGGGGCTTGATGTCCTTCAAGTCTTCCCACACGGCGGCATCCGCGGCCTTAGAGACCATGAACGCCGGCCGCGAGGTCGACCGAGGTTCCCATCGGCCTCGCCCACGGACTCCCACGGCCGCCACGTCCATCTCCTCCATGGAATCCCTGTGGCTACGCCGCGGTTCCGCCATGTACGCTGAACCTAGATGTTCACGCCGTACTCCTTCCATGTACGCATCCTCATCACGGCGCCGGCGGCTGCGTTCAGCGGCCTCCCGTCGTACACCACGCGGCGGGCTGATGTCGAACTCCTCCAGGTCCAGGTCCAGATCCTCACCTTCGCCGACATCCCACTCCACGTCTCCTCTGGGGACCTCATCCCTGAGTCCACCATAACGTCCACCAGCCATTGGGATTGGCTCCGGGGCTGGTGCGGGGCGCCGGGGGCGTACCGGTGTCCGCGGTGGTGCACGGCGGCTGCGGTACTCCGCGCTGAGCCACTCATCACGCCAATCCTCACTGCCACTGCCGGGCGGCACGCGCTCGTTGCGGCGGCCCGGGCTGTGGTGAGAGGGGGCGGTGAGAGAGGGGGCACTGGCGCTGGGGCGACTCCTGGGGGCTCCGCCGGGGGCGTGGGGTCTGCCTGGACCTGGTCCGGGTACCCAGCCGTCGTCCGACGAGCCAGACTCCAGGGGCGGGTGGTCGCTGCTGACCCTCCCACGGGCTTCCAGCGCGTCCAGCCTCTGCTGCAGGCCGCTGATGACCGTGTTCAGCTGCCTGGTCTCGGCCCTGGCGATGTCCAGCTCTTTCTGCGCGCGCGCGGCGACCCTGGAGATGCTAGCCATCTCGCCCTTGCCCGTGTCTACCTCCAGCTCGAGCAACTGGACTCTCCTGCGGAGGTAGACACTCCACCGCCAGGTGGTATCCGGGTCGCAGTTCCCTGGTGGGTCGTCGGGGTCCCCAGGGGGTCCTCCAGGAGGGCCTCCGCCGGGTCCGCCCGGTCCAGGGGGTCCTCCCCCGCCCGGTGGTCCGCCTCCAGGGGGTCCACTTGGTGGGCGTCCTCCAGGGGGTCCTGATGGTCCTCCGCCAGGGGGTCCCGGTGGGTCTCCGCCGGGTCGCCTCGGTGGGTCCGAGGATGGGCGCTTCTTCGTGATGCCAAAGTCCATGTCGTCATCCTCGTCCATGTCGCCCCACATGGGCGTCTCGGTCTCGGAAGTCTCCGAGCTCCGGTAGGGAGGAGGGAGATCCTCATCCTCACCTTCCGGTTCCATGGGGACGTCTCCGCCTCCTCCGCCCGTCCAACCCACCACTTGGCGATGTCGGCGGCCTCGTTCATCCCCGTCACTGGCGGTGAAGAAGGGGTCACTGTCGTGGGGGTGTCCACCCGCTGGCCTCCGCGGCCTCTCGGGGGTCTTCCCCTTGCCCTTCCTCCGTCGATGGGCGGTGGGGCCACTGCTCCCACTGCTGCCCGTGTCGGCCTCGTCCAGCGTCATCTTGGAGGAGGCGTCCCCTTCGAAAAGCTTTCGAATGGTCTCCACACGTGATCCTCCCGGGGGAGTCTCGCGGCGGAGTTTGGCCTCTGCTTCCTCCATTGCGGCGGCGTGGCTGCGGCAGCTCGCGCTTCAGCTTCCTCCCGGGCGCGAGCCGCTTCGGCTTCCCGGGCCCGCTGCAGCCGAGCCTTCTCCGCTTCCAACGTCGCCAGCTCCGCCTCCGTCTTGGCCCTCTCCTCAGCGACCTTCCGTCGCGCGGCCTCGATGGCGTCCTTCTTGGCGGCGTCCGCCTGGGCCTTAGCCGTCGCTTCGGCGTGGGCCCTTTCCTCCGCCTCCTTCTTTGCCCTCCCTTGGGCAAGCGCCTCTTCCAGCGCCTTCACCTCGGCCTCCTTGCAGGCAATGGCCTCCTGCGTCCGGCGGGCTTCCTCGTCGGTTGCCCTGATCCGGGCAGCCACTGCCTCATGGGCGGCCGCAGCCGTGAGACCGGCCGCGATGGCTGCCACTTTCGAGGCGTGGTAGTCCATGCCTCTGCCCCACTCGGTGGCCTCCTCATGGGCGATGCCGACGGCGTCCTCAACGGCAGCGTTCCGCTGCGTGGCCCGTTGCCGGGCAACCCGAAGGTTGCAGGGCACCCCACAGACGTGCTCACAGGCGCGCGCCACGTCCCTTTGGGCGGGAGCGGCGCTGCTGCTGGAGCTGGCCTGGTCGGCCGGCATCCTCACGCGGTGGGCCGACTCCACGTCGCTGCTGGGGCCTGCTGGGGCCTGCTGGGGCCCCAGGAGCAGCGGACGGGGCTTGGCCCTGGTCTGCTTGGCGACTTCCATGAAGTCACCAAGGGTGGCGTGGCCGGGGTGGTGACCACCATTGGCCCGTTGGGGACTGGGGGCTGGGGTTCCGCCCTTGGCGCCTTGGGCGGCTTCGGCGGCCAGGGACTCCTGGTACTCCCGCCACTTCCGGTCCCGCTTCCTGTCCCCGGCGGACCGCTTCTCCTTCCCCGGAGAGGCGCTGCTGCTGCCCTGCAGCCTGCGCTCGCTCCCCGGTTCCGGGAAGTTCTTTTCGATCATGTCCCACATGGAGACATTGATCGAGGCGCCCGACGGGGCGGAGCCCTTCGCCGGGCCTGTCCGGCCGGGTCCAGGTCCTCCAGCGCTTGCGGCAGAAGCGGTACTCGTACCCTTCCGCCCGCAGCCACTCCTCCACTGCCCGCAGGCGGTCCTCCCCCATGTCCTCGCGGAGCTCGAAGCTCCCGGGCATGCCGCCTTCGCACTGGGGGTGGCTGTGGCGGTAGTGCTGGTCCCAAACCAACCCACGCAGCAGGCGTGCCGCATGGGGGTGGGGCCGCGGCCACGTCCTGCCCGCTTCCTGCCAGTTTACCATGGCAGCGGGGGGCGTAGTTGGTCTTGAGGTCCTTGGTGGTCACTCGTTGCGCTCAACGAACTGGTTCTGTTGGTTTTTGTTGAGGCGGGTGATGCAGCACCCGACTGGGTGTGCGGCCCGTGCTGGTCAGCCGGTGGTTGTGGAGGTGGTTGACGCGGCCTTGCTGGTCGGCCGATGGGACTCGCTGATGAAGGAGTCCTGGTCTGTCCACTTCCTTCACGGTCGCAGCGCGGTCAGGGCGATGCACTGGACGGCGCTGCGGGCTCCGTGACGAACTCGGCGCTGTCGCTGGGCGGCGCTGCGAGCTGCTGCGCTGCGCTGCGGGCTGCTGCGCTGCGCTGCGAGCTGCGAGCTGCGAGCGGCTGCGCCGCGCTGCTCGGGGTTGGTGGCCCCGAGTGGCACGCGAGGGCTGGGTAACCCCGCGGCGGTGAAACGCTTTTGACGCGTTCCCGTGGGGGGCCGGCCACGGGACGCTGCGGTGGACACGCGCAAGTGAGCAGGCAGGCAAAGCACTACGCTCACAAGGGCATCAATGCGCTCATGTCATGTGACAAAGCGTTTCAGGATCCTTGCCACTCTGCAACAAGGGAACGAAAGTATGTACAGCAGCACATCAGGATATGTACACATGGGGTTGAGACTGGACTGGGGTAAGGGCATCACAGGACAATAGACACTCAGTCCTAACTCTGTTCAAACTCGTATCCCAATCCCAGGTCCGACCCTTGCAGTGGCTGGTGGGGGCGGGGGCTCAAACACAACCCATGCCCTGCTCAGTTCGGACCCTGAAACCCTGCCCATAAGGGAGGTGTCCCGCCCAGCCACAGGTGAGTTCCTGGCAAGCAAGCAGCTCCAAGGCCAACCAACAGTGACTCCCTATGCTCCCTGAACAGCAGGTCACAACTCCACTCTGAGCCAGAAATATGGCCCCGCCATTATCGCCCAGGAGTTGGTAGCTGAAAATGGGCTGTTTCAGCCCAAACTGAAATTAGCTCAAAAATCTCTAAAATTGACCACTCGTCCGGACCCGCCAGAGGTAGGGACGAGGCAACTGACCCTATGCCTTTCGAGTACGAACTCCCTGGAATCTCCACCCAACTTGTTCCCTCTGAGATCCCGGCATCAGGGCACCACGGATTCGTCAAGTGGGGTCATGATGCCAAAATCACCAAAATTGGCGTCATTCCCACGCGTGGCTCGCCCGGCCAGGGCAAGGCCAATGGCTCACAGGTTAGGAGGCAGGACCTAGGACTTATATCTGAGTGTACAACTTGGATTTAGGTTCGGGCTCCCTATGGACTTAGAGAAATGGGGCTGCCAATTGACCACACGGAAGGGGGAAATTGGGGTCCCAAAATGGGGTCATTTTGGCTGCCTGAAATGAGCCAAAATTCGGGGTGCTCCCAATAGTATATCTCCACGCCGGCTTGGAGATCTGATCTGCCATTCCATACGCGATCCACCGGGAGTTCAACGGAGACTTCCATGCCCTTGACTCTCAAAGATCTCCATGCCACTCGGCGCGGTGCCAATCCCAATTGGGTCCACAAATGCCAAAATGGCAAAATTGCCCACACTCACTTTGGGCTAGCGCCTTAACGAAGGTTGCTCCGCTTCGCCCACGTGGTGTGTGAACCATGGGGACCAATATACATAACACCCATGTCATATATGGTCCATTGGTCCATGCGTCCGGCGTGCACGGGTGGGCTCAACATAGTGCACGGCGGGCAGCAAAAGTGGAAAATTGCTCAAAATGGTCAAAAATGCGCACACTCATGGTTGGGGCAAATGAGGCACATGCCCGACTTGGACCGGAGTGTGCCATAGGATTGGTATCAAGTCATATGTGTCCAACATATCTTTTTGGCGTCGCCCAACTCCTCCGGTTTTGGGAATGGCAGGGTCGCCAAGTGAGCCCATGATTTGGGATAGTCCCAAATCGCCAACATGGCGGCCACGGTATGCCAAGCCCAAGAGGAGCTATTCGCCGGGTCCAAGATATGTGGGGCACCGAAGTTTGTACCCTCATTACATACTTGGGTCATGATGTCAATTGAGTGCAACGTTGAGTTACACGGTCGCCACTTGACATCATGACGGGCCCAAAACGGCAAAATTGGCACAAAGACACACAAAAGTGCATTGAAAGGTGCACAATTATATTATAATATCTTCGGCTTGGATCGTGCAATCAAGTAATCCTTCTAAACATAGTGACTTGACACCAATGACCTTCGATCCCACATATGTGCTCCACTTGGGGCGCCTTGAAAGGTTACGAGCGCTACTTCCCAAGTGGGCACATGAAAATATGGAAAATTGCAAAACACACACCTTGCTCCCAACGCATCGCTTCGGGATCACCACACAAGCTTCCCTTCACGAAGGTTAGGCTTGCAATTGATCGTGGGGAGTATGGAGAAGGGGCTTGCACAATATGAGGTCCATTGGCGGGCTTGGCTTGGAGCGATGGACCCGCCAAATGGGCACGCAACACAACACAAGGCACATACTCCATATTGCCCAAAAAGGTAGCTCCCCCCACGATATGTCATGCCCCTCCAAGGGCATAACTTTGTGTCAATCGCTCATAGGAACTCAAGGAGAGTTCCTATGCAACACCAACACTCGCGCGCTACACTCGAAAGTTATCTTAACGCACGCCATATCATGGCCATAGAGTTACAACGCAAACTCTACCCTCTTGACCAGGATCCATTACACTAGCGCGCACGTGTGGAGACGCAAGGCATATGATGCTTCCTAAATTACGTCGGGAGTATTGTGAATACATCCCACTTTTTCTTATTGTCATTCCTCGCAAGCAACACGAGATATGACCTTCACAAGTGGCCTCACGAATCAACTTTGTTTTGCCCATATCTTTAAGACAAATGGAGGGCAGGATAAAGGGAAAGTTGATTCGTGCATAGGGAAGCACGTAGGTCCACTCGAAAGAGGTCAAATCAAGTGCGGGGATGTCGAAGTCGAAAATCGGATTTCGACATCCTGAAAAATTCGGATTAAGGTTGCGAGTGTAAGATGTGAAAATTGCGGAAGCATCCATGCAGTTCCTGAAGACTTTGGAGCCTTCGTGACGGATTGCGTTAAAATTTCCATTAATAACAGTTAAACTGGCGGTTACGGTAAAGTCGCGATCCAACCGCCAGCAGTCAAAACAGTGAATATCAGAACGGAAGCGTAAAAATTGACGGAAACAATATGAAATTAAACCCTGTTGATTCCTGATGTTCTGATATATAAATCTCCGCTGGCGGTGCATCGGTCGCCGATGCAGGGCTTTACGGCACGGAACACGCTCCCGCCGGGCTCGCAGAGGGCGTCAACGGGCGCCTTCTGTACATGGGGTTAGTGGACCGGAGACCGGTCTTCCCTTCCGTACATAGGGTTAGTGGACCGGAGACCGGTTGTATGCCCTGCCCTAGCCATGGGGTTCGGGGTACCGCTTCAGTGCTTCGTCACTTACGAGGTCTTCTTTGGCTTTTGCTGGTTGTAGAAGTCGTCATTCTTCGGCCAGTGGATGGTTTAAGTGCCCAGGTTTATGCCAAAGTTCATATTTATGGGGGGCGTCGCCCTATTTGCACTCCGGCGTGTGGTTGTGGTGCGCATCGATGGCGGAGAAAGCCTTCTCGCAGAAGCTCCTTCTGTTGCCTTGTGCCGGGAACAACAAGGGAATGGTTGCAAAGTGATGGTGCTTTCCTCTTCTGTGGGTGTGGGCATTGCCATCTGCGAAAGCGCCTTCCCCATCATGTACGGCTTGCGCTTTGACGGTGTAGACGGAGACCAAGGAGCAAAGCATTAACGCGGCACCATCGGTGGAGGACTGTCTTGATGTCTTGGCTTTTACTGATCATTCTTGCGGTTGCTTTGGCGGCTACCATGGTGCAGTGGGCGGCTGTTGTGGCTTCTTCTTTGAACCATACTATGCATGCTTTGAATGGGAATGGCCCTGGCAAAGGAAGGCCAAGCAAGATTGGAAAGGCCGAGTGTTTGGTGGCTGCGCAAAAGTATAAATGTGAATGGCTTGGCGTTGTAAGTGACGGGGATGTAGTGAACGATGCTGACAAAATTCGTTATAGGGGTGTGGCAATGCGTTGGCAGTGTGGAGGTTGTGGACATGCGTTTGACCAGGAGTATCGTCATTTTTGTGAGCGTGGTCCCGAGGCACATTCGTGTGGCTCACAGAACAAAGACTTCACGTGTAGCTCCTGTGGGCGTTCGTACAAGGATGAACGTAGTCTTGCGCGGCATCAACGTGAAAGTCAATGCAGCGAACCCGCAGCCATTGACATTATGGAAAACAAGCGTCGTGCACGAGCGGCTGGAAGGAATGAAGACAAGCGGCGCGCGGGAGAGATTGGGGGCAAAGGAGGTAGCAAAGAGGACAAGTGGCGTGCAGGGGAGGCAGGAAGTAAGGAAGACAAGCAGCGTGCAGGAGAGATTGGCGGCAAAGGGGGTAGCAAAGAGGACAAGCGGCGTGCAGGAGAGGCAGGAAGCAAGGAAGACAAGCAGAGTGCAGGAGAGGCAGGAAGCAAGGAAGACAAGCGGCGTGCAGGAGAGATTGGGGGCAAAGGAGCTAGCAAAGAGGACAAGCGGCGTGCAGGAGAGGCAGGAAGTAAGGAAGACAAGCAGCGTGCAGGACATATCGGGGGCAAAGGAGGTAGCAAACAAGACAAGCGGCGTGCAGGAGAGACCGGAAGCAAGGAAGACAAGCGGCGTGCAGGAGAGACTGGAAGCAAGGAAGACAAGCGGCGTGCAGGAGAGGCAGGAAGCAAGGAGGACAAGCGGTATGCAGGAGAGGCAGGAAGCAAGGAAGACAAGCGGCGTGCAGGAGAAACAGGCCGTTTGTCACGTGCGCTGAATTATGCAAGACAGAAGATTGTAGGTACCGCTTCCACAGCCGTTAAGTATCTTTGGATGAACCACAGGGAGCGTGAGGGTGGAGCGTATCATTTGGATGATGAGGAGGATGCAGTGCTGTGTAGCAAACAAAAACCCTGCGCTGACGAGTTCAAGGGCAACTTGGTTGGAACGTCCTTATCATCCACGGTCCGAAGCTTCTGGGAGCAAGATGGCCATGATGGTTTTACACCATTTGAGGAGGAGGACCTTGTTGATGCAGAGTTAGTGGCAAAACTTGTGAAAGAGATTGAGAATGAAAAGGTGTCACCCGAGGAAATGATGTCGCTAGCACGAGAATGGTTTGCAAAGGTTGGGCATTGTGAAGATGTAAAAAGTTGTGGTTGTTGTGGTATACGCGATTTTCATCAAGTCAAAGAAGTTTCTTTGGAGGATTTGAAGCTCTTGGAGCTGAGCGCACATGACGCCACTCGGTATCGGAACACACCGGCGCAATTTCGCAAGTACTTTTGTGTACATGAACATGGTGGCCAACTGTTCTGGCTCATTCCAGAGTTGGTGGACGAAGAAGTTGTGCCCATTTGCGTAAGTTGTCATAGACAGCTTTTTAGCAAGAAGAAGCGGCCATGCATGCCTCCTCATTCCATTGCGGCTGGCAAGCATTTTGGGCGCTTGGGTGATCTACCTGCATTGACGGACATGGAGGAACGCATGCTCGCTCGAGTTCGAACCACTGTGAATACTGTGAAGCTTGTGTCTACCACTAGTGGTGCTGCTTCACAATGGGGTATTCGAGGACACACCATATCCATTCCACATGAGGGACCCGAGGTTCTTGCATCTCGGTTTACCTGATGTCAAGGCGTTGACGGGTACGAAGGTCATATTTGTGGGAAAGCAAACGGAGTTGGATGATGTTCGTCGCAACCCCAAGACAAGGCAGCAAGTTGAACGGGTCTTTCAACCGCGTTGGGACGCCTTGGTGCAGTGGTTACGCGTGTTGAAGGCGGTAAACTCGTTGTATGCAAACATTGGTATTGATGAGATCGAGCCCGTAGAGGCTTCCGAGTACATGAACAATTTGTTCGATTCCATATCCGTTGGTGAGCACCCGGACGTGGTGGCTAGCGAACGGATGTCGGGTGTTGACATTGCCAAACCCGAGCGTACCGAGGAAGCTGCAGTTTTCGATGCCGTGATGTTGTCGGATGGGAGCTTGGTGGGTCGCGATGGTGATGACTGCACCCAAGTTTTGCAGTCCATCAAGGAGCTGTTGGCTGATAAGCGAAACACCGTTGTAGGCCGAGAGGCACGCGCGGTGAATGAGTTCACAGCGAATGATCGCTTGCTTCATTTGTCATTCCCAACACTCTTCATGTTTGGGGTTGGCATAACACGCTGCTATGGCCTTGGTGTGGATGATACTCGTCATTTGCTGCTCCAGCATGACAACCGCATTGCAGAAAATCGTGATTTTTGCCTTGTACTATTCAATCAAAAGTTTCGGCAACCTGCGCTACGCACCGTGTCTGACTCCGTGTATTCCAATCCAGAAAAACTCAAAGCCTTTGAGAAGGCAATGAATAGTCGGACATTGGATAAGAATTTGGCAGAGGCACATGCTAATCCACGCGGAGCTACAGCACAACGGCTTGTCGGGCAATTCTTGCCGTTATTGAGAAGTTGTCATGCTGCCGTGCCCTTTAGTACCTCTGAGCGATATGCAGTGATGGGCAAGATGAACAGTCTATTGTTGTTCTTTGGAATGGCAACGTTGTTTTTCACCGTGGCTCCCAATGACATTGATAATCAGTTGGTCGTACATTTGTCAATTGGAGGCTCTAGTGCACAGGTCCCACTGCCCGGTGTGTCGCAGCGTTTCGCATCATTGGCAAGGAATCCGGTGGCTGCGGCACGCATATTTGAACGCCAAGTGCGCGCCTTTTTGGAAGTACTTCTTGGATTACCTTCGGCAAGCGTAACGCGGAAGGATCGTCCTGTATGTACGCGCAGGAAAGGCCTATTTGGTACTTGTGTTGCGCATTGCACTTGCTACGAGTGTCAAGGTCGTGGAAGTTTGCATTTTCACGGGCTGTTTTGGGGTGGAATACCACCTTGGCTCTTGGATATGGTGCAGGGGAACGGTGATCTAATTCGTGCCGTGGCCGCGGTATTGGACCAGCAGATTTGTGCTTCGTTGGATGCTGAATTGCATGATGCATGGCAGCACCGCACCCGACAAGGAGTGAAAGCACCACGCATGCTGGAGAAGCAACAGCTACTTGGACACTTACCCGATGACCCGCGGGCGGCAGCGAAAATTATAGAGCAATTTAGCGATGAAGTGTTTGGCCATTTGTACATTCATCGGTGTTTGATCTCCAGTTGCGGCAAGCCTCCCGGAGGAAAATGTGGGTGTCGATTTGCACTGCCACGTGCGGCGGGGGAGTACTACAGTGAGACACGTCCATACTTCTTCGTTGCACGCAAAGGAACCGGAAATCGTTACACCATTGAGGTATACAAGGCGGAAGAAGAATTTGACCGACATGAGGAGTCCGTTGCATGGGTACTTGTTGTATGAGAGCTCAAACGACCGGATCCGCGAGATGAGCGTGTTGTTGAGGGCAACAAGCTTATGGCCTATCTATTCGCGAGCAACACCAACGTACAACATCTTGGTGGTGAAGATGTATTGATTGCGGTCGCCAAGTACGTGGTTGGTTATTGCAGCAAGAATCCGGTGCAGGTGGCAAACGTAATGAGTACCATTCGGCAGGTATCTCGGGAAGTCAAGGACATGGAAAGAGGTGCAAGCAACATGAAGGACGAAAGAACCTTCCTCCTCAAGCGCATTATGAATTCCTTGGACAAGAAAGTCGAGTTCAGTGCACAGATGGCGGCCATATCTTTCTTCGGTTACCCATCTTGGCATTGTTGTCACAAGTTTACCGTATTCCATCCTTGGGGGCTCATTGCTGCATTGCCAACTATGTTCTCCCACATTGAAGGCCTTGTCCCAGATGATCCTGCGACGTGCAGTGATGACGAGTATGAGGAGGATGGCACTGATAGTAACGAATCAAATGTCGTTGCCAACAATGAAGCCAATACCAATGAGCTTCATGACGATAGTTTGCCCGAAGAGCTATTAGACAATGATGAAGAAGATGGTGAATCTAAGGCAGGGTCAGTTGCGTCCGACGATGTCGAGTTTGAAGCCCTAGAAGCATCGTTTGTTTCTGGTGAGCTTAATGGGTTGACCATGAGTGCCATGCAACAAGATCTTGAAGCACCTTGTCACTCCCAACTTTACACAATTGGCAGTGGTGACACCATACAACAAATTGCTGTATCGCCGGCATTGCATTACGCTTGTCGTGGAACACGCCTACGGCGATTGTGTGCGTTGGAATACGCTTGTTTAATTAAGGTGGAACACCACCCTGCACGAGCCGCACCATCACAAGGAGATGACGATGGCCGTCCGGAAAATGCAAGCTTCGATTTTCATCCGCGTCACATTTTGTGCGAGGATGATTATGTGCAGTACTTGGTATCTCAATCACAGTGCCCGATCTTTGCTGGAAAGAAATTGCCCGTCTATCCCGGTGACGATGGAAGCGTGAAGCTCAAAAAGAATTGGGCTACATTTGTGATGTGTGCTTTTGTTCCCTGGGATATTGAATGCCGTCCAAAGCTGACGTGGAGTGCATATGTTGAATGGGCTACCCATTGTCGAAGCGAGCATGCCAGCTATTTGGAGCGCAGCCGATTTGCCATGGTGAAGAGGATTATTCGTCATGGTCAATATGAACGTCTCCAAAAAACTATTTTCGATCAAGTGCGGAAGCGAAATCGCAAGCCTTGGGGAGTCCGCCATGCTTTGGACGAGCAGTTCGATTTTGAGAAGGAGATGCAGGAGGTGAATGACCTCAAAAAAGACGGCCAAAATACGCGGTTTGTCGAAGCCGTTGAGGATATTCAGGATGCCATAAATTGTGCACAGGCGGAGGAAAAACAAGAAGACAATGCAAAAGACTTCGACGGCATTTGTGCATCTCTTCGAGGGTTTCTTCCGGACCATCCCGCAACCAGCAGTGCACTATCCTATGATATCAATTTCGTGCATGACCTTAATGACCACGGACAATACGAGAGCGGTGATGACATTTATGCACATGCGCAACGCATTGCCGATGCTATCAAGCGTGAGGATGAAGCTCTTGGGGATTCTTCTTCCTTTGTGCCTGCCGCAGCAAGTCCCACAATTGACAAGGGTGACCCATCACAAGAAGCAATCCTACAAACCATCATTGATTAGGTCCATTTGGATGCACGCTCAGACCATTCTTGCAGACCGGTGGCACCCCTGCTGTTCGTGCATGCTGGTGGAGGAACCGGGAAAAGTTGCATGGCACGTGAAATTTTAAAGCGATTGTGCGGACAATACTGAAACAATGTTGTGAAGTACGCGGCTCCGTCCGGTATCGCTGCGAGCAATCTGAAGAATGGTTCCACTTGTCACCATGGCATGGGTCTCAAAAGTATACGATGCTGACGAGGTGCGTGCCAATGTGGAGCATAAACGAGCAACGTTGGACCGCTTGCGACGTTCTTTTCTTGGATGTAAGGTGGACGAGGTTTCAATGGTCGGCTGTGGAATGCTGAGGGAGATTGATTCACGTTTGCGTGAGATCACCCAGTGTTATGAAGCACCATTCGGAGGATTGTGCATTTTGCTCATGGGTGATTTTGTTCAACTTGAACCCGTGGCACAGCTTCCTTTGTATGGGGTTGTCAAGTGTCAACAAGGAGGACAACACCTTGTCGATCAGGAGGGGCGTGAGCTTTTTGGGTTGTTTCGCGAAGTGTGCCTTACCAGGCAGCACCGCGCAACCGACCCGGAACATGCTCGAGCTGTCACGGCCTTTCGCCAATGGACACCCAAGTGTATGGATGTTCGAAAGAGGTTTTATTCGCGATTAAAGGAGGTCACCCAGAGGGACTTCGCGGACAAGGACGAGGGTTGGGAGGAAGCAACAATTGTGAGTACGGATCAAAAAACGGTGCATGCTGTGAACCAGGTTATGGTGCAACAATATGCAAAGCGCACGGGGGTTCCGGTGGTGGCTTGGCGCTTACCAATGGCTGGTAAGTATGAACGACGCTTTGGTGAACAGTCCGAGTTTTTGTATGGTACTGTCAAGGACATGACTGTGTTCTTTGCCCAGGGGGCACCTTGCTCGTTGACAGCAAATTTGCGTCCCGAGAAGGGGCTGTCAAATGGTACTCAAGCTACGTTGCATTCCCTCCTTCTAAGTCCGAACGAGCCCTCCTCTCGTGCTGATGAGATTCGTGATGCAGCACCAGGCCAAGTCATTTACCTTGAACATCCACCTTTCTGTGTGACTGCTGCAGTGCCACGCAGCACTACGACCGCTGATGGTATGGAGGGGAGCAATGAGCATACTGTTCTTATTCCTTTGATGCCAATGGCACGCAAGATTGACGTTCATCGCTACATTAGTGTTCGCAACAAGAAGGGGAAGGCAGCCATCATGACTTCTGCTCATCCTTTCCAACTCACTTTTGGATGTACATACCACGGAATTCAATTTCGATCAATGGAGAAAATTATCCTTTGTGTGGACCAGAAGTGTCGACCGGCTCTTACGTACAATGCCCTATACGTCGGAATTTCTCGAGTACATGAGGGGAAGAATATCCGCGTGTTGCGGCTTCAAGAAGGCTCATCGGGTGATGATTGGAGGCATCGCTTGTTACGTTTGGTTCCAAACGTCATGGTGGTCAAATACATGCTGCATTCGAATGGCTATGATAGGGCACATGCTCACTTGGTTCACCTCTATGCGCAGCATGGGATTGATTACGACCACCCTATCAAGCCACCCCCCAAGAAGAAGGATGACGCGACCCAGAAGTCATTTCCTTGCGCACAAGGCTGTGGCCGTTCCTTTACCGCCCAAGGTTACTTGCGAATGCATCTGCTCAAGTGCAAACATCATAGTGTCCCCGATGATTCACGTAGTCCTGATGGCTCAACGGCGAGACAATTTGACTTGTTGTCGCTGGAAACCTTGGTTATCGAAAACGTGATGTGTGCTGAGCAACAGCCTGAAGGCGACTTCGATGCAGCTGCAGACATTGCAAGAGAGATGCTATATGATGAGGGGCGTGCTCGTTTGGAAAAGAAGGGGAAACAACGTGTGCACAAACCCCTGAGTACAAAGTCCAAGGCACTTGCGCCACCTTCTCAAAAGAGCAACCCAAGGCTAACACTCAGTGAGGAGGGCTCTGACATTGCGTTCGACAAGTCGCCTTCCAAACAACGCAAAGCAAGTAAGAAAAAGTGCCTTTCCAATGCTTTGAGGCATACTCTAGTTGTATTAGAGATGCACTGAGCATCCATGCATGGCTATCTTAGTATTGTTCCCACCAAAACTGGTGATAACACATTTTGACCTATGGAACCAAACACCCAATCAGGATATGGAGTGGACCCCTTAATCCCCTTTCAATGTAAAGTAAAACATCTTTTCCAGAGTTGACTCAGCACTGACATATCCAAGGCAGAGCCTATGAATTTATCTATGTTTTTCCATGAATTCTTAGCTATCCTAGTGGTATGCACCCTAGGTGGCTGGGCACCTCTTTTTGAGAGGTCCTGGGTTCAATTCCCGGTCAGCCTAACTAAGTAGGAAGATCCCATGTGACATGGCAGTGACCTCATCGCCACATGCCCTGCCACCTCAGCACATATGGGACCCAAAACAAAGAGTGCACATCTCCTGAGATGGCACTATGGAGAGAGAGTGACCTTGGGGCAGTTTTCTAACTCTTTTCCAAAGCATTTCAGCTATCTTTGTGAATATGCATTCATTTGTGACCTGAGTTGCAGTTTCTGTGAATATCCAATCATCTTTCACTGTTTACACTGCAGCCCTTCATGCTTTGATCCTGAATTCTCTTCTCCTTGCACACTACTGGCTTTGGCTATCCTGGATTGACTTGGATTTACTGTATTTCAACAAACAAAAGCTTTTCATCTCCAAAAACAAGCAGCAGGACACCCTACAGCAACAGCAAGCAGCAGGAGAAGCAAAAACACAGTGCTGAAACCACTATAACCTTTTCTAAGCAACAGAAGTAGAGCCCGTGAGACACAATACGATGGTGTGGTGTCGGCGCTACAAGACCGCATGAAAAAGGAACTCCAAGAGGTTGTTGCCCAAACCGTGGAAGCACGCCACAAGATTGATTGGGAATGTGAACAAGCACACCAAAAATATCTAAGCTTCCATGCCGAAAAATTGGTTGATCGTTCAACACGCATACAAAATGAAACGGTGCGCAAAGAAGTGGAGAGGCCTTAGCACAGGATGAGATGATTCAAGATCAACACGAACAAATCAAAATGTTGACGGAGGCCATGAAACTCCTCATGAACAACCAACGCAACGGCCGGGGCGCTGCAAAAAACGAGCCGAGACGTGGTGGTGGAGGAGACGCCAAACCCAAAAGCAAAACCCCGCCGCCTCGTCGAAGAGCACCACAAACGTCCAACGGATCGTTGGCGTCCAAAAGCAAAGAGAAGGCACCCAAGCCCGCTCCCCGATCGCCAAGTCAATCATCCGCGGGCAAACGAAAAAGGCTGACCACAAGCGGCAAAAAACGTGCAGGAAAGCGACGTGGCAAAGACAATGGAGGCGCACAAAAAGGCAAGAAGCAACAAGGGTAAAGGATGCTCTTAATGCACGCTTGCATGTACAAACATTGCGTGGGGATGTGGTGGATGAGCCACCACCATATTTGAAACTTCTACTCTCATTGGGTCCGAAGTATGTGCCCCACCCACACCCACAACACTTTGTACCACGCCTCATGGTCATTCGCCGCGAGTGTGAAGAATTGGCACGTACATTAGGTTGGTCGGCCTTCTTTGAAAAGAAGAAGCGTGAGGGCCAACATGATGAGCCGGATTTTCGCACGACCCTCCCCTACAAAAAATTGTTTCGACCGAAGGGAACGCCATTACCGTCAAAAGTCATTGAGGCGATCCCGGAGGCATACAATATTGTGGAGGCGGAAGTCAAACGTGCGGAGGACAATAGTCTACTTGCCATTGACTACCTCCGTTCCAAACCGTTGTTTAGACGTGGTATTGCATTCAAATCATCACTTATTGACTCATACCCTCGTGACACATTGGTAGTGGGAGCGGATAAGGACGGTTCGTCGGTATGTATTTCGAAGCAAGCTTACATGCGTGAGGTCACTAACCACATGCAAAGTCAAGTCTACCGCAGACTGGAGGGCGATACAACAACATGGGAAGACAAAGCAAAGACATGGATGCATCATTTGCACTTGCTAATTCGTTCGGTGATACCGATGAGTTTAGAGAAAGTCATTTTGAACTTCCTTGACCAAGCGAAGACTCCCGTGCTTGCCAAGTTTTATTTGTCGTGTAAAACACACAAATCACTCTCCCTCAATAAGAATGGAGGTTGGGCATCTCGCCCATTGGTGGGTTTGTACCGTTGGTGCACCACAAGCGCCTCGATCTTATTATCTATTGGAGGTACGATCTTGCTTAAATGCGACCGCGAACGCGACCCTTTGAGGACTCCCCTTCGTGATACGAGAGATGTTTTGACGAGGTTGCACCACCATGATGTGCAACATTTCACACGCATGTCCACATTGGATTTTTCATCCCTCTACACAACCATTCGGTGGTCGGATGTTTCCCTTGCTTACCGCTATTGGCATCAGTGGTAGAAGCAAGGCGGGCAAAGCATGAGTGTGATGTCCGATGAGGAAGTGGAGTTCATGGATATGTTATTCACACCAATGTCCAATGAAGAATTCACTATGTACAATCCTCTCTTTCCTTTCTCAACTCTTGAGTACTCGCCCGTTTTAACAATTGGGGAATTCCTATTACACATTGTGTTTACACATTGTGTGTTTGAAACCCCCGGACTTGGTGTATATGTGCAATTATCGGGATGGGCGATGGGCACGAATGCCGCACCCACGTGGGCTAATCTTGTACTTTGGGTTTACGAGTGCCGTGTCCCACCCCCATCCTCCCATGTTATGTGTCCTTTTATTGATAACGGTCTTGTCCTCCACCATGCAAAGGTTACTCGCGATGATTTATTACATGTGATGCAACAACTTTATCCCACACACCTGAAAGTGGACTTTGAAGTGTTTAATCGCATGACTAATATTCCCTTTTTGGATTTATTAATTGTTAAGGTGAAGCCATTGGAGACAAGTGTGTTCTTCAAACCAACCCACACATGTTCTTACATTCCTTGGGGTTCTAACACACCACGGCATGTGAAGTTGGGGTGCATTACGGGGGAATGCATTCGCTTTCTTCGTTTATGTTCCCATGAACATTACTTCAACGCATGTTGGGCTAGATTACAAGGAGCTCTAATGCGTCTAGGTTATCCTAAGCACGCATGGCGATTCGCACCAAGACAATGGAGTGACAAGCGGAGGTATGTTCATGACCGTGGCAAAGTGAGTGAGATTGTGCACGCTGTTCGTGTGCCATATCACTCCTCAATGCCCATTCCATGGATGGCGATGTTTTCTCGCATTCGTTATAAGCTATTACCTTCCATACCAAGTTTGCAAGTGCGTGTCACCCTGAAATCGTCCCCTAATTTACGCATTCTATTTCATGCACGGCGAATGCGAGCATTGAGAGATGAGCTCTAAAGCAGGTGCGGCAGTTCGCGAGTTCGTACTTGCGTTTTTGCAGCTGTATGTTAGCTTTTCTGACGTGAAATCTCACGTCCAGTTCATTTTTCTGCTCTATTTTGCGTGATTCGTGTGTTTTTTCTCTGCTGGCAGAGCGTGCGCGCGCTATTTCAACAGCGTGCGCGCACTCGCCACAGTATGCGAAGACACAGAACAGCGGCGATTTCTCAGACACAGGCCAGGCGATTGTTTGAACGCGTACCCACATGAAGTTTTGATGGGGGGGGAATCCATTTTATAATTTTTTCTCCTTGTGACATTGTCAATTCCTAACCCTATACCCATAGGATTGGAATTTTTATTTTGTGTCCCATGTACATCCATGCGTCATGTTGTACACAGGCTGAGGAGGCCTCCTCTCGAGGCGAAACACGTACATTAACACTTTGGAGAAGTGTTGGACTTTTGTTTTATATGCTTTTGCACCGTCATTGAAGAGTTCGAAATTAACTCCGTGGATTTTGCTTTTCCAAAGACGAGGGTGAAAACATCCAAGCCTTTTTTTTTTTCTACAAGTGCAAGGTTACCCGCCGTTAGAGATGCCTAACAACAATCGTGCCAAGTTTGACTTGTCCAAAGTGCCCACTGAGTTGAAAAAGACCACCTTGGAGCACTTATTGACTTATCGCACGTTCAAACAAAAAGAATATGCACACAAGAAGTTACGCCATCAAATGCTGAATGACTTCAAGCCCAAAGAATCTACCTTTCGTGATGGTACTCAACTTGTGAAACACGTGGTCAATGAAGAGTTGCAACGCACTCTCCACCAAAATGAATGCGAGTTGCGCCTACAATTTCATCAAAACGATGTCGATGCCGCCAAAACCGCATCGGACAAGGCGCATCAAGAATTCATGGAGACCGTACGCACACACTTTGAGGAGAAAGACAAGCTCGCTAAGCAGTACAAATTTGGAGACTTCCTACAAGACGATGCGGATGTCCTTATGGCCCTTGACACACAATACGATGGTGTGGTGTCGGCGCTACAAGACCGCATGAAATAGGAACTCCAAGAGGTTGTTTCCCAAACCGTGGAAGCACGCCACAAGATTGATTGGGAATGTGAACAAGCACACCAAAAATATCTAAGCTTCCATGCCAAAAAATTGGTTGATCGTTCAACACACATACAAAATGAAACGGTGCGCAAAGAAGTGGAGAAGGCCTTAGCACAGGATGAGATGATTCAAGATCAACACGAACAAATCAAAATGTTGACGGAGGCCATGAAACTCCTCATGAACAACCAACGCAACGGCCGGGGCGCTGCAAAAAACGAGCCGAGACGTGGTGGTGGAGGAGACGCCAAACCCAAAAGCAAAACCCCGCCGCCTCGTCGAAGAGCATCACAAACGTCCAACGGATCGTCGGGGTCCAAAGGCAAAGAGAAGGCACCCAAGCCTGCTCCCCGATCGCCAAGTCAATCATCCGCGGGCAAACGAAAAAGGCTGACCACAAGCGGCAAAAAACGTGCAGGAAAGCGACGTGGCAAAGACAACAGAGGCGCACAAAAAGGCAAGAAGCAACAAGGGTAAAGGATGCTCTTAATGCACGCTTGCATGTACAAACATTGCGTGGGGATGTGGTGGATGAGCCACCACCATATTTGAAATTTCTACTCTCATTGGGTCCGAAGTATGTGCCCCACCCACACCCACAACACTTTGTACCACGCCTCATGGTCATTCGCCGCGAGTGTGAAGAATTGGCACGTACATTAGGTTGGTCGGCCTTCTTTGAAAAGAAGAAGCGTGAGGGCCAACATGATGAGCCGGATTTTCGCACGACTCTCCCCTACAAAGAATTGTTTCGACCGAAGGGAACGCCATTACCGTCAAAAGTCATTGAGGAGATCCCGGAGGCATACAATATTGTGGAGGCGGAAGTCAAACGTGCGGAGGACAATAGTCTACTTGCCATTGACTACCTCCGTTCCAAACCGTTGTTTAGACGTGGTATTGCATTCAAATCATCACTTATTGACTCATACCTTCGTGACACATTGGTAGTGGGAGCGGATAAGGACGGTTCGTCGGTATGTATTTCGAAGCAAGCTTACATGCGTGAGGTCACTAACCACATGCAAAGTCAAGTCTACCGCAGACTGGAGGGCGATACAACAACATGGGAAGACAAAGCAAAGACATGGATGCATCATTTGCAATTGCTAATTCGTTCGGCGATACCGATGAGTTTAGAGAAAGTCATTTTGAACTTCCTTGACCAAGCGAAGACTCCCGTGCTTGCCAAGTTTTATTTGTCGTGTAAAACACACAAATCACTCTCCCTCAATAAGAATGGAGGTTGGGCATCTCGCCCATTGGTGGGTTTGTACCGTTGGTGCACCACAAGCGCCTCGATCTTATTATCTATTGGAGGTACGATCTTGCTTAAATGCGACCGCGAACGCGACCCTTTGAGGACTCCCCTTCGTGATACGAGAGATGTTTTGACGAGGTTGCACCACCATGATGTGCAACATTTCACACGCATGTCCACATTGGATTTTTCATCCCTCTACACAACCATTCGGTGGTCGGATGTTTCCCTTGCTTACCGCTATTGGCATCAGTGGTACAAGCAAGGCGGGCAAAGCATGAGTGTGATGTCCGATGAGGAAGTGGAGTTCATGGATACGTTATTCACACCAATGTCCAATGAAGAATTCACTATGTACAATCCTCTCTTTCCTTTCTCAACTCTTGAGTACTCGCCCGTTTTAACAATTGGGGAATTCCTATTACACATTGTGTTTACACATTGTGTGTTTGAAACCCCCGGACTTGGTGTATATGTGCAATTATTGGGATGGGCGATGGGCACGAATGCCGCACCCACGTGGGCTAATCTTGTACTTTGGGTTTACGAGTGCCGTGTCCCACCCCCATCCTCCCATGTTATGTGTCCTTTTATTGATGACGGTCTTGTCCTCCACCATGCAAATGTTACTCGCGATGATTTATTACATGTGATGCAACAACTTTATCCCACACACCTGAAAGTGGACTTTGAAGTGTTTAATCGCATGACTAATATTCCCTTTTTGGATTTATTAATTGTTAAGGTGAAGCCATTGGAGACAAGTGTGTTCTTCAAACCAACCGACACATGTTCTTACATTCCTTGGGGTTCTAACACACCACGGCATGTGAAGTTGGGGTGGATTACGGGGGAATGCATTCGCTTTCTTCGTTTATGTTCCCATGAACATTACTTCAACGCATGTTGGGCTAGATTACAAGGAGCTCTAATGCGTCTAGGTTATCCTAAGCACGCATGGCGAATTGCACCAAGACAATGGAGTGACAAGCGGAGGTATGTTCATGACCGTGGCAAAGTGAGTGAGATTGTGCACGCTGTTCGTGTGCCATATCACTCCTCAATGCCCATTCCATGGATGGCGATGTTTTCTCGCATTCGTTATAAGCTATTACCTTCCATACCAAGTTTGCAAGTGCGTGTCACCCTGAAATCGTCCCCTAATTTACGCATTCTATTTCATGCACGGCGAATGCGAGCATTGAGAGATGAGCTCTAAAGCTCGTGCGGCAGTTCGCGAGTTCGTACTTGCGTTTTTGCAGCTGTATGTTAGCTTTTCTGACGTGAAATCTCACGTCCAGTTCATTTGTCTGCTCTTTTTTGCGTGATTCGTGTGTTTTTTCTCTGCTGGCAGAGCGTGCGCGCGCTATTTCATCAGCGTGCGCGCACTGGCCACAGGACGCGAAGACACAGAACAGCGGCGATTTCTCAGACACAGGCCAGGCGATTGTTTGAACGCGTACCCACATGAAGCTTTGATGGGGGGGGAATCCATTTTAGGATTTTCCTCCATGTGACATAGTCAATTCCTAACCCTATACCCATAGGATTGGAATTTTTATTTTGTGTCCCATGTACATCCATGCTTCATGTTGTACACAGGCTGAGGAGGCCTCTTCTGGAGGCGAAACGCGTACATTAACACTTTGGAGAAGTGTTGGACTTTTGTTTTATATGCTTTTGCACCGTCATTGAAGAGTTCGAAATTAACTCCGTGGATTTTGCTTTTCAAAAGACGAGGGTGAAAACATCCAAGGCGATTTTTATTTTCTACAAAAGCAAAAACATAGTGCTGAAACCACTATAAACTTTTCTGGTAGCAAGAGGCAGCCTGTCTCTGCGCACCGGCAGCAACTCCGTGCCATACATCCAGTGCGCCGAGTACGGGCAAATATAAGCAGAAGGGTGAAAGAGGATGGATCCAAGAAAGGAGGACGCCGACGTGAAGACAGCGCCAGCGCCTGAGGCACCGGCAAGGCCAGCACCTGGCGCTGTACCTTCAGCGGAGCCCTTACATGGGCCAGTGGATACGGCTGAGGACTCCCTGGACGGACTCCAGACGGCCTTCGGGGCCCTGTCTGTCGAAGAGGTGGTGGCGCAGCCTGTGAAGAGGAAGAGAGAGAGCGAGAGGGATGCTGGAGACGAAGCAGACGAAGGAGAGGAGCAAGGGCAAGACCTGACGAAAGTCCCTACCTTGGAAGGCGCACCAAGCGCTTCTGGCCTCCACGCATCACCCTCTCATTTAACCACCACACTCCCAGCCGCTACAACATCCACTTCCACAACCAACCCGCCTATGGCAGAGGGCACAGGCTTTACTGGCATGCCTCCCTACCCCGCCTATGGTATGGGCCCACCTACCACTGCGCTCCCTGAGGCAACTACTGCCAGTGAGCCTGTGGCTTCCAGCTCTGCGCCGAGATGGTATGCGGCGGAATATCCCCATCCACTACCCGCTACTGGAACCTATGTGGATGTTCCTGGATATGCACCTGGATATGCACCTGGGTATGCACCTGGGTATGCAACCCTGAGTGGGTTGAGGAGAGGACCCGAATCTCTCGATGGCAGGAGTAGAGGATCGGGAAGATCCTCCAACAGGTCCCTGACGCGGTCGGAGATCAACGAGGTGCTCCGAGGAGCCCCTTCAAAAATCGTGGGCGACCTCACTCAAGAGATCAGAGAGAAGCTGGAGCCCCTGATGATCCCACTCCAAGCGTCACCTATCTCGGTGGGAATGTCACCCCACCGAGTACAGGCTAACCACCTGGCGGCAGGGTTGACAAATGCCCTGGGGAGCCTGAGGAGCAGACCGATGCCGACGCCTGCAGCAGTACCGAGAAGTCCCTTCGTGCCGAGAACGGCCCAGCCGCCTTATAGCCACGTGACGATCTCGACGAGGGCCGAGCTGGACCGGCTGGGGCTGACAGCCCTAAGGGCAATGGTGGACGTGGAGCCTTATGGCTCTAGTGATCTTGGCGGAGACCCCTCCGACGATGAGCCGCCGTCGATGGATTCTTATTCGCCCTCAGACGACGATGACCCAGAGGACCCCGAGGACCCGAAGGGTAAGAAGAAGAAGAAGAAGAAGAAGAAGACCCGACGCCCTGAAGGACGCAGGACTCAGGAGGCGAAGGCTTCTGCCACCTCCAAAATCGCGGTGAACCTGCCTGCGTTCACAGGCAAGGACCTCAGCGAGTTCGCTGAGAACTTTGGCCGGTTTCTACGACTGACCGGCCAAACCCACGCTAGTGGGCGAGTGAAGTGCGATCTGCTCCTGCAGTGCTGCAAGACCAAGTACCTGGAGAAGCAGGTCAGGCAGATCGTGACTAACTCCGCCACCTTTGCCGATGTGTTGGATGCCCTGGAGAGGCAGTACCCGACCTACGAAACCGACCTCTCCATCAGGGCCGAGATCCAGAACCTGCCCGTGCTGCCCAACAACCCCAAACCTGGCAGGGTCTCCGAGCTGTTGGCTGACCTGGATCACTGGGCTGGACGACTGACGCCCGGTTCCTACACCAGCAACGACCTGCTGTTCTGGTTGGTGGCCAAGCTCCCTCGAGAGCTATGGGACGAGTGCCGTTCGACGGCTGAGCGCAAGGCTAGATCCCTCCGCTACGAGGATCTATGCGTGCTGCTCCTGGAGCTGGCGCTGGAGAAGGAGAGCGACCAGCACTTGAACAACTACCGTCCTGGTGGTGGAGGTTCTGGAGGCCATGGCAAAGGGTAACAAGGGTCCCGACCTGGGCAGGGGACTACCCCCAAGCACGCCCACGCCCGTATCATGGAGAACGTGAAGGAGCTATTCTGGTGTGATGCCAGAGACGAGCAGGGCCACCTGCAGCACGCCCCTGACTGCGAGCAGCGAGACTGCTTCGTAGTCCAGGGAAAACAGCAGGAAAAGAACACCGGCGCCAAAGCGAAGCTGCCGGATCATTACCGGTGCACCATCACGTGTGCATTCTGCGGTAAGCGGAAGCACTACGAGGATGAGTGCTACCATAAGCAACGCCTATCGGCGAAGCTTAAGCGTGAAGATCCTAGCAAAGGCTCAGGCAAAGGTGGAGGCAAGAGCAAAGGCAACGACTCCGGCAAGGGCAAGTCGAAAGGACGTGGTCAAGGACAAGACAAAGGTCAAGGTGGACGAGGAGGAGGCGCTAACCGCCAGCCCGACAACAAGAACAAGGACAAGAACGGAGGCAACCCCAACCCTAATCCAGGGGGGAACTCCGAGCCCTCTGGAGGGCAGTCTGGACCTACCACACGCTCACAAACGCAGGCCCAGCAAGAACAAGGAGCCAAGCGTGAGCATGAAGGTGGTGATGACGGCAACGCTAAGAAGAGGAGCCGTTTCATGAGGATGGCCCGCAAACTGCGGAACAAGGGGTTCGAGGTGACCTGTCCCGCGGAGTTCTGACGGGGACGCTCTGGTGGCACCAAAGAACTGGTGTTTTGGGTACGTATCCGACTAGGGGGACGCGAATACCTGGGGGTATTGGACACTGGCGCCACCATATCTATAGTGGCCAGGAAAACTTTACCTTGTGGGAGCCTGAAGAACACCATGACCACCGCTGCTATATGCATGGGGGATGGACATGTGGTGCACAGCTGCGGGGACTGTGAAGTGGAGGTACCTATGGGCTCCAGGACTATCGCCCATCGGTTCTATGTGATGGACACTGAGGCCTTCGACTTTGTACTGGGGACTGACTTCTTCGTACAGCACTCCCAGATACAATCCCTGACGCTGCAAGCGCCCTACCTCCTCTACGTGGACCACGGCAGTGGCAGAGAGTCTGTGCCACTGGAGCAGTCGGAACATACCTCGAGTTACCTGAGACTATCGAAGGAGGAGCCCTCGAACATGATGGCGGCCTCCAAAACTGAGGACTATCAACTATTGGGGGAAGTCCTAGACCAAGGTCTGAAGGAGTTGGGTTACTCTCGAGAAGACCTGAGTGTGGAGTTGTTCGCCAGCGACAAGCAACATGTACTGGACCTTTACTGCAGCAAGGGGAAGAACTGCAGCTACAAATGTTACTGGCCCTCTTTCGGGATGGCCTACGGGAATCCCAGATTCAGTGAACTGGGGAAGGTGCTGACCAAGATGGCCTCTGAACGTTCCCGTATGGTCCTGTGTTCCCCCGATTGGGGAGCCCATGGGGGCAACGAGTACTGGCGAAACCTCCTGGACAGGCTGACTATCAGCTCTGTTCGTTTGCCTGATGAGGCCATCTACGTGCCTCTGGGATGCAAGACGCCTATTGGGAGGCCCGGATGGGGGAGTATGCTCAGCGTGGTGGACGGAAGTCTTACCACCATTCCCTGGGAGGACCTGGACCCGACTCTGGTCCAGGCTATACAACGAGAAAGCGATGGACTCGCCTTGGGTGACTTGAAGGATCGCCTACGACCTCAAGATGCTGTTGAGACTACACCCGGAGGAGATGAGTACGTCGTGACTGACACCAACGCCCCCAACTCTGCCTGCCATGTACCTGTTCCTGATGGAGTCTCTGAGTGTGGACTATCTGAGCTACCTAGCTCTATCCACTCAGAAGACGAAAGTGAGCACGACGCCTTCTTCGTGCAGACCTGTGTGGAGGAAGTGGAGAACGCCGAGTACGTCGCCCCACTGAAACCCCTACTCTCCATGAGGGTGGAAGACCCCGTGGATTAGGAGCTGGACCCTCGATCCAGGCTCAGGGAGTATGTGGATTCCAAGAGGAAGTTGGTGGCGAAAAAGCTATGCTACGCGAAGCCTACCCGCAGCTCATGGCCACTGAAGCAAGGACGTATGGGAAACCTATCCCAACTGAAGGAGGACCTCGAACAGAAGATCACCACCTGGCAAAGGGAGGTAGATCTTAAGCTCATGAAGAGCGTGTGGGGCGCCCATGTGAGGACCCCAGAGGAGGACGACCTCTCGGAGGAATGTGTATGTGAACCCCCTCGAGCATGCCTATGTTGCCATCGTCCATCGGAGATGGTTGAACAAGACCTTCTATATGCCTGCCAAGGGCTGAAGGATACTACCACGGGCGAAGATTCGGTGGAGGACCACCTCCCGACGTCTATTACTCAGGGGGCAAGCAACTTACACTCTGACAAGGACATGGAGCACAAGATCAAGGTATTGGACCCGCGGGTACAGAAGCTTATAAGGACCTATCTGGAGTTGTTCGGAGAACTACCCCCTCCAGCCTCATGTGACAAGCTGGTACAGATGGACCTCAAGCTGAAACCCGAGTTCGTGGGTCACAAGATCCGGAGGAGACCCTATCCAGCTCCTAAAGAGCAGGCCGACGAGATCGAGCGACAGATACAAGAGTGTATCGACGCTGGCCTAGTCCTGGAGTACAAGGACGGGGACTACCCCCTACACTGCAGCCCCTGTTTCCTGGTGGCTAAACCTGGGTCTACAGCCAAACGGCTGGTAGTGGACTACGGAGAGCTGAACAAGAAGACGCTGAACCACTCAGGGTCCATTCCCAATATGGAGTCTACCCTGGAGAAGATAGCCTCCTGTCGCTACAAGACCAAGATGGACAAGCGAAGCGGATTCTGGCAAGTGGACCTGACGCCCAACGCGCAGGAACTACTGGCCTTCATCACCCCTCAGGGGAGGGTGTTCAAGTGGAAGGTCATGCCGTTTGGCGTGGCTAACGCACCCGCTCTATTCCAAGATCTTGTCCATCCTACGAAGGAGACCTAAGGTGCAGGAGCTCATATCCCGTGGTGCCCAGATGGAGGCTCACATCGACGATGTATGCCTCGGGACCAATACCCAGGAGGATCACCTAATCCTCTTGGGTGAGTTCTTCGCGGTCTGCCAGGAGAACCACACACGACTCAAGCTGGAGAAGTGTGAGTTCATGCAGGAGACCATGCAGTACCCCGGGTTTGACGTTGGCTATGGGTGGTGGACCCCAGCGGCCTCTAAGGCCAAACCCCTGATGGATGCGAAGGTACGACACGAAGACCCCAAGAAAGGACTTCATGATGTACGCAGTTTCATTGGGGCGTGCAACTTCTATCGCCGCCACATCAAAAACTTCACCTATACCAGCGCCGTACTGACGGACTTGATCAAGAAGAGTACTACTTGGCGCTGGGGCCTACAAGAGCAACAAGCGTTTGACGGGCTCAAAGACAAGGTAGCCAACGCTAAGTGCTTGGGCGTGCCTAGGGCACAAGGGGAGATTATCCTGGTGACCGAGGCCAGCAATGTGGGCGGTGGTGGAACGTTGTTCCAATGGCAACCACTAGAGAAGGAGGAGTTCGACTCGGCCATTTCCCAATGGGGGACGGAAGGTCTCGACCGAGATGGAACCCTCAAGCACAGCTACCCTGACGACAAGTGGGTCCTAGTACCTCTGGGCCACTGGAACTGGAAGTGGAACCAGGCCAGGGGGAACTACTCCACCTATGAGCAGGAATTGCTCGCGGGTATGCTGGTGCTATCCTCACAAGCACGACTGTTGGGGAGTAACCCTGTGGTCTGGCTATGCGACCAAGAACCGGTCCGCAGTTTCCAGAAGGGTCCCCCACCTGAGAAGGCCAAGCTACGGCGCTGGTGGACCTACCTCAGTCAACTACGGCTGACGGTACACCATATCCAGGGAGTGAAGAAGGAGTCTGCCAACTACATCAGCCGCAACAACTTCAACGCCCTGATTGGTGCCCGGTCTGAAGCGCTGGCTAAGGAGGCGTTCAGCCGTATGGACGTCCACTTGGACCTCAACATGACGATGATACGCCCCCTGGATGGACTCCAACAATCGGAGTACCTGAAGGAGTTCGGGGATATCTACAAGCGCCTGGAGAAACGCCTTGAACCCCTCCTGGTAAACCAAGACCAGTGGAAGAGGGACAAGAGCTACCTATGGCACGAGGACCGTATTGTGGTGCCTAGTGACCGAGTCCCAGCGCTGCTGAAGTGGACCCATGAGTCCAGTGGTCATGTGGGTGCTGACCGCACCCTGAGGCTGTTCAAGCAGTGGTTCCACACTACGTGGACTGACGACCAACTGCGGAAAACCCTCCAGCCTATCATGGACAAGTGCCCGTGCAGGTCCTGTAAACCAGGGGATATCAGGGACAGAGGTCTCTACTCGACCCTGCCCATCCCTCACTGTGCTAACAGTGTTCGATACGTGGACTACACGGAGATGCCGAAGTTCGGGGGCTATGACCTCGCCCTCGTGGTAACCTGTGGGTTGACCAGGTTTACCAGGGTGTTCCCATGTACCAAGCACATTACCGGGGAGGAGACTATCAAGATACTCCTGGAGGAGTGGTTTTGTGTCTATGGGGCGCCCAAGGAGATCAACTCCGATGAGGACGTACGAGTACGCTCAGATACTGGCTGACACAAGAGGGTCCTGAGATCCCTCAATGTCCAGGTGTCTACGGGGATTCCCTACTCTCACACGAGCAACCCCCTATGTGAGCGACAGATCCGTGTCCTGAAAGAGAACGTACGGATATGGTGCAAAACTGAGCGCACCAGAGACTGGGTGAGACTACTCCCCGTCATATCTTTGATGATGAACTCCCAAGAGAGTTCAGCGACTGGCTACTCGCCCCATGAGCTATTCCTCTGGCGCCCGGCATGGTTCCTACATGCCCCCTATCCAGAGGACACTCATTCTTCTGTGGGTGAATGGGTCCAAGAGCAACAAGCGAAGGTGGACAAGGCCAAGGCTATGCTCCAGAGAGTGAGGGAGCGACAGTGGAACAAGAAGAACAAGCACCGAGTACCGGCCACCTACCAAGAGGGGGACTCGGTGCTGGTGCACCACAGTCGACTACCCGCCTGGCCACGCTCTACCAGCGATGACCCATACTTCGGGCCGTACAAGATCGTATCAGTGGATGGACACCGTATCACCGTGCGGTGTTCTCCCCGTCTAGGGGGGACCCTGGTGTGCGCTGCTCAACACCTGAAGCGTTACTATGATCCTGAAGACCTCTGTGGGGAGGAGTGGGAGCTGAACGACGAGGAAATCGCCGCTCTGGACCTACAAGGGGCTGCCAGCCCTATGGAAGTTGAAGGTGAACTCCCCGACATGAACGCCGGTGAGATGGCTAAGGAGGGCTTCTACCTGGTGAAGTCTGTCCTACGCCACCGCTATCGCCAGGGTTGGCGCTTCCTCACCCTCTGGGAAGGGTTTGGAGTCGAAGAGGCCACCTGGGAGCCCTTCTCTGCATTTGTTCTACCTGAGGGACGCCTAAACTCAGTTCTGGTTGACTACTTGTCCCAGAACAACCTTGGTGAGTTGCTGAGGCTCGCTGAGACGCTTGCCTCCAAGACTAAAGCTAGGGACTGAACCTTAGCCTTACCTGCCAAAGCGTATGTGTGAGTGTGCTATTGAAGCCGGTTCTGACCCCCTTGGCCATCTTGGGGTCACTTGGGGTGTGTATCTATGTGCCGGCAAGCCGCCATTGGCTGATATCATACTCTCCCATCCACCTGAACTAACGCGGTGTGATAGTGTGATAGGTTTGGCCATTCCGGCTACGAGCGGCCATATTCAGTACCGAGGCGCCGCCAGCTGAGATTTATATATCAGAATATCAGGAATCAACAGGGTTTTATTATCATGATGTTTCCGTAATTTTTCAGCCTTTCGTTCTGATGGTCAATGTATCGGCGACCGTCAGTTGGCTCGCGATTTTGCGTTAACCGATTGGTTAACTGTTATTTCCAGATATTTTGGCGGATACTCCGTTGAAGGTTCAGATTTCATCAGCAAAGGGTTCGTTGCTTCCGCAATTTTCTAAATAAGCACTCGAAATTTTAATCTGAATTTTTCGCGATGTCGAAATCGGATTTTCGACTTCGACATCGCCGCACTTGATTTGGACTTCTTCGAGTGGTCATACTCTTTTCCCTCTGCCCGAATCAGGTTTCCCTTATACTTGCCACCCATTTGACTTGGAGATATAAGGGAAACAAAAGTGAATCGTGGGACCACTTGGAAGGGCCATATCTATGCGCGAGTGTGAGGTAAGAGAAAAAGGAAGGTTGCGTTGCAAGCGCATTGGTCTCAAGTTAATTTAGGAAGCATCAAACGCCTTTGGTGTATACACATGTCCGGTTTAGCAAGGGATAAGGGCGGCGAGGGTATAAAGTGATATATAACTCTTGGACCGTGCAACCGAATATTTTATTGCGACTTTCGAGTGTACCGCATGAGTGTTGGGGTTGCATAGATACTTTCCTTGGTTTCCCACGTATTTGTAACGTGAAGTTATGTCCATGGAGGGGCATGGCATATCATGGTGGGAGCCGTATTTTGAGGGTATGTGATATATGCATGGTATATGTCTTGATATGCTCACGCCCATGTTATATATCTTCGTGTTGCCGAAGAGATGGGGAGCCACACGTGACAAGGGCTTTGCCCATGTCCCAATTGTGGAATTCAAAGCGCTAGACTAAGTCTACCGCATATGTATTGCTCATGGTATGTTTGGCAAGGAGATCCATGAGTGCACTCCCAGTTTCATGGGGCATGTAGATATGAGTGGCGAAGGTATCTCCATGCGCCCGATTGGGGATCCAAGTGGGGGAATTGTTCGCAAATTGTTCTGATCATTTGTGTATTGAACCATGAGCGGATATCATGGGTGAGCATAGAGATATACTATCATGACAACTTTGTATTTGGTCATATTTTCATGTTTTTGACCTCAATTTTTGCTCATTTTTGCGTTTTGTGTACTCACCTGGTCAGCTAACAGCAAGAAGCCTATGGAGAGTCGAACCATGGTATGTTGTTCATATGTTGGCATATACTTTGGAGTTGAACACCACCATATGCCGGATCGTGTACTCCATTTGGCTTGGCGCACGAAGGAATACAAGAATTGGTCCCAAGATCATGGGCTGACTTGGGCAGTGCGTGGCGCCCATATCCGAAGGGGTTTTGAGGGTAAGATGGGGATGTACATGGGCATTGGCCTTTGGTCTATATCCTCCATGAATGCTCGGCTTTGATTCCATGCTTGCTTTGAGCCTTGGGATAAGTGGTAACCTCAATTTTGAGCATATATTTGATATATGGCCAATATGGTGTGAATTGGCAGTTTTTTGGCATGTTATGAGTTCAAACTCATGGGGCATATCTCCAAGCCCATTCGACTCCAAGTCCAACCAAGGTTATGTCAGGGTAGGGCATGGTCCTGAGTGCCACCCTAGGCCATGACACGCCACCTCCCCTATTGGGCTAGGATTTAGAGGTCTGGGAATGAACACATTTTTGGGGTTTGTGTAGTGACTTGTGACACATGGCATTCAGCCATCTCATTTGACCTGGTTCAGGGCAATATGTTGGTGAGGCAGGGGAAGGTCTTGAGTCCAGGGAATGAGGGGTTTATGGCTGTGAATGTGTATGTTTACCTCTTTCCCCAACCTTGCTTTATTTGTGTTCATATGCCAATTTCAGGGCTTTCCTCTTTGGTGCAATTCTTGTACATGCCCGCCACCGTGAGACGACCGGTGTGCTGAACGGAAGCCCACAGCCTGATTTGGATTGTGAATTGGGTTATTGCTATACTTGTGGGATCTGGTTGCTGTTCAGGGTTGAAGGAGGATTACATTTTCTATATTTTTGGATTTGGACCCTGGATTATGAGGATTTTGAGAAATGCAATCGTTGATCCGGAGCAAGTCAGCAGGGGTGACAGGCGGAAGGGGCACAGCGGGGGCCGGTCCTGGTAGGGACCTTCTTTATGGTAGCAGAGGCTTACCTGCTGCCCCTACCAACCGCCGACCCGGGGACTTGGGCCCTTATGAGCCCTGCCCAAGTACGCCCCGGGTGTGTATTGTGGACTCGGTGGAGACCACGCCGGAGATTGGAGCCATAGAAGAACCGAGACGTTCGAGAGCATGGCGAACTCCGGAAGTTGAAGCCCGAAGAGAAGTACGACATTCGGGAAGAGGAGGACGTGACATGGAGGACCTGGTCTCCATGTGTGAGCGTCGCTGCTGAAAGGCATGCAACCTCCGCTCCGCCGCGGAGGACTCTGATGAGGCCTGCCATTCAGGCAGCAGTGGAGGACGGGCCCGGCGCTACCGGAAGCGCGGGTCACCCAAGTCCGCGGCAAGGGACGCCGGGGCTATGGACACGGACCCCAGCCTGGTCAGGCTGTGGGAATCCGAGGGGCACTCCAAGGGCTATCGGACAGCCTACGAGCCACCTTCGGAGCCGGAGATGTCCGTGCCGATCGCCAGGGCGCATACGGCCCCCGAGCCCGCCCTGAAGCACGATGCCGAGGGCTTGAAGAGGCCGGCCAGGGCCCGGACGGCACCTGTGCCCCGGCACACGGGACCAGAGACGGACGCCATAGGCGATACGCCCATCGGCGATGAGTCTGAGGTGCCGGGAACCGCGGGATGTGCTGAATCCGGCGGAAAGCACGCTGCGTGCCACTGCGAGCACGTGTCCTTCCTCATGGGCAAGTACCCGAAGATGGGGATGGACGCCATCGTGCATCGTCTTGACCACCTGGACAACGCCAAGGACGGTCTAGAGGAGGACGTCGCGGGGATCCTGGACGATCAGTCGGCCGCGGAGAAAGACATGGAGGAGCTGCGAGCGGAACGGGACCGGTACCGGGAGAATCTGGAGCTGGCCCTGGAGAAGCAGCAGCGAGTGGTGGACAGCCTCCTCCACCTGGTGGAGGACATGTCGGGACGCCTGAAAAGGCTAGAGGAGCTACAGCGCCTCGCCTTGGGTCCGGAGCTCCCAGCAAAGCCGGCCGCGGCAGAGCGGGTGGAGCGGGTTAAGACCCTCAGGAGCGCCATGGATAAACCCATGGGCGGCCCTGCAGAGGCACCCTACGCGCCTCCGCGTGTTGACCCGGGTGCGCTGCCGTTTGTTCCCATGTTCAGCGAATCCACAATGCTCGGGGAACACACGGCACCGGCTGGGTCCATGCGGGAAGGGCACGTAACCACGGACCCGAGGAGCCTGACGGTACAGATGTCCCATGCCGCCCAGGATGTACCGATCACGACGAATATGGTGGTTTATGCGGAAGAGAAGATCGAGAACCATACCATGCAGGGGCGAACCATGGGAAGCGCCGACGGACATGGTCGAGGTCATCCAGGCGGAAACCTGTGGGCGAAGGACCCCAATACGGGGATATGGACGGCCGATGGAGCCAATCCTTCCCGCATTGCAAACCCCATGGGTTCAGGCCCAACTGGACCGCACTCCATGGAGGAGAGGGATGTACGGGGAGTGTACTCACACCCCCCGGCCACAGGTGGTATCCGTCTCGGTGGAGTAGTGGCTGGAGACGTCGGAGACGCCATCAGGATTGACGACCTCAGGGGAATCAAAATCCCCTACTACGATGGCAACCCCTCCAATCTGGATGACTTCATCCTGGATTGGGAGGACTTTGCCGAGGAGGTCGTCGGCGAGATGCGGGGAGCGCCGCGGGATAAGTGGGTATGCCGGACATTCCCACACCGCCTGGCGCAGGACCTGAAGGAGGAGCTGCGGGATCAGATCCGGGAAGGACTGATCAGGACGGAGCAGGCCTGCCTCCAGTGGTTGGAGGATGAGGAGCGGGTGGACGCTCCGAATCAGAAGCTGGAGGACCTGTGGTCCATCCCACTGCCGCTGGACCGCGGTGAGTTGCGGGTCCGGGAGTGGAACCGGTATCTGCGGAAGTACCGCAGATGCCTCAAGCTGGTGGAGGACTTGAACGAGGCCAGTGAGATCCGCCACTTGCTGAAGGACGTCCTCCCCGGCAACTGGAAGAGGAGAGTGGAGGACGAGGAGAAGAAGCGCGCCAAGAAGCGGGTGGCGGTGAGGATTATGGCGGCGGAGGATACCCACACGGGTATCATGGAGTTCTTCAGGAGGAACCTGGGCGAGCCCAACCGGATGTTGGGACCGAAGAACGCCGTGTACGTGGAGGTGTTTGGAGACTCCATGAGGCAAAGGTTGCTGCGCCTCAACAACGTGGAGTGGAGGCGCGGGGAGCCGCTGAGGATGCAAGTCATCTTCGCCCGCATGAGCCTTGACGAGATCGTGAAGTACATCACGGTGGAGTTGAAGCTCAATGCGAAGAACGAGGCCCACGTGCAGGATCGACATGGTCATGGACAACGAGGCCACCGAGAAGACCGCCATCATCGGGAGATCCAGGACGACACGGCCAACTCCGCGGAGGATGGTGGTGGAAGTGGCCAAGACCACTGGACCGGGTCACGGGAGGATCATGAGGAGGCCCACTTCTTCGCGTTTGTGGCGCACAACGGGAGGAACCATGGGCAGGATCGGTCCAGATGAAGCCAGGTGGGACCCAATAAGGGCAAAGAGCCAAGGAGGATCGGGAGCCCACCGCTCTCGTTCCGAGAGTACAGGTCTCAGCACGACGGGTGCTGGGTCTGTTATGGCAAGGGAAACAACCATGCACACGACCACCGTCAGTGCAAGGTGTATGAGGCGGACAAGAAGGCCTACTTCGCCGCCCACCCCGAGAAGAAGCCCAAGGAGCAGCGGATTTCCGATTGGAAGGCAAAGGGCGGAGACGGGGGAAAAGGCTAAGGCAAAGGCCAAGGAAAAGGCGAAGGAACAGGCTATGGTGGTGGACCTGGCCAAGACCGACGAGTGAGGTCGATCGAGGAGGTTGCTGAGGACATGTTGAGGACGTTGGAGGAACTCAAAGCCCAACAACGTGGTGGACAAAGTCCTGGCGGATCGCAGCCGGAAGGGGCTGCGGGAAGCCAAGTCTAGAGGAGCCCCCACGGGAGTGGGACCTCGGAGGTCTCTCCTCCGAAAATCAGTGGAAACCCAGAGAAAGCGAAGGCACATCGGGTGCCGAAGAAGGCTCCGGAAGAGCCAAAACCACTGAGTTTCGCCATTCCCAACCCCTGGAGCGCCCTGCCAAGGGAAGTACATGGGGGTACGGGACATGGCAAGAAGGAAGGAGCGACCACGGAGAGCCCCGTGGACGGGCAGGACCAACCCAAGATCTACACCATCCGTGACCATACCCTTGAAGTCCTGATGCACCCGGACGTGCTAGAGTTGCATGCCGTGAGAGTCGTCCATACACCTCATGGCGACAAGCGGCAGTTGCACTTGAAAGTGCGAGTACGATGCGGACGAGAGGAGAAGGTGGTGGATGTGTTAGTGGATACGGGTGCCCAGGTGAGCCTGGTCCGGAGAGGGTTGTTCAAGGAGGAACTCCTGCAGCCCAGCCGGAGACCGGTCCGCCTGAAAGTCGCCAACGGAGAGATTATGGGTGGCGGCACCCATGAGGCCACCATCAGTATGGAATTCTGGGAGCATGAGCGCTTGAACCGCCCTGATCAGGCGAGGAGAAGCACTCTATCCGGGAACTTCTATGTGGCCGACATTACCGATTGGGATATGATCATGGGGTATGACTTCATGGTGGCAAACGCCATTGGAGCCCTTCCCCATCGTGCAACGCTGGTCCGGGAGGATGATGAATGCCTCACATGGCTGTCCACGGACTATGCATGCGTATCATCCCAATGGAATGCCGAGGAAGAGGATCGGATCGTCCGAGCGGTGCAAGCTGTGGGTGCCAAGTCCAGAGGAGACCGCGGAGTTCAGCTCACGGAGTATGGAATGGCGCCACAGGTGTATGCCAGGATGATCCAGACGCTAGGAGCCGAAACGCCCGAGACGGACATCTTCGCTTCCCGGGTAACAGGCATTTGTGATAGATACTCCCGGTGCTATTTTACCCACTGGTTTGTAAGCGGGGCCGGTACGGGCGCGTTTCCCTGAGCCGAGCGAGTCACAAGCGAAGGCACAGCACTGGACAAGAAGTCTGAACGTTGGTGAAACTCAGAGTGAGCGCAGCGATCACAAAAGTAGCCCTTTCGTACCTAAAAGGACGAAAAGAGATACATCATGCAACCACAAAAACAGTATGTACACAAGACAAAATGGCACAAAGGGAGTCAGAGCAATTGGACAGGGTCCCATACGGAAACAAGGGTGGTTATGGGAACCCAGGACCTTCACCCTGACACACATAGGGGGGCAGGATACAACTCAACGTGGGCCCTGAGATTTACTGCAGGCATCAGGGCACACAAGCAGGAAAAACCAGAAATGAGCATGTTTTACACACAGGATTCAAGTCAAAATTAAAGTGACATATGGACTTGGACCGATCTTTCAAGGATAGACCAAACATCCAATGGCCCAAATATGACCCAAAGACACTGTTGGTAGGCCATGGACAAAAAGCTCGCCCAAAACTGACCTGTGGCCTAGCTTTGCCATGGACCTGAAGTGACCTCATGAAATTAGGAATTCTTGACAAAATTCCTGGTAAAATTCAAAATAGGGAACCTATGTACCAGTAAGCTTCAAGTAAATGCTCAACGTAAAGTAGAGAGCACCATTGAAACATAGGAGAAGACCCCAAGGTCTAACTCCCCAAAGGTTTTTTACTGTCAGCCTGTAAAGTGACCTCATGACAGGGTGGTTTTCAAGGCTCCTGTATAGACCTGGTTGGAGCCATGTAAAACCACTATGCCATAGGCTTTGCAAAACGGGTTCGAATGACTCAAGTACATTATCAAGCATACCCAAACAAGTCTCAATACCCAAGGTAGACACCTTGGAGTGAATGAGGGTCAAAGGAACAAGGGAATTTGACCCAAAGAACCCAACAAACCAAGTCCCTGAAGTGGACACATGAAATTTGGGATCTCTGAAAAAGCTTTAGGTATCCGGTTGCCGTGAGACGCAGGCGGTTTGCAATTCATTATACAAATCATATTCCGTGAGTACAGAGTCGGGGCTCTCATAGGAATCAATTCTTAGGTCTATACTGAACGATGGTACGGAGTTATGAGCTCCACAAGTGAGCACATACACAGGGAAAAATTGGACATGCATGCTGGGCAATTTGTCCTAGGCATGAAATTTACTCAACATTTCTTGCACGAAGTTGACCAGGACGAGCCGCCGAGCGTCGGAAAGTTGAAAACTTGATCATATATGCAAAGTAGAGACCGAGTAGGCCCCGATGGATCCAAAGTTCGAACAAAAACTCCATGGTAGTGGATCTCCATGGTCACCACAAGTGAGGACATGAGATTCAAAGGTCGAAAACGAAGTCAATATTTTTGATGCTCAAACTCGGTACATGGCCGCAAAAAATACAAACAATGACGGAATGCAAAGTAGACACATACCCAAACATGCACAACCAGAAATTGGGTTCAAACTCCTCACGGGCTTCGGAAACGGAGCCCGGAAAGTGAGCCCATGATTGGAAAAAATTGAGTGAAAATTGACATGAAAATGACATAGTGAAAAAAGCTTAAAATGTTTCAAGATACTTTACAAAAAGAAGATGTTTGAGGCTCGAAGCGAGTCAAACTCTTCCATATTTCGGAAGTACGCATCAAGTAGGTACAAAACAAGCTTTTACTTGACTTCCGGCTCCATGATATGTTAGAGATATCATGTCCAACTTTGAGCACATGAAATAAAGTGTGCTCAAGTGAAGGTCATTGAAATTGATCTAACACTTCGTAATTGGTTCGAAAATCAATGAAAAAAAATCATACATGCACCCGAGACATGCACTAACATGCATGTTGACAAAATTAGCGAAATTCGACACAATGGCTTCGCGCATCAATCTCTCAAAGTGGGTCCATACCAGGGCCAAAAATGGCTCTTTTGGTCCATGGATGGCAGCCCCACCATGGATGTCTTGACCCACCATGGTTATGAAATGAATTTCAAACGTCAAAATAAAGTGACCCAAAGTGTTTTGGGTCCGTGTACACCATGGGAAGAGATGCATACCTTTCTTTTCATGGAGCAATTCATGGTATTCTTGGAATCCTATTTTTATGACTCAAAGTCAATAAATCACTCATAACTTCGGATCTACTTGCAACTCACAAGTTTACTTAATATACAATTAAAATAGACACTTATGGCTTTCCGATGCATTTTACTTTAAAGGTTACAGAAGCAGTGGCTTAAAGATATCCTCTGCTGAAGTGACCCTATGAAATGCATAAAAATGGCATGCCATGACTAGTCAAATGAGGGGCAAGGGGAAAGAAAGGCACCGTAAGGTGCCGGCGAAGCTCCTTGACCTACTCAGCATGTTATTTTGCCTGGGCATCATGTCGATGCCCAGTTTTCGATTTTTACCTCACCGCTTTGCGGTTTTTTGATTCCATTGTATAATTATGACATTGAATGAAGAAACAGTGAAGTCAAATCACTGTCGCTGGCCTTTGTTAAATTTCCGTAAAGGCCAGTCCATGGTTTAGCGATTTTGGTCGCACGGGCGCCAACTGGCGGTAGTTGCGCGAACTGGCGCGACGCCGGTTCACGCAGGCGCCGAAGCCAAAATCCAGGTCCTGTACTTTTGCGAATTTCACGGAAATTCGCCCACAAATATGAAAGGATTTTCATTCCCTATCGATTGACGCAAAAAAACCAAAAAACTGCGCCTAGTCCCCTGAAGTTTCCCAAAGATTCAAGTTTCGGGGAACTTGGCATGAGGACTTGTTGTGGAAAACAAAGTACAGTTTGTGACCTGAAGAGGGGGGGGTAAAGGATGAGTAGTGGAGGACATAGGCGGGGGTTTTGGGGGGTTGTCTGACACCAAACACTTGCCTCCCCAGCTCAGTGTACCCACTGAGGTGGAAGAAACCACCAGGTGGTGGCAGACACAAAACATACAAAGGGATGGGACAGGTGGGTGTAAAATTGTCCTAAACGGCCAAATGTTTTTTACACTCCCCTCCCCAGACCAACACAGGATCTGAGTTGGCGCCTGCTCTCAATGAAAAGCAGGTGGCCGCATCAGCTTTCCACTCCCCTCCCCAGCTCAACGCCGGGGACCAAGTTGGCGACCACTCTCAAAGAAAAAGCTACGGCCAACTGGCGAGTGGGCAAACTATGTACACAAGAACTGAGGTGACTACCTGCAGTACGGCTTCCCATTTCCACATATGTACAAGAGTGAAAGGGCCCGCTTGCCATCAGCGGGTGAAAAATAGAAAAAGGTAGCCATTCTCAGCAATGGCGGGCAGGACAAGAGAGATGGGATAGTACACAATAAAATACTATAAACTGCCTGAAATTCAGCACCAAACACAGAAACAGATCGGGGCCTCGTCCTGTCATGGTCCTGAGCTGTTTAACGTACCCCGGTGCGGACGTATGTGCGCTGGCGGTGGGAGAGGTACCAGCAGGAAGGTGGTATTCTCATACCCCAGGTACCTCGATGCCGAAGCACTCCAACGTACCCTGCTGGCGTTCGCGGTTCCCCATAGGCCAGTCCCCTTTGACAGTGCTTGCGCACCAGTCTTATTGCACATTATACCATGCAACCGCCTGGCCCTCAATCACACGAAGGCCGAAAAATCAAGTCGCACACCCTGCTTATTCCGGGCTGTATGTCCGTTTAGACTCGGCTCTTCACAGCCATTCCCATGACCTGGCGAGCGCTGGGGGTTCACTGCATTGGCTGGCACTCTAGGTCGGAGCCACTCCAAGCCAATCCAGGTACATGACCCCAACTACTGCCCCGCATCGCCCCTGCGCGATGCATTTCAGGACTCTGAGATACCCCAGGGCGTCAAGTCCAGAGATATCCCAGGAGGAGAAGGAAAGGGAGGTACTGCAGACCTGCAGGTCCAGAGATACCTCAGAGGGAAGAAAAGAGAGAGGGAAACACCATAGATGCCACCTGACTCACTGCCCACTGTAGGCCAGAGACCGGCTCAGGGGCTGCAGGGACATCCAGGCGGATGTCGGGGGGTGGAGGATCTGCCTGATTCAGCCCCAAACTAGAAGCCAGGCAGGACAGTTTATAGACACCCTCAGGCTGGGCATCAGGACAGCAGATCAGTCGGTACAGCCACAGCTTGATTTCCCTGAGGGAATCAGTGGACACCGTGATGTGGTGCCGCTGATTGTAGTCCAGCCAGTCTTTATTGATGTCATGCAGGAAAGCAGTGACATCATGCCATTCGGGCCTGTCAAAACCCCGGTATTTGACTTTCCACCAAGGTTTGCCGCCTTCGAAGGGCTGTTTGGACTTCTTCGCTTTCCCTCGAACCTTACCCCTATACTCATGGTCCAGGACGTCCTCGACAACATAGGAGTCGTCGTGGAGGTCCCGACGCTCAGAGTAATGATGGAGGGGGGGGTTCACACCATCCCGTCGGGATATATAGGGCTTTAGCCTTCCCACCGACAGAATGACCTCCTTACCGTTCAGGTTTACTAAGTACGTATTCGTGGAAACCTTACGGAGGATCTCTGCAGGGCCCTGCCATATCCTGTCCAGCTTGGGATGTAGGCCAGGCTGGTCGGTTCTATTTCGCACCCATACGCGGTCTTCCTCCTTAAACTGCAGAGACGGGTGTTTTTTGAGGAAGGCCTGGTACTCCCGGGCATGAAGGTCAACCAACTTTGATTGGATGAGCTGGCGTTCGTCCTGAGCCCTGCGGAAGTACTCGGTCGCATCCTCCACCCCGGTATCCACGGTCAGGGGGGGGTACCTCGCCAAACCCGATAGGGTCCCGGCCGAAAACCAGCCGGTGCGGTGAGTAGGGTGCGATGGGGCCCGGTAGGTCATTAAGACCCCACAGGGCAAATGGCAGGGCATAGATCCAGTCCAGCTTGCGGAACACCAAGTATAGCCGCAAAGCATTGATAATAGACTGGACTGCCCGTTCCGCACGCCCATTACTCTGTGGTCTATACACTATAAACTTGGCCTGGGTAATGCCAGCCAGACCACAAAGGGCGTCGAAGAACTCTGAGGAGATGATGGACTGGTTATCAGAATGTATCTCCCTGGGCATCCCAGTAAAAAAGGCACAATAGTGCAGAAACAGATAACAGGCATGTAAGGTTTTCGTGCAATCTATATTTTCGCTTTTTTCAGTGTATTTTCCTGATATATGTGTACAAACTGAAATCGCCGTTTTTTGGACAGTGTTGGTATCAGTCAATCAGGAATTTCTGTAGTTTTACACTGATGGTGTTTTCACCATTTTCTGTGCCATAAAACTGAGTTTGGGTCGGCGACGGCCAGTCCTGAGATCGCGCGCGCCGATCCAGAAATTGTCGATTTCTGACAATTTTTAAGAGAATTCAATCAGTTGTATTGATAAGATTAATTCTATATCAGTTCTGAGCATAAGCGGATGTTACGGCACTATCGCGACGCCGTTCCGTGCCAGTTTTTCTGGCGCAAGTATGCCATGTTCACGATTTTTTATAAAATCGTAGGTAGCTCAGATCCTGAAGTTACATGCACCAAATGACAGCCCATCAGTTGGGCTTTGCATGCATATGCTGATTGGGTTTCCAAACGTGTCGGTGCACCGGCACCACGCGTTGGGGGGAGACCCGTGTTCATGTTGTAAATATGCATTGTTTTGATCATATTTCATTGTTATATGTCCCCCTTTGTTCATATCTTCTTAGGACATGAAAGGGACCGTTTCGAAATCACTCCCGTGATTCCGTCGAATGTTGAGTATGTTGCCGTCGCCTTCTGTGGTCGCCTTTGGGGTACATTTTTGGGTTATTTGAAGGAAAACTTAGATAAGTTTCAAGGAAAGCAAGTTCTAAGTCATTCATTTCCAAAAATGAAAAGAAATTCGAAACGCCCTCAACGACGACGACGACGACGACGACGACGTTGAAGACGACGACCACGACGACGCAAACATCGTCGGCGAGATCTATGGAGCAATTGGTAAACCCCAAAATCATGTTCAAGAAGGTCCTTGGTGCCTACACCATTTGAGGACCATTTGACTACTTTGAGCCCTCCTACAAGGACATTGACGACCAAGGAGACCTTCAGCATCGCGCTGGGACTGCGTAGCGCTGAAGAACAAGCTGCAGCGCGATTATCCCAATGGTGTGTGCGACTTGATATTTTTAAATTGATTACTCCAGTTGGGTGCCATGGACAAAGTGCCATGGACCTTTGGATGGTTCTCAAGATTATATCATGACCATGGTGAGTTCTCAACCTCCAGCAAGGACGACAGCGCGGCCCACATCCTGCAGATTACGAAGTCGTCAAGTTGGAAGTCAAAAATATGAAGATTTCAGAAAAAATAATTCATGGTATGGGCCAAGAAGACTGGTGACCAGAATTGTAATCATAATAACTATGGGCCATGAGAAATGGTCTTATTGGTTATTTCTGTATTATATTATATGATCAGTGGATGATTTTACAAACTGTGAATTTTTCTGATTTGCTTTGTGTTGTCTTTGGTTTTAGGGTCAGGACATCTCAGAAGTGCATTTTTTTATTTTTTGTTTGTTCACTATTTTTTTCCACTATTTTTCATTTTAAATTCTGTGCAGAGGTCATTTTTTTATGATTAATTTCTGTCCAGGATTGCAGAAATTTTACTGTGATTGAGCCTGGGGATCAGAGGACCTTATGTTTGAGGCACTTGTGAGTGCCATGAGTGGTGTGTGTGTAGACATGTACATTACATGCGGGTACCGGAACCCAGCGGTGCCTCCTAAAATCCCAGGTCCGGGATCAAAGTAAAAATCTGTGTTTTTTTATTGCTCCTCGGCTTATCTTCATAGATTCAGCCACAGAAGCACCCATTTTCTGTGGGTGTTTCTGAGCTTGGGAGGGGAGTGTTAACCCGTGGAGCAATTCAGTTGCGTGGTTAACACCCGACCCAAATGCTTTGCATTTTTCCCACCCAATTTTGTTGTTGCACTGCACCTTCTTTGTGCTTTTCAGCCTGAGATGTGTCTCAGGACTTGGGAGGGGAGTGTAAGGTTTTCGTGCAACCTATATTTTCGCTTTTTTCAGTGTATTTTCCTGATATATGTGTACAAACTGAAATCGGTTATCTCAGCACTGTTTTGGACAGTGTTGGTATCAGTCAGACAGGAATTTCTGTAGTTTTACACTGATGGTGTTTTCACCATTTTCTGTGCTATAAAACTGAGTTTGGGTCGGCGACGGCCAGTCCTGAGATCGCGCGCGCCGATCCAGAAATTGTCGATTTCTGATGATTTTTAAGAGAATTCAATCAGTTGTATTGATAAGATTAATTCTATATCAGTTATAAGCATAAGCGGATGTTACGGCACTATCGCGACGCCGTTCCGTGCCAGTTTTTTTGGCGCAAGTATGCCATGTTCACGATTGTTTATAAAATCGTAGGTAGCTCAGATCCTGAAGTTACATGCACCAAATGACAGCCCATCAGTTGGGCTTTGCATGCATATGCTGATTGGGTTTCCAAACGCGTCGGTGCACCGGCACCACGCGTTGGGGGGAGACGCGTGTTCATGTTGTAAATATGCATTGTTTTGGTCATATTTCATTGTTATATGTCCCCCTTTGTTCATATCCTCTTAGGACATGAAAGGGACCGTTTCGAAATCACTGCCGTGATTTCGTCGAATGTTGAGTATGTTGCCGTCGCCTTGTGTGGTCGCCTTTGGGGTACATTTTTGGGTTATTTGAAGGAGAACTTGGATAAGTTTCAAGGAAAGCAAGTTCTAAGTCATTCATTTCCAAAAATGAAAAGATTTACCCGCTAATCTTTTCATTTTTGGAAATGAATGACTTAGAACTTGCTTTCCTTGAAACTTTTCCAAGTTTTCCTTCAAATAACCCAAAAATGTACCCCAAAGGCGACCGAACAAGGCGACGGCAACATACTCAACATTCGACGAAATCACGGGAGTGATTTCGAAACGGTCCCTTTCATGTCCTAAGAAGATATGAACAAAGGGGGACATATAACAATGAAATATGACCAAAACAATGCATATTTACAACATGAACACGGGTCTCCCCCCAACGCGTGGTGCCGGTGCACCGACGCGTTTGGAAACCCAATCAGCATATGCATGCAAAGCCCAACTGAGGGGCTGTCATTTGGTGCATGTAACTTCAGGATCTGAGCTACCTACGATTTTATAAAAAATCGTGAACATGGCATACTTGCGCCAAAAAAATTGGCACGGAACGGCGTCGCGATAGTGCCGTAACATCCGCTTATGCTTAAAACTTATATAGAATTAATCTTATCAATACAACTGATTGAATTCTCTTAAAAATCGTCAGAAATTGACAATTTCTGGATCGGCGCGCGCGGTCTCAGGACTGGCCGTCGCCGACCCAAACTCAGTTTTATAGCACAGAAAATGGTGAAAACACCATCAGTGTAAAACTACAGAAATTCCTGATTAACTGATACCAACACTGTCCAAAACAGTGCTGAGATAGCCGATTTCAGTTTGTACACATATATCAGGAAAATACACTGAAAAAAGCGAAAATATAGGTTGCACGAAAACCTTACACTCCCCTCCCAAGTCCTGAGACACATCTCAGGCTGAAAAGCACAAAGAAGGTGCAGTGCAACAACAAAATTGGGTGGGAAAAATGCAAAGCATTTGGGTCGGGTGTTAACCACGCAACTGAATTGCTCCACGGGTTAACACTCCCCTCCCAAGCTCAGAAACACCCACAGAAAATGGGTGCTTCTGTGGCTGAATCTATGAAGATAAGCCGAGGAGCAATAAAAAAACACAGATTTTTACTTTGATCCCGGACCTGGGATTTTAGGAGGCACCGCTGGGTTCCGGTACCCGCATGTAATGTACATGTCTACACACACACCACTCATGGCACTCACAAGTGCCTCAAACATAGGGTCCTCTGACCCCCAGGCTCAATCACAGTAAAATTTCTGCAATCCTGGACAGAAATTAATCATAAAAAAATGACCTCTGCACAGAATTTAAAATGAAAAATAGTGGAAAAAAATAGTGAACAAAAAAAAAATAAAAAAATGCACTTCTGAGATGTCCTGACCCTAAAACCAAAGACAACACAAAGCAAATCAGAAAAATTCACAGTTTGTAAAATCATCCACTGATCATATAATATAATACAGAAATAACCAATAAGACCATTTCTCATGGCCCATAGTTATTATGATTACAATTCTGGTCACCAATCTTCTTGGCCCATACCATGAATTATTTTTTCTGAAATCTTCATATTTTTGACTTCCAACTTGACCACTTCGTAATCTGCAGGATGTGGGCCGCGCTGTCGTCCTTGCTGGAGGTTGAGAACTCACCATGGTCATGATATAATCTTGAGAACCATCCAAAGGTCCATGGCACTTTGTCCATGGCACCCAACTGGAGTAATCAATCTTGAGAACCATCCAAAGGTCCATGGCACTTTGTCCATGGCACCCAACTGGAGTAATCAATTTAAAAATATCAAGTCGCACACACCATTGGGATAATCGCGCTGCAGCTTGTTCTTCAGCGCTACGCAGTCCCAGCGCGATGCTGAAGGTCTCCTTGGTCGTCAATGTCCTTGTAGGAGGGCTCAAAGTAGTCAAATGGTCCTCAAATGGTGTAGGCACCAAGGACCTTCTTGAACATGATTTTGGGGTTTACCAATTGCTCCATAGATCTCGTCGACGATGTTTGCGTCGTCGTGGTCGTCGTCTTCAACGTCGTCGTCGTCGTCGTCGTCGTCGTTGAGGGCGTTTCGAAATTCTTTTCATTTTTGGAAATGAATGACTTAGAACTTGCTTTCCTTGAAACTTATCCAAGTTTTCCTTCAAATAACCCAAAAATGTACCCCAAAGGCGACCACACAAGGCGACGGCAACATACTCAACATTCGACGAAATCACGGGAGTGATTTCGAAACGGTCCCTTTCATGTCCTAAGAAGATATGAACAAAAGGGGACATATAACAATGAAATATGACCAAAACAATGCATATTTACAACATGAACACGGGTCTCCCCCCAACGCGTGGTGCCGGTGCACCGACGCGTTTGGAAACCCAATCAGCATATGCATGCAAAGCCCAACTGATGGGCTGTCATTTGGTGCATGTAACTTCAGGATCTGAGCTACCTACGATTTTATAAAAAATCGTGAACATGGCATACTTGCGCCAAAAAAACTGGCACGGAACGGCGTCGCGATAGTGCCGTAACATCCGCTTATGCTTAAAAGTGCTATAGAATTAATCTTATCAATACAACTGATTGAATTCTCTTAAAAATCGTCAGAAATCGACAATTTCTGGATCGGCGCGCGCGATCTCAGGACTGGCCGTCGCCGACCCAAACTCAGTTTTATAGCACAGAAAATGGTGAAAACACCATCAGTGTAAAACTACAGAAATTCCTGATTGACTGATACCAACACTGTCCAAAACAGTGCTGAGATAGCCGATTTCAGTTTGTACACGTATATCAGGAAAATACACTGAAAAAAGCGAAAATATAGGTTGCACGAAAACCTTACAGGTTTGAAGGAGTGGGGACCCATGTATTGGCATGGCTCCCTGGACAATACCAGACGTACGGTGGAAAAGATCATCGCGGATAGGGCGAAGGGGATCCTGGTCATAACCGGCATAGGATCCACCCCATGTCCGCTGGAGGGTCTCAAGTCGACGCTGGACTCCATCACCCTGAACGAGATGTCATTCGGGCCAGAGGAGGAGCTGTTCATCGACGCCAAGGGTGTATCAATGCCCTCACCGGGTCAAGCGTGGGGTACCAAGGCTTTCCTGGTGGATGGGGCGCAAGCCCAGCCCACGGGTGATGAAGCATTCATCCGTAGGGTGAAGGCGGTGCCCATGAAGGTCATGTTTGAGCCCAAGGAGGGGACGGATCAGCCAATTGAAGGCATTGACGTCCTGTCCCACGCCGAGATCGACGACGTCGTCAACTACATGCGGATGGGGATGCACGACCGTGTGGCAGCCAAGAAGAGGCGGGCCATGGTCACATCTCCGCATTGGTGGGATGACAAGATGTTGGTCACCGGCGAGTACGAGAAGGATGAGTTCGTGGCGAGGGTCATGGATCACATCGCGGACCAATACGATGGTCCGGTTGGATCGGACCCACCAACGTGGGGTTTTCCAAAAGTGGGAACCGGTAGCGACGAGCACCAGCCCGAGGCCGCAAATTTCCGAAGACTATCGGTGGGAAGCATGCCCCACGACAATGAAGACGGCATATCGGACGAGGAGAAGTCGGACTCGGACCCAGAAGAGGCCTATACCGCTGTGCGGTCGGTTGTATCTATACCGAAGCAAGCGGCTGAAGAGGCTCAGGAGAACCCGAAAGTCGCCGAGCTGAAGGAGAGGCTGATCAAAGCCTATCCGCGGCTATTCAGTGGCGTCGCCAATAAGAACTCTCCAGATCGTGGGAGGTTTGGTACAGCGAAGATCAAGCTGAAACCGAACCCCAAGATCTATCGTCATCGGGAGTACCAACTTCAGGGCGATCGGGCCGAGGCCATGAAGAAGCTGTTGGCCGAGTTCATTGAGCGGGGATGGATCGAACCCTCCGACACTGAGTGGGCCAGCCCAGCCTTCATCGTGCCCAAGAAGGAGAAGGGCGAATGGAGGTTGGTGGTTGATTACAGAGGTTTGAACGAGCAGACCGAGCACGACTCGTACTCGCTTCCCCTGATCGACTCCATCCTCCAAAAGCAACAGAAAAAGCGGATTTTCACGGTGTTAGACCTGAAGCACGGCTATCACCAGATGCCGCTACACCCGGAGTCCAGGCCCTGCACAGCGATGTCGACGCCGCTGGGGCCCATGCAGTGGAAAGTGGTGCCTATGGGCGCCAAGAATGGCAACGCCGCTTTCCAGCGCATGATGGAGGACCTACTCGGTCCTGTCCGGGACTGTGCCGATCCCTTCGTGGATGACATCATCATCGGGTCCGGCACGGAGAACATGACTGAGGACGAGCTCATCGACGCGCATGAGAAGGATCTGCGCCGAGTGCTCAGCGAGTTGGACAAGCACAATATGGTGTGCAAGCCCACCAAAGCCTCACTCTTCGTGAAGGAAGTGGAGTTCGCGGGTCACGTGGTTGGTCACGGGCAACGCCGTCCCATGCCTGGGAAACTGGCGTCCCTGCACCACTGGGAGAAGCCCCAGACCATCAGCGAACTCCGATCATTCATGGAGTTCTGCAATTACTATTCGGGCTATGTCCGGATGTATGCAGAACTGTCGGGGCCGCTGCACAAGATGTTGCAGGTGGACAAGTTCGATGGCCGGAAGGGGAGCAAGAAGAAGCTTGCCTGGACCCCTGAGGCTGAGGATGCGTTCAACCGCCTGAAGAAGCGACTCCTGGGGCAGTTGGGGCTGTTCCTGGTGGACCCGGACAAGGGATTCGTGCTACGGACAGACGCTTCGGACTATGCCGTGGGGGCAGTCCTCGAGCAAGTCTGGGATGACGGGACTCATGTTCCCGTGGCGTTTTGGAGCAGGATCCTGGCCGAGGGCCAACGCCGAACATGGACCGCGAGGGAGAAGGAGACATACGCCATTGTATGTGCGCTCAGGAAGTGGTCTGGCCACATCGGATTGCAGCCGGTGGTGGTTTGCACGGACCACCAGTCCCTACAGAGCTAACACAAGGAGCATGTCGACACCCCTTCAGGACCAGCGGCTAGGAGAGCCCGATGGCACGAGACCTTCGCCAAGTTCGACCTCAGTGTCGTGTACGTCCCGGGGAAGGACAATACTGTGGCAGATTGCCTCAGTCGCTGGGCCTACCCCGCGGGCAAGGCTTGGATGGACATATCCAGCCATGGCGACGCCGAGGAGACCGAGGAGGCCAAGCGCATCATCGAGATGGAGAAGGTCATGGAGCAAGAGGGGGTCAAGTGTTTTGTGGTGATGGCAAACCGTACAGACCTGGCCAAGTTCCGGGGTGCGGGAGTCCAAGCTATTCGAGAGGAAACCCTCGAGCAATGGATTGTGGCCCCTGTAGAGTTAGTCAGGTCGGTGCTCACAGAGGACTGGTCGGATGACTACGCGGCATCCGAGCACTGGAGCAAGTACTGGAATGCCGTGAGCGCCCCGTCAGACGACGAATGGCCCGAGGGCTTGACCGAGGATGGGGACAAGTTGTTCCTCAAGGACAAGCTGCTGGTGCCCGAGAACCGAGTCGAGGAGCTCATTGACCATTGGCACAACGCCCAGCTCATGCATCCTGGCCGAGACAAGATGCAGCAGGACCTGGAGTGGCATTTCAAGTTCCCTCCGGGGTACTACGCCATCCTGGATAGGTACTGCAGCGACTGTGCCGTGTGTCGGGCCACGAAGAGCCCCAACCACTCCACAGCGGGCAACCCGGTGTACACGGCTATACCGGAGGCCCCTATGCGGTCCGTGGCCATGGATGTATTCGCCATGCCTGAGGTCACCGTGGAAGGAGAGACCTACGACTGTGTCATCCTGGCGGTGGATAGGCAGGGTGGGTATATCGTGGCGGTCCCTGGCAAGAAGTCCAAGAAGAAGGACAAGAAGGACAAGCATGGAGTGGGACTGCAGGCCAAGACCGTCGCTAATGCCATGATCAGGCATTGGCTGACGATTTTCGATGTCCCGGCTGTCATCTGCAGCGATCGGGGCAGTCAATTCGTGGGGACGTGGTTCAAGACGATGTGTAAGCACATGCGGATTCGGCACGCCAAGACCGTGGCGTACCACAGACGGTCGAATGGCCGTGCTGAGGTGGCCGGGCGGCAGATGTTCGAGAAGTTCGGCCAGCTGCACATTGACGAACCGGGCCGGAACTGGTATAACTCGCTGTGGAGAGTGCTCCAGGCATATCACGACCTTCCGGGACCCACTGGACTGTCGCCCCATCGCATCCTGTTCCTACGGGATCGAGTGTCACACACTCTCCCGTGGATGAACCATGGCAAAGTGGCCTGGGATGCGAACGCTATGATGGCTGAGGCGGACGACACAGCGGCCAAAGTGTGCAAGGCACTTCAGGATGAGCATGACAAGAGGGCCAAGTACTTCAAGCAGGGAAAGGTCCAGAAGTATGCTCTCCAAGACACCGTGTGGGTGGAGCGGCACCACAAGGATGTCCTGTCCAGGCATCGGCAGGCATCTTGGTATGTGCCGGGGGTAGTCGTTCGGAAGGTCGGGCAGGATGTGTATGCGGTTCGTGTGGGGGATAACAAGATCCTGGACCGCGACCATACGCAGCTTCGTCCCCGAGCACCAGACCCCAGCGGACGTCCCGTCACTTTCGAGTTCACGGCCGGCGATGTGGACTCGGACGACGAGGGTGAGGACGACGACTTCACCGCTGAGAAGATCCTGGCAGACAAGCCGGACCCGGGGACGCCTGGGGGTAGGCTTTATAAAGTCCGCTGGAAGGGATTCGCCGCATCCAGGGATTCGTGGGAACCTCCGAGCAGTTTCGTGCCGAGGTACACCACGGTCTGGATGGACTACCTAAAGAAAAAGAACATTTCTTTGGATGTCAAGGACGTGTTGGTCCACTTGGTAGCTGCTGTAGCACAATAATGGATCCCCCTTGGCATTTTGTTTGTTTCTGTGATTGGGGAGACAAGTGAGGGCGTTCATCCGGGGATTTTTCGGCCTTGATCGGCCATATACCCCCTTCACTCGATCTCCACATATATATTTCATTGTGGTATACTTATTTAGGTCGACCGACGACATTGTTCTCTCTTTGATCCCCTTGGTCCATGTTGTAGATCAAGAGGAGACCGGATATGGCGTAGGGCGCTGAGTATCAGTGTCCTCACCCCTCCCTTGGGGCGTGGTGGACGCCTACGACGTGTGTGGGGCCTCCATGTGTCCTTGGGACATTGGGGGGGGGGTTGGAGCCCATTGGGGTCCTCCCGTCCTCTCTTCAATGACTTCCGAGCGGTAACAAAGCTCTGAGAAGGGGGGTGAAGCCGGTTCGGACCCCCGTGGCCATCTTGGGGTCACTTGGGGTGTGTATCTATGTGCCGGCAAGCCGCCATTGGCTGATATCATACTCTCCCATCCACCTGAACTAACCCGATGTGATAGTGTGATAGGTTTGGCCATTCCGGCTACGAGCGGCCATATTCAGTACCGAGGCGCCGCCAGCTGACATTTATATATCAGAATATCAGGAATCAACAGGGTTTTATTATCATGATGTTTCCGTAATTTTTCAGCCTTTCGTTCTGATGGTCAATGTATCGGCGACCGTCAGTTGGCTCGCGATTTTGCGTTAACCGATTGGTTAACTGTTATTTCCAGATATTTTGGCGGATACTCTATTGAAGGTTCAGATTTCATCAGCAAAGGGTTCGTTGCTTCCGCAATTTTCTAAAAAAGCACTCGAAATTTGAATCTGAATTTTTCGCGATGTCGAAATCGGATTTTTGACTTCGACATCGCCGCACTTGATTTGGACTTCTTCGAGTGGTCATACTCTTTTCCCTATGCCCGAATCAGGTTTCCCTTATACTTGCCACCCATTTGACTTGGAGATATAAGGGAAACAAAAGTGAATCGTGGGACCACTTGGAAGGGCCATATCTATGCGCGAGTGTGAGGTAAGAGAAAAAAGAAGGTTGCGTTGCAAGCGCATTGGTCTCAAGTTAATTTAGGAAGCATCAAACGCCTTTGGTGTATACACATGTCCGGTGTAGCAAGGAATAAGGGCCAAGAGGGTATAGAGTGATATATAACTCTTGGACCGTGCAACCGAATATTTTATTGCGACTTTCGAGTGAACCGCATGAGTGTTGGGGTTGCATAGATACTTTTCTTGGGTTCCCACGTATTTGTAACGTGAAGTTATGTCCATGGAGGGGCATGGCATATCATGGTGGGAGCCGTATTTTGAGGGTATGTGTTATATGCACGGTATATGTCTTGATATGCTCACGCCCATGTTATATATCTTCGTGTGGCCGAAGAGATGGGGAGCCACACGTGACAAGGGCTTTGCCCATGTCCCAATTGTGGAATTCAAAGCGCTAGACTAAGTCTACCGCATATGTATTGCTCATGGTATGTTTGGCAAGGAGATCCATGAGTGCACTCCCATTTTCATGGGGCATGTAGATATGAGTGGCGAAGGTATCTCCATGCGCCCGATTGGGGATCCAAGTGGGGGAATTGTTCGCAAATTGTTCTGATCATTTGTGTATTGAACCATGAGCGGATATCATGGGTGAGCATAGAGATATACTATCATGACAACTTTGTATTTGGTCATATTTTCATGTTTTTGACCTCAATTTTTGCTCATTTTTGCGTTTTGTGTACTCACCTGGTCAGCTAACAGCAAGAAGCCTATGGAGAGTCGAACCATGGTATGTTGTTCATATGTTGGCATATACTTTGGAGTTGAACACCACCATAAGCCGGATCGTGTACTCCATTTGGCTTGGCGCACGAAGGAATATAAGAATTGGTCCCAAGATCATGGGCTGACTTGGGCAGTGCGTGGCGCCCATATCCGAAGGGGTTTTGAGGGTAAGATGGGGATGTACATGGGCATTGGCCTTTGGTCTATATCCTCCATGAATGCTAGGCTTCGATTCCATGCTTGCTTTGAGCCTTGGGATAAGTGGTAACCTCAATTCTGAGCATATATTTGATATATGGCCAATATGGTGTGAATTGGCAGTTTTTTGGCATGTTATGAGTTCAAACTCATGGGGCATATCTCCAAGCCCATTCGACTCCAAGTCCAACCAAGGTTATGTCAGGGTAGGGCATGGTCCCGAGTGCCACTCTAGGCCATGATACGCCACCCCCCCTATTGGGCAAGGATTTAGAGGTTTGGGAATGAACACATTTTTGGGGTTTGTGTAGTGACTTGTGACACATGGCATTCAGCCATCTCATTTGACCTGGTTCAGGGCAATATGTTGGTGAGGCAAGGGAAGGTCTTGAGTCCAGGGAATGAGGGGTTTATGGCTGTGAATGTGTATGTTTACCTCTTTCCCCAACCTTGCTTTATTTGTGTTCATATGCCAATTTCAGGGGTTTCCTCTTTGGTGCAATTCTTGTACATGCCCGCCACCGTGAGACGACCGGTGTGCTGAACGGAAGCCCGCAGCCTGATTTGGATTGTGAATTGGGTTATTGCTATACTTGTGGGATCTGGTTGCTGTTCAGGGTTGAAGGAGGATTACATTTTCTATATTTTTGGATTTGGACCCTGCATTTTGAGGATTTTGAGAAATGCAATCGTTGATCCGGAGCAAGTCAGCAGGGGTGACAGGCGGAACGGGCACAGCGGGGGCCGGTCCTGGTAGGGACCTTCTTTACTATTCCTAAGGTCCTGAGAGCAAGCCGCAGAAGTGGTGTCCTAATTATACCCAAGTCTGCACGCTTGCTAAACCTGGAGGGTTGGCTTATTGATGCCACGTGGTACGCCCCGGGTCTCCCCTCCCCTAAGCGCCCAATTTCTGTGCTGGCGCAAAACCTTTGGGGAATACCAAGCGTACTAATCCAGGTATTGTTTTCCCTACCTATCTGTCTACTACAGTGAGGGGTGGCCAAAAGCTATGAAGGCTTGAAAGCGCCGTTTTGCTAAGTGGCCCAAACACTGACCTAACCACTGCCACAGCCCACCAACCCTGCTAAAATTGCAGGAAACGGGTGGGACAGTGACACACGCACTACAGGTCCTACACACCCTACAGTGGCACCATCCTGGTGGGCGAGCACTGGGGCAGCTGGCTCAAGCCCCCACTCAGGACTACCACTCCTACACGCACACTCTACTGGGCGTTGCGAAGGCAAAGGTCTCGTGGGTCCTAGCGACCCTCCTGTGAAATGACAAGAGAACACAGCGCGGCTAAGCAACTGTGGCCTAACAGGGGACGCCACAACGCGTTTCCCCTGCTAGGGCTTAGAGGGAAGAGGTGCTCTTGCGTGCACGGCGCAGATGTCGATGGAGTCGGACTCCCTGCTCTGCCACAGGCAGAGGGGAGTTACTTGTTTGTGTGATCTGCGCCCTTGTTTAGCAGGGCAATAAAAAAATGGTATGCTGCTGCACCAATCACCCTACCTGCCCACCTGTAAAACAAAGGCAAATGAAAGGGCGTTTGCGGCGGAGAAACCAAGCCACACTCCAGGTATTATACCCTTCTCAGTGTGACCTATAATACACTGTCCGCAAACAGGCTGAAGAATCAGCTACCCTTGTCAAGCAAGCAAGCGTTATGGGACTCCTCAGGTTCTCTTAAAGAACGTACCGAGGAGCCCCTGGGTAGCCTAAACAAGGTTTACCGTGCGCACTTCGCGTGGCCTACCCTTTAATGCGTGTGTGCATGCGCGAGTATGCACGAACCTCTTGGGCAAACCTGCCCATCTCAACCGTAATCACGAACTCCACCAGGGGGTGGCCCCGCCTGGGCTTACTCACCTTACCTACCGCTGGAGAGAGAGAGCAAGTCAGGGGCGCACGCGAAGAACGTTGCTATGCACTTGTGTGTATGTCTAATCACCCTGATCTGACCGCTAATCATCTGCAATCTTTCTAATCAATCCCTCTATCGCGTCCTATCGTTGTTTGCGCTGCTACAAGGCTCGTTCACGGAGACACGAGACGAGCAATGTGTATGCGGCATACGAGACGAGCATACCTGTAGTTTATACCTGATTCGTTGAAGTCTTTTCCATTGATTTTCGAATTCTTGAATTTCGATACTTCTATTAGTGTGGGTGGAATCTGTATGTTTATTTATTAATGTGTGTCTCGTCATTTTCAAGACTACGTGAGACATACGTTTATAATTCCATTATTTCTCCATTTTCCGGCGCTTCCCTAGGAGCCGCTCCTGCGCGCCGCCATTTTAAGCGTATAAATTTCTGGATTTAAAAAATCCAGAGATGACTATAATTTCTATAAAAATGTGCTTCTGATGCACAATTGGATTCTGCTCAGGTGTGTCGTTTCAGAAAAAATCTAGGCCGTCATTCGACGGATTTTGGTGTCGTCGCTTCGTTTTTGCGTGGATTCGTCCATAATTCTCCCATTCCTGCCTCTGCAGATACCCACGCGCAGCCTCGCTGAGTAGGCCGTGTTCGGGCCGAACCGCAGGTGCCTGGAGAGACTGAGCAGAACCCAAGACCCCACCAAGGGGCAATTTAATTTTTTTGAGACTCCCTTCGCCCTAAGACAGGTCACAGGTCGCCAGCAGGTTTACGAGAACAGATGCGAGTGTGTATATTGTGTCTTGCGTTCGGGTTGTGTCGACGCTGCGTCTTGGAGGGAGGGATGCATATGCACATGTTTGGCATGCTCCCATACTAACCCAACAAAGCCACAGGAGCCCCGGCAGCGCCATGAGCGCTGAGTCTTCTGTAGGAAATGTTACAAACAGTGCAGCAAAAGAGCGCCAGCCATGGTGAGCGCCCATTTTTCAGTGTGAGGGAAACTATAGGTATTTTAAAGTAGATGTGGAAACCAAGGAAAGGCCAAGAAAAATTCCCTTTTTCCTAAAAGGCGACAGTGGTGGCCACCACAGCACAAGGGGGGAGTAAGAAAAAGTGCTTTTCCAATGCTTTGAGGCATACTCTAGTTGTATTAGAGATGCACTGAGCATCCATGCATGGCTATCTTAGTATTGGTCCCACCAAAACTGGTGATAACACATTTTGACCTATGGAACCAAACACCCAATCAGGATATGGAGTGGACCCCTTAATCCCCTTTCAATGTGAAGTAAAACATCTTTTCCAGAGTTGACTGAGCACTGACATATCCAAGGCAGAGCCTATGAATTTATCTATGTTTTTCCATGAATTCTTAGCTATCCTAGTGGTATGCACCCTAGGGGGCTGGGCACCTCTTTTTGAGAGGTCCTGGGTTCAATTCCCGGTCAGCCTAACTAAGTAGGAAGATCCCCTGTGACATGGCAGTGACCTCATCGCCACATGCCCTGCCACCTCAGCACATATGGGACCCAAAGCAAAGAGTGCACATCTCCTGAGATGGCACTATGGAGAGAGAGTGACCTTGGGGCAGTTTTCTAACTCTTTTCCAAAACATTTCAGCTATCTTTGTGAATATGCATTCATTTGTGACCTGAGTTGCAGTTTCTGTGAATATCCAATCATCTTTCACTGTTTACACTGCAGCCCTTCATGCTTTGATCCTGAATTCTCTTCTCCTTGCACACTACTGGCTTGGGCTATCCTGGATTGACTTGGATTTACTGTATTTCAACAAACAAAAGCTTTTCATCTCCAAAAACAAGCAGCAGGACACCCTACAGCAACAGCAAGCAGCAGGAGAAGCAAAAACACAATGCTCAAACCACTAGAAAATTTTCTAAGCAACAGAAGTAGAGCCCGTGAGAGGTGGTAGCAAAGGAGAAAAGCGTCGTGCAGTAGAAGATGCAATCACCAAAACCCGGGTTCGTGCAAAACCCGTGGAAAATCAAGAATACAACCGTTGTTCAAGTCGGGCTGAAGCGGTACCCAGTCTCCGTGTGCCCACTAACCCCATGTAAGGAGGGAAAGACGCCCGGTGAAGCCCGGTGAGAGCCTGGCAGGAGCGTGTCCCTTGCCGTAAAGCCCCCGTGACGGCATTCCGGCCACTTGGGGCATGTTACCATGTACCGGCAAACTGCCATTTGCCGGTGTCTTACTACTACACGCCAATCTACCCCGCACCGCCTTCGGCCGTCGATTCGGCAACCTAACCGTAACAACAGATGTAGGTAAGACGTGTTTGTGTGAGAGATCTGGGCATTTCAGCTATTAGCGGCCGCATCGGCAACCGATGCGTCGCCCGCTGAGATTTACACATCAGAATATCAGGAATCAACAGGGTTTTATTTTCATATTGTTTCCGTAAATTTTCACGCTTCCGTTCTGATAACCAATGTTTTGACTGCTGGCGGTTGGCTCGCGACTTTAGCGTAACCGCCAGTTTAACTGTTATTTACAGACATTTTAGCGCATTCCGTGACGAAGACTCGGGGCTAGTCAGGAATTGCGTTGATGCATCTGCAATTTTCACATTGTACACTCGCAACCTTAATCCGAATTTTTCAGGATGTCGAAATCGGATTTTCGACTTCGACATCCCCGCACTTGATTTGATTTCTTTCGAGTGGACCTACGTGCTTCCCTATGCACGAATCAACTTTCCTTTTGTCTTGCCCTCCATTTCCCTTAGAGATATGGGCAAATCAAAGTTGATTCTCGAGGCCACTTGTGAGGGTCATATGTCGTGCTGCTTGCGAGGAATGACAATAAGAAAGAATGGGATGTATTCACAATACTCCCGATGTAATTTAGGAAGCTTTATACGCCTTGCGTCTCCACACGTGCGCGCTAGCGTAATGGATCATGGTCAAGAGGGTAGAGTTTGCATTATAACTCTTTGGCCATGATATTGCGTGCGTTAAGATAACTTTCGAGTGTAGCGCGCGAGTGTTGGTGTTGCATAGGAACTTTTCTTGAGTTCCTATGAGCGATTGACACAAAGTTATGCCATTGGAGGGGCATGACATATCATGGGGGGAGCTACCTTTTTGGGCAGTATGTGGTATGTGCCATGTGTTGTATTGCGTGCCCATTTGGCGGGTTTGGCTAAGAGCGATACACCCACCAATGGACCTCATATTGCACGAGGCCCTTCCTTATACTCCCCACGATCAATTGCAAGCCTAACCTTCGTGGAGGGAAGCTTGTGTGGCGATCCCAAAGCGATGCGTTGGGAGCAAGGTGTGTGTTTTGCAATTTTCCATATTTTCATGTGCCCACTTGGGAAGTAGCGCTCTTGACTCTTTAAAGCGCCCCAAGTGGAGCACATATGTGGAATCGCAGGTCATTGGTGTCAAGTCATTGTGTTTAGAAGGATTGGTCGATTACTCTATCCAAGCCGAAGATATTATAATATATTTGTGCGCCTTTCAAGGCACTTTTGGGTGTTTTTTCGCCAATATTGCTGTTTTTTGCCCGACATGGTGTCAAGTGGCGACCTTGTATCTCAACGTTGCACCCAATCGCCATCATGACTCAAGTATGTTTTGTGGGTACATACTTCGGTGCCCAACATATCTTGGACCCGGCGAATAACTCCTCTTGGGCTTGGCATACCGTGGCCGCTATGTTGGCGATTTGGGACTATCCCAAATCATGGGCTCACTTGGCGACCCTGCCATTCCCAAAACCGGATAAGTTCAGCGAAGCCCAAAAGATATGTTGGATGCATATGACTTGATACCAATCCTATGGCACACTCCGGTCCAAGTCGGGCATGTGCCTCATTTGCCCCAACCATGAGTGTGCGCAGTTTTGGCCATTTTGAGCAATTTTCCATATTTTCTGCCCGCCGTGCACCATGTTCAGCACCCTGGTGCACGCCCGACTCATGGACCAATGGACCATATATGACATGGGTATTATGGACATTGGTCCCCATGGTTCACACACCACGTGGGCGAGGCTGAGCAACCTTCGTTAGGGTGCTAGCCCAAAGTGAGTGTGGACAATTTTGCCATTTTGGCATTTGTGAACCCAATGGGGATTGTCACCACGCCACGTGGCATGGAGATCTTTGGGAGCCAAGTGCATGGGAGTCCTCGTCTGACTCCTGGTGGATCGCGTATGGAATGGCAGATCCGATCTCCAAGCTGGCGTGGAGATATACTATTGGGAGCACCCCCGAATTTTGGCTCATTTCGAGCAGTGAAAATGACCCCCTTTTGGGACCCCAATTTCACCCCCCCGTGTGGTCAATTGGCGGCCCAATATCTCTATGCCCACAGGGAGCCCGGACCCATTTTCAAGTTGTACACTCAGATATAAGTCCTAGGTCCTGCCTCCTATCCTGTGGGCCATTGGACTTGCCCTGGCCGGGCGAGCCACGCGTGGAGATAACGCCAATTTTGGTAATTTTGGCATCATGACCCCACTTGACGAACCCGTGGTGCCCTGATGCCGGGACCTCAGAGGGAACCAGGTTGGGTGAGGGCTCCAGGGAGTTCGTATTTGAAGGACAAAGGGTCAGTTGCCTCGTCCCTACCTCTGGCCGGTCCGGACGAGGGGTCAACTTTGGAGATTTTTGAGCTAATATCAGTTTGGGCTGAAACAGCCCATTTTCAGCTACCAACTCCTAGGGGATAATGGCGGGGCCATATCTCTGACCCAGAGTGGTGTTCAGACCTGCCATTAAGGGAGCATGGGGAGCCACTGTCAGTTGGCCTTGGAGTGCCTTGGTTACCAGGAACTCGCCTGTGGCTGGGCGGAACAGCCCCCCTATTGGCAGGGTTTCAGGGTCCGGACTGAGCAGGGCATGGGTTGTGTTTGAGCCCCCGCTCCCACCAGTCACTGAGAGGGTCGGACCTGGGATTGGGATATGAGTTGGGACTGAGTGTCTTTTGTCCTGTGATGCACTTACCCCAGTCCAGTCTTAACCCCATGTGTACATATCCTGATGTGTTGCTGTACATACATTTGTTCCCTTGTTTCAGAGTGGCAAGGATCCTGAAACGCTTTGTCTCATGACACGAGCGTAATGATGCCCCTGTGATCGCAGTGCTTTGCCTGCCTGCTTGCCTGTGCGTGTCACCGCAGCGTCCCGTGGCCAGGCCCCGCACGGGAACGCGTCAAAAGCGTTTCACCGCCGCGGGGTTACCCATCCCTCGCGTGCCACTCGGGGTTACCAACCCCGAGCAGCGCGGCGCCGCAGCTCGCAGCTCGCAGCTCACAGCGCAGCGCAGCGGCTCGCAGCGCCGCCCAGCGACAGCGCCGAGTCCGTGAAGGAAGTGCGGGGACCGGTACTCCGTCATCAAGGAGTTCCCTCGGCTGACCAGCAAGGCCGCACACCCAGCTACAGCAACTGGGACGAGGCGGGCAAGACGTGGCCTCAGCCCCACCCCCATGCGGCGCGCCTACTGCGTGGGTTGCTGTGGGGGCAACAATACCGCCAAAGCAATCCCCAGTGCGAAGGCGGCATGCCCGGGAGCTTCGAGCTCCGCGAGGACATGGGCGAGGACCGCCTGCGGGCAGTGGAGGAATGGCTGCGGGCGGAAGGATATGAGTACCGCTTCCGCCGCAAGCGCTGGAGGACCTGGACCCGCCCGGACGGGCCCGGCGAAGGGCTGCGCCCCGACGGGATTGAGGAGGACGAGAAGCCCAACGAGTACCCGTCGGGCGCCTCGATCAACGTCTCCATGTGGGACATGATCGAGAAGGAGTTCCCGGAGCTGGGGAACGAGCGCCGGCTGCAGGGCAGCAGCAGCAGCGGCGCGTCTCCTGGGAAGGAGAAGCGTTCCGCCAGGGACAGGAGGCGGGACAGAAAGTGGCAGGAGTACCAGGAGTCCCTGGCCGCTGAAGCCGCCCAAGGCGCCAGGGGCGCAACCCCAGCCCACAGCCCCCAACGGGCCAATGGTGGTCACCAGCCCCGCCACACCACCCTTGGTGACTTCCTGGAAGTCGCCAAGCAGGCCAAGGCCAAGCCCCGTCCGCTGCTCCTGAGGAAGTCAGGCCCCAGCAGCGACGTGGAGTCGGCCCACCGCGGGAGGATGCCGGCCGACCAGGCCAGCTCCAGCGGCAGCGTCGCTCCCCACCAAAGGGATGTCGCGCGCGCCTGCAAGCGCACCTGTGGGGTGCCCTGCAACCTTCGGGTTGCCCGGCAACAGGCCACGCAGCAGAACGCTGCCGTGGAGGGCGCCGTCGGCATCGCCCATGAGGAGGCCACCGAGTGGGGCAGAGGCATGGACTACCAAGCCTCGACCGTGGCAGCCATCGCGGCCGGTCTCAGGGCTGCGGCCGCCCATGAGGCAGTGGCTGCCCGGATCAGGGGTGAGGTGGCGGCAACCGCCGAGGAAGCCCGCCTGACCCAGGAGGCCATAGCCTGCAAGGAGGCCGAGGTGAAGGCGCTGGAAGAGGCGCTTGCCCAAGAGAGGGCAAAGAAGGAGGCGGAGGAAAGGGCCCACGCCAAAGCAACGGCCAAGGCCAAGGCGGACGCCGCCAAGAAGGACGCCATCGAGGCCGCGCGACGGAAGGTCGCTGAGGATAGGGCCAAGACGGAGGCGGAGTTGGCGGCGTTGGAGGCGGAGAAGGCGCGGCTGCAGCAGGCCCGGGAAGGCGAGGCTGCTCGTGCCCGGGCGGAAGCCAAAGGGCGAGCTGCCGCAGCCACAGCCGCCGCAATGGAGGAGGCAGAGGCCAAGCTCCGCCGTGAGACTCCCCCGGGAGGATTCCGAGTGGAGATCCTTCGAAAGCTTTTCGAAGGGGACGCCTCCGCCAAGATGACGCTGGACGAGGTCGACACGGGCCGCAGTGGGTGCAGTGGCCCGGCCGCCCACCGACGGAGGAAGGGTAAGGGGAAGACCCCCGAGAGGCCACGCAGATTAGCGGGTGGACACCCCCACGACAGTGACCCCTTCTTCACCGCCAGCGACGGGGATGAACGAGGCCGCCGACATCGCCGAGGAGTGGCTGGCAGAGGAGGCGGAGACGTCCCCATGGAGGCGGAAGGTGAGGATGAGGATCTCCCTCCTCCCTACCGGAGCTCGGAGTCTTCCGAGACCGAGACGCCCAGGTGGGGCGACATGGACGAGGATGACGACATGGACTTCGACATCACGAAGAAGCGCCCATCCTCGGACCCAGCGGGACCCCCTGGCGGAGGACCATCAGGACCCCCCTGGAGGACGCCCACCAAGTGGACCCCCTGGAGGCGGACCACCGGGTGGGGGAGGACCCCCTGGACCGGGCGGACCCGGCGGGGGCCCTCCTGGAGGACCCCCTGGGGACCCTGACGACCCACCAGGGGACGGCGACCCGGATGCCACCCGGAGGTGGATTGTCTACCTCCGCAGGAGGGTCCAGTTCCTCGAGCGCGAGATAGACACGGGCAAGGGCGAGATGACTCGCATCGCCGGGGTCGCCGCGCACGCTCAGAGAGAGCTGGACATCGCCAAGATCGAGATGGTCAAGAGCGCCAACGTCGCCACCGCCACCCAGAGGCAGCTGGACATCGCCAGAGCCGAGAGCAGGCAGCTGAACAAGGTCATCAGCGGCCTGCAGCAGAGGCTGGACGCGCTGGAAGCCCGTGGGAGCGTCGGCAGCGACCACCCACCCCTGGAGTCTGGCTCGTCAGACGACGGCTGGGGACCCGGACCAGGTCCAGGCAGACCCCAAGCCCCCGGCGGAGCCCCCAGGAGTCGCCCCAGCGCCAGTGCCCCCTCTCTCACCGCTCCCTCTCACCACAGCGCGGGCCGCCGCAACGAGCGCGTGCCGCCCGGCAGTGGCAGTGAGGATTGGCGTGATGAGTGGCTCAGCGCGGACTACCACAACCGCCGTGCTCCACCGCGGACACCGGTACGCCCCCGACGCCCCGCACCAGCCCCGGAGCCAATCCTGATGGCTGGTGGACGTTATGGTGGACTCAGGGATGAGGTCCCCAGAGGAGACGTGGAATGGGATGTCGGCGGAGGTGAGGACCTGGACCTGGACCTGGAGGAGTTGGACATTTCCCTGCCGCGTGGTGTACGACGGGAAGCCGCTGAACGCAGCTGCCGGCGCCGTGATGAGGAGGCGTACATGGAAGGAGTACGGCGTGAACATCTAGGTTCAGCGTACATGGAGGAACCACGGCGTAGCCACGCGGATACCGGGGAGGAGATGGAAGTGGCAGCCGTGCGAGTCCGTGGGAGAGGCCGATGGGAACCTCGGTCGACCTCGTGGCCGGCGTTCATGGTCTCTAAGGCCGCGGATGCCGCCGTGTGGGAAGACTTGAAGGACATCAAGCCCCCCATGTACGATGGCAACCCCCTCAACCTCGACCGCTTCTTGGGGAAGCTGGACGATTGGGGGGTGACCGTCACTGAGGACATGGATCCCGCAGATGCGGAGAAATATGTCTTCAGACGGTTCAGGTACCGCCTGCCGGAAGTGCTCCAAGAGGTATACTTCGTGGCGACCAAGGAGGGGAAAATCAAGACCCTCAACGAAGCCAACAAGTGGCTCAACGAGCAGGAGCCGGTGGACGCTCTGCAGGTGGCTGCCAAGCGGTGGAAGTCCATCAAGCTTCAGCATGATGGACGGGAGATCCGCCTACGGGACTGGCGAGACTTCCGAGGGCAATACACCCTCTTCCGCCGCAACGTGGAGGACTGGAACGAGGGTGACGAGCAGGCTCCCTTGCTCTCCATGCTGCCGGAAGCACGGATCAAGAGGGTCAGCAAAGAGGAAGCCAAGAGGGCCAAGTCCAACCACACGGTCAAGATGATGCTCCCCAAAGAGTATCATACGAACGTGGTGGCTTGGACGAGGAAGAACGTGGCCCGGGATGTCAGACGGCACTCCCTGCGGAACGCTCTCCTCATCACCGTCTCGGGCGATCGCGAGAAGAACGCGATGTGGCGCCTTGACGAGTGTGACGTGAGCGGCCAGACCATCCGTCTGCAGGCCATCTTGGCGCGGATGAGCTGCGACGAGATCCTGGAGTGGGTTGGAGAGGAAGCACTCAAGGAGTACCGGAACCTCCACCACACACCCGCGGGTTGAGGCCCGGCGACCGCGACGTCAACTACGTTGGCGAGGGGCCTGGCGGGGAAGCTGCCATGGACCCAGCGGGAGCCGATGGCGATGAAGCTCTCGTCGACGATGACGACGACGATGAGCCCGCCGAGATGGCCGTTTGTGCCTTCGTGGCCCAGAACGGCGCGGGGAACAACCGGGGAAGCTGGAAGTCCCTGCAGCCGGGTTGGAAGAAGAAGGAGAAGAGGGACCCTCGCCGCATTGGCGACCATCCGCTGTCCTTTGGGGAGTTCATACGAGCTCACCCTCAGGGCTGTTTCGTGTGTTATGGGAGGAAGAAAGGCTTCAACCATGACCACCGAACATGCCCCACCCACCAGGCCGACACGGAGGCCGACAAGAAGGCGCACGGGTCGAAGAAACGTGCACCCGCGGGTATCCGGGAAGCCAAGGTGGTGGTGGACAAGGACGAGTTCCCCAAGCTGATGTCGGTGGGGACCGAGTTGGCTAAGGAGATCCAGGAGATCAAGAGGAACTGGGTCCCCAGGTCGGACAACAAGAACAAGGAGAACAAAGAGAACGACCAGAACAAGGACAAGGACAAGAAGCCTAGGAATAGGAGGAAGAAGGGTGTCAACGAGGTTGATGCGGAGGAGAATACCCCTACTTCCACAACTGACGCCCCCTAGCGGAGCCCCTGCAGCCAAGGGCCCCAGCTAGGGCGGTCGCAGGATGGTGTCGTGGGAAGCGCCACACCATCCCAGTCGGGAGTCGATAAGCACAAAGGGATTGCCGCGGGCGGAAGGCCCGGTCCGGCACCCAGTCGCGGTGGCGGGGTGAGGGCAAGTGAAGGCACGAACCCTTGCACCCGTCCATCCTTCGCGACCAAAAATGTGTTTGATGTACTTCAGGATCTATCCGAGAGTATCGGAGGATCACCCGGACCGCAGCTGGATGCTGCAGATGGGCAGCCTGAGCCCATTGTCCACGACCTGCACCAGTCGCTTGTTGAGCTTCTGGAACGGCCAGAGATCCTGAGCTTGCACGCCGTGCGCCGTGTTGGACGGGAGCGGCAGTTGCACCTTAAGGTCGGTGCCTTATGCGGGGAAGTGGAAAAGGTCTTCGACGTGATGGTCGACACGGGAGCACAGGTCAGCTTGGTCAAGGCTGGCCTACTTCCACCAGAGTGTTTGACCGACAGTCGGAAACCTGTCAGGCTGAAGGTGGCGAACGGCCAGTACATGGTGGGAGGCACGAAGGAAGGGGCCATCGGGCTGCAGTTCGTGAACCATCGTGAGCTGAGCCGCCCAGACCTCGGCAAGGAAATCCTCCGGCAAGGTCGCTTCTACCAGGCCGAGATGGACTGGGACATGATCGTTGGGTACGACTTCATGATGGAGACGGACTCCGGCGTCCTCCCGGCCCAGGCCTCCATGACCCTGTACCAGGACGACCAGCTCTCGTGGCTTTCGTCAGGTGAGCACCATGTGGAATGCCAATGGATCCACCCAGAACGCAATCAGCTCGAAGTGGCCGCGCTGGACACTGAGCCAACGGGGCCAGCAAACCAGGAGTACGGCGTAATGCCGGAAGTGGCGAGCCGAGTGGTCGCGGACCTGGGAGCTTCGGATCTGGCCCTGGATGCGTTCTCTTCAGGAACCTCCGCCCATCTTCGGGTTTGTGAGAAGTACTGGAGCGCACAGGACTCCGCGTGGAAGAAGCACTGGGGTCCGCATCAGGGATTGATCTGGATCCATTGCCCCCGTTGGGACATCCCAACGGCGATAGCGAAGATTCGCAAGGACCGCTCCAAGGCAGTGCTGGTTGTTCCTATGGGATGCACCGAGGAGGAAAGTACCCGACATTGGGTAGTCTCATTGACCAACATGACCTTAAACAAGGTCGTCCTACCGACTGGAGAGAGTGTCTATCAGGACGCTAAGCAACAGCCCATGCCACCTGAGAGATGGCCAACGGAATTCCACTAGGTGGATGGGGGCCTTGATCAGGCCGACACCACAGACTTCGTGTGTGTCAACCGCATCGTAGCGGAGCCATGGCGGCAATGCTTCGCGGTTTCCCCTGTTGACATCAGAGAACCGGAAGACCGCCTCACTGAAGAGGAGTTGGATCTGGTTCAGGGGTATATGGATCAGCCCTTTCACGACTGGGGAAGCCAGCGCGAGGGCCAAGGCCAGGACAAAGCCTGGTGGGAAGTGGACTGGATCGTCTCTGGTTCCTATGATGAAGATACCTTCGTAAGGAGGGTACTGGACCACTTGTCCAGCCAGGACTGAAGCGGTATGGGGTGCTTCACCCATACCCGCTGCCCAGCCTGTGGCGCTCTTCGCCAGGCTGGCTCAGAAATTTTCCTGGGCTGATTAGGGCATCTCAATTTCTGTGGGATTTCTGTAAAAAACCCCAGAAATCGTCATTTTTCGTGATTTTTGAGCTGGCGACGACGTTCGTCGCCTGCGCGACGCAGCCCCAGATCGAAGTTTTATTTCTCGATTTCTGGGGATTTTAATCAATTTTTTTTTTGATTTATCGTTTTTAGAAATATAGGAATATAACGTGACCTTTTTCGCGGCGTTCCGCGGAGGTCAATTTTTGCGAAATTAGTCACGTTCACGAGTTTTTCAAAAAATCCTGAGGCGATCCCAGGAATCAGCCAGACGCCCATGGTGTGGCCCAACAGTTGGCCTTTTCATATATAGTTTGAATTGGGACAGAAACGCGTCGTGTCGGCTACGCGACACGTTGGGGGGAGACACGCGAAATGAGTGTTTTTGGCTCAAAAATCACTATATTTCACTGTTTTTCGCCCAAAAACCACTGTTTGGCCCAGTTTGGGCAGGATCTCAGTGGAGATCCTGATGGCGACGACTCGTAGCTGTCAGATCTTCTGATGGCGGCGACGCCGCCGCCTTCATTTCGTCCTCTTTTTTATGCTATTTTATAGTATAGAAGTGACGCTTTCCCGTGGGGGGCCGGCCACGGGACGCTGCGGTGACACGCACAGGTGAGCAGGCAGGCAAAGCACTACGCTCACAAGGGCATCAATACGCTCGTGTCCTGTGACAAAGCGTTTCAGGATCCTTGCCACTCTGCAACAAGGGAACGAAAGTATGTACAGCAACACATCAGGATATGTACACATGGGGTTAAGACTGGACTGGCTGAAGGGCATTACAGGACAATAGACACTCTATCCCAACTCGTATCCCAATCCCAGGTCCGACCCTCTCAGTGGCTGGTGGGGGCGGGGGCTCAAACACAACCCATGCCCTGCTCAGTCCGGACCCTGAAACCCTGCCAATAGGGGAGGTGTCTCGCCCAGCCACAGGCGAGTTCCTGGGAACCAAGGTGCTCCAAGGCCTACCGACAGTGGCTCCCTATGCTCCTTTAACGGCAGGTCTCAACTCCACTCTGAACCAGAGATATGGCCCCGCCATTATCCCTCAGGAGTTGGTAGCTGAAAGTGGGCTGTTTCAGCCCAAACTGATATTAGCTTGAAAAACTCCAAAATTGACCGCTCGTCCGGACCCGGCGTCATTCCCACGCGTGGCTCGCCCGGCCAGGGCAAGGCCAATGGCTCACAGGTTAGGAGGCAGGACCTAGGACTTATATCTGAGTGTACAACTTGAAATTAGGTCCGGGCTCCCTGTGGGCATAGAGATATTGGGCCGCCAATTGACCACACGGAGGGGTGAAATTGGGGCCCCAAAATGGGGTCATTTTGGCTGCTCGAAATGAGCCAAAATTCAGGGTGCTCCCAATAGTATATCTCCACGCCGGCTTGGAGATCGGATTCGCCATTCCATACGCGATCCACCAGGAGTCCAACAAAGACTTCCATGCCCTTGGCTTCCAGAGATCTTCATGCCAATTGGCGTGGTGTCAATCCCAATTGGGACCACAAATGCAAAAATGTCAAAATTGCGCACACTCATTTTGGGCTAGCACCCAAACGAAGGTGGCTCCGCTTCGCCCACGTGGTGTGTGGGCCATGGGGACCATTACCCATAACACCCATGTCATATATGGTCCATTGGTCCATGCGTCCGGCGTGCACGAGGGTTAGAACATAGTGCACGGCGGGCAGCAAAAGTGGAAAATTGCTCAAAATGGCCAAAAATGCGCACACTCATGGTTGGGGCAAAAAAGGCACATGCCCGACTTGGACCGGAGTGTGCCATAGGATTGGTATCAAGTCTTGTGTGTCCAACATATCTTTTGGGCGTCGCCCAACTCCTCCGGTTTTGGGAATGGCAGGGTCGCCAAGTGAACCCATGATTTGGGATGGTCCCAAATCGCCAACATGGCGGCCACGGTACGCCAAGCCCCAGAGGAGTTATCCGCCGGGTCCAAGATATGTTGGGCACCGAAGTATGTACCCTCATATCATACTTGGGTCATGATGTCAATTGAGCGCAACGTTGAGATACACGGTCACCACTTGACATCATGACGGGCCAAAAACGGCAAAATTGGCACAAAGACACACAAGAGTGCCTCCAAAGGCGCACAATTATATTATAATATCTTCGGCTTGGATCGTGCAATCAACTAATCCTTCTAAACACAATGACCTGACACCAATGACCTTCGATTCCACGTATGTGCTCCACTTGGGGCGCCTTGAAAGGTTACGAGCGCTACTTCCCAAGTGGGCACATGAAAATATGGAAAATTGCAAAACACACACCTTGCTCCCAACGCATCGCTTCGGGATCACCACACAAGCTTCCCTTCACGAAGGTTAGGCTTGTAATTGATCGTAGGGAGTATGGAGAAGGGGCCTGCACAATATGAGGTCCATTGGCGGGTTTGGCTTGGAGCGATGGACCCGCCAAATGGGCACGCAACACAACACAAGGAACATACTCCATATTGCCCCAAAAGGTAGCTCCCCCCACGATATGTCATGCCCCTCCATGGGCATAACTTTGTGTCAATCGCTCATAGGAACTCAAGGAGAGTTCCTATGCAACACCAACACTCGCGCGCTACACTCGAAAAGTGTCTTAACGCACGCAATATCATGGCCATAGAGTTACAACGCAAACTCTACCCTCTTGACCATGATCCATTACACTAGCGCGCACGTGTGGAGACGCAAGGCATATGATGCTTCCTAAATTACGTCGGGAGTCATGTGAATACATCCCACGTTTCCTTATTGTCATTCCTCGCAAGCAACACGAGATATGACCTTCACAAGTGGCCTCACGAATCAACTTTGTTTTGCCCATATCTTTAAGACAAATGGAGGGCAGGATAAAAGGAAAGTTGATTCGTGCATAGGGAAGCACGTAGGTCCACTCGAAAGAGGTCAAATCAAGTGCGGGGATGTCGAAGTCGAAAATCCGATTTCGACATCCTGAAAAATTTTGATTAAGGTTGCGAGTGTAGAATGTGAAAATTGCGGATGCATCAACGCAATTCCTGAAGACTTTAGAGCCTTCGTCACGGATAGCGTTAAAATTTCCATTATGAACAGTTAAACTGGCGGTTACGGTAAAGTCGCGATCCAGCCGCCAGCAGTCAAAACAGTGAATTTCAGAACGGAAGCGTAAAAATTGACAGAAACAATATGAAAATAAAACCCTGTTGATTCCTGATATTCTGATATATAAATCTCCGCTGGCGGTGCATCGGTTGCCGATGCAGGGCTTTACGGAACACGCTCCCGCCGGGCTCGCACCGGGCGTCAACGGGCGCCTTCCGTACATGGGGTTAGTGGACCGGAGACCGGTCTTCCCTTCCGTACTTGGGGTTAGTGGACCGGAGACCGGTTGTATGCCGTAACCTAGCCATGGGGTTGTGGGTACCGCTTCACCCCCCTCCTTAGAGCAAACCCTGGGGGGGGCTCGATAACACCCAAGCATGGCAGCGGGTACCCAGGACCATATCCTGAAGGGGGGGGGGTGTCACATCCTCACTTCAGGCTGATTCAGGTTAGGCCGTTCAAATCCCACAGTAAGTTAGGTATGATGCTGTATAAGCTCGTAGCACATGTATAGTATCAAGTATCAAGTCCCGGGTCCTGGCGGCGATTGTTCGGCATCCAAAGGACCCGTTAACCCATACCAGGCGCACCGGGTGCCGGCTGCTACGGTCACCACCACATTGGCAGTGGCATACACGGCCAACATAGGGGACACACGACGACCGAGGTGGTCCCACAGGTCGAGAGCGACCACAAAGATCCATCCGGCTACCCCAAGCTTCCCAAGGCCCGCCGACTGGGGAGAGTCCCCACGGGTCCTTCCTCGGGCGCACCATGTCCATATCCATACGACGCGAGTCCAGAGTGATACAGCCGAACTCCTTAAGGGATCTTAAGGGAGCTCCTCCTTAAGGGATCGGGCATCAAGGCCGTCTTTTCCCTCGCCCTATTACCACGAAGGCCATACATGAGGGAGTCCTCATGCAGTGTGGGCGGAGGCGTCCACTCCTCAAACAGCCAGTTTCCCAGGCAGACTGACCGAGGTCAGGAGCACCGGAGGCCGCCATCCGACTGCAAGTGCGTCTGCGAATCAGTAGGCTCACACTGGGACTGACAGTGGCGGACCGCTGGGAGTGTAGTCAGGCAACTGGGCTTCCCGCCTGGCGCCATCAGGATCTCCACATCACAGCGAATAGGGCACACAGTATCACGGGCACTCAAACAGAAGAATATGTACTTAGGTACTGGTCCAGGCTGGACCATGTGTAACAGCATGTAGGCGGCGACTCAAGGCGCCTCTGTATCCCGATTCGTGGTGAAAAACAGTCCATCCCTCAGCGATGGGCTGATGACACTTAACATACAGATGCACATATCCTCGAGGGCAGAAAAACAAGCAATAATCTGGGTAAATAGGCGTGTAAACACGCTCTGGACAGAGCGCCAAACCACGCCACGGTCAGGATAAGGCAATGCAGGAGGGTGGACAGGAAAACGCCTGAGTTCAGGCCATACATAGTCAGCTGACACACGTCGACTGGTCTGGAGTCCGCAAGTGTCATGGAACCAGACCACACACCAAAAATTCGCAATGCCGATGACAGTGGCATCCGTTGCGCAACGTCGTATGGGTTTCAAGGCCCCAAGAGCTCAGAAATACGAAGGTCAGTCGCCCTACCTGGTTTCCCAAGGATTCAGCAGGGGGGGGAGTGACGAATAGAAGAAGAGAGGGGCCATCCTCCTCTGGATTCAGCAGGGGGGGGTATATGGCCACTCCGATGGCAGGTCACCGAAAGATGGAACAGAGCAAGCAAGTAAGGGACGATCCGTCGACCTCACAAGCGCTGAAAACACATCAGGGGAGAGCTCAGGGCGCTGATCAGGCACCCCTGGCTGCAATCGCCCGGGTGGGTGCTGCCAAGTCCCAAACGTGGATCTTGGTCTTGTGCTTGCGGATGTACTCCATGAAGGGAGTATTGACCCGCGGCACGAACGAGGAGACGGGTTCCCAGGTATCGTGGGACGGCCCATAGCCTCGCCAACGAACCTTGAACTCCAGACCTCCGGGTGCCGAGGCTTTCGGGCGCTGAGCCAGGATCTTCTCGACAGTATTGTCGTCCTGCTCAGCATAGTCATCATCCGAATCAGCCTCATGTGCGGCATAGTTCAGGGACACATGTTGGCCACGGAGGTCGGGTTCCCGCACACGGAGTTGACTCTCGTGGCGCTCCCGGAACTGTCCGTGACCCACCTTGATGCGGTAGGTGTCCTCACTAATCCTGCGGACCACCTCGCCGGGTGTGAACCAGGTTTTGGTGCGGTGGGTGCCCATAGGGCGGGGTCTGATCACCCACACCGGGTCTCCCACCCTGAACTTCTGCGCTGTCGAGCTCGGGGCGGACTTCTGACGCTCAGCATGCTCCTTCTCGAGCTGCTGGCGGATGTCCCCCGCCGTTTGCTCTTGCCGCGCGAAAAATTCCTTGGCATCCATAGCCATGCCATCACCAGACAAGGGAAGTCCTTTACCCAGGGGGTCCCTGCCGAACAGAATCTGGTGAGGGGACAAACCGCCCGGAGTGGGGGTGTCATGATGGGCCTTCAGAGCAGGCCACATCTCCTCAAACCAGTTCCGACGTGGATTGGTGATGTGGATCTTGCGCAGCTTCTCGAACAGCTGCCGTCCAGCCACTTCAGCACAGCCGTTGGACCGGCTGAGGTAGGCGACGCTCTTGGCGTGACGTATTCCCATGAGGGAACACATAGCCTTGAACCAGCCACCAGTAAACTGGGGCCCTCGGTCACTGCAAATGGTGCGGGGGATGTCAAAGACGGTCAGCCAATGACGAATCATCATGACTGCCACTTCCTTGGCAAGCAACCCCTTTTTGCGTGCCGGAACGGCTACAACATAGCCGCTGCGGCGGTCCACACAGAGAACCACACAGTCAAAGGTCTCCTTGCCAATGTGCACTTCGGGCATGGAGAAGACGTCCATGGCCACGCTCTCCATGGGCTGGTCAGGAACCGGGGTCCATTGGGGTTCCCCCTTGACGTTCCGGTTATCGGGATTGCAGGCCTGGCAGACCGAACAACCCTTCCTGACCTTCTTGATGGCAGTGTAGAGAACGATGTGGTCGATCTCGAACCGGCGCTGCATGTCAAGGGCTTGCTTCTTGACCCCTGGGTGCAGCATGTGGTGGTGCCAAGCTTCACACAGCTCCAGCACCCGGGACTCTGGTACTAGCAGCTTACCATTCCGGTAGAGCTTGCCATCTTCCTCAGTCAGCCCCTTTGGCCACTTCTGCCCGTCATCAGGGTCGGTCGTAGCCCTATACTCGGCCGCAAAGGCCTCAGACTTGGCGTAGTCGTCGGTCCAGTAGTCCTGGAGGCAAGACTCCGGGAAGAGGTGCTTGTCGGACTCAGCTCCATCAGGGGCGAGTACTCTGACCGCTCTGTCCACCCTCGACGCGAGGGGGGCATCTGCAGCCATGACGACGAAGCATTTAGCACCCCCCTCCTCCATCAGGCGCTCCATTTCGATGATCCTCTTGGCTTCAGCGGTCTCAGCCTCATCGCCATGGGCAGAGATATCCGTCATGCCCTTGCTGGCGGGATAGGCCCACCTACTGAGACAGTCCGCCACGGTGTTATCCTTTCCAGGAATATACACAACCGTGAGGTCGAACTTGGCCAAGGTCTCATGCCATCTTGCCCGTCGGGAGGCGGGACCTGAGGGGGTGTCGACGTGCTCCTTGTGCCACGACTGCAGACTCTGATGGTCGGTGCAGACGGTGACGGGATGGAGGGCTATGTACCCAGCCCATTTCCTGAGAGCCATGACGATGGCATACGCCTCCTTTTCACGGGGCGTCCACGTCCGTCTCTGGCCTTCCGCCAGGACTCGGCTACAGAAGGCCACGGGCATGTGCCTCCCGTCGTCAAGCACTTGCTCCAACACAGCGCCAATGGCGTAGTCGGAAGCGTCGGTGCGCAGGACGAACCCTCGGTCGGGATCCACGAGGTGCAGACCCACTGCGGATAGTAGTGCCTGCTTCATCCCCTCAAAGGCACGGTCGGACTCAGCTGTCCAGACCATAGCCTTCTTGGACCCCTTCTTGGTCTCCTCTCGGTTGCCCTTGAGCATGGTCGTCATGGGGGCTGCATACTCGGCATACATCTTGATATACCCGAAGTAGTAATTGCAGAACCCCAGATACGCCCGTAGCTCAGAGACCGTTTTGGGCTTTTCCCAGTGCTCGATCGCAGCCACCTTGCCAGGTATGGGCTTTCGCTGCCCGTTCCCGACCACGTGGCCAGCGAAGACCACCTCGCTTACCGCAATGGTGGCCTTGTCACTGCTGCCCGTGAGTTTGTGCCGAACCAGAAGGTCAAGCACTCGAGTGACGTCCCTCTCGTGTGCCTCCAGGAGCTCCTCGTAGCTCATACTGGGGTCCCCGGACGCGATGATCACGTCGTCCACAAAGGGGTCCGCACAGTCGCGCACCGGCTCAAGCAAGTCCTCCAGCATCCGCTGAAAAGCTGTTAACCACGCAACTGAATTGCTCCACGGGTTAACATGTTAACCCGTGGAGCAATTCAGGTGCGTGGTTAACAAAAGCCGGATTGCCGTTGGTAACGCCCATGGGCATCACCTTCCACTGGAGAGGTCCAAGTGGGGTGCTCATGGCTGTGCAGGCACGGGACTCCTCGGCGAGAGGCATCTGATGATAACCATGTTTCAGGTCAATCACCGTGAAGATCCTCCGCCGGTGTTGCTTTTGCAGCATGTCCTCAATGAGGGGCAGCGTATAGCTGTCGTGCTGCGTTTGGGCGTTCAGGCCGCGGTAGTCGACCACGAGCCGCCACTCACCGGCAACCTTCTTGGGGACGACGAAGCACGGAGAGGCCCATTCAGAGTGGCACGGCTCGAGCCAGCCTCTCTGGATGAAGTCACGGAGGATCTTCTCCATGGCCTCTTTCCTCTCGCCCCTCAGGGCAAACTCCCGGTGCCGATACACACGGGGGTCCTGCTTCAGTCGTATCTTGGCCTCGCCATACGGTCCACGTACCGGTGGAGGAAACACAGGCTTGCCGCTGAAGAAGGTATCACCATACTTCTGCTTCAGCCTGGCCCTCAATGCCTGGATCTTGGGGCAGTCATCGGACTCCGCCTTGGCTTTTCCGGGCACTTGAACCACGGAGCTTACTTGAGGGGTAGCGACCCCGCTCGTCTTCGGCTCAGGCGGTCTTCCCAGGTGGCCCAAAGGGCCATCTCTGGTCTTGCCTCGGAATAGATCGCCGTAGGTGGGTGGGTTACCCCCGATTGGTTCGTCCTGGCTGGACAGGTGGTCCAGTACCCTCCTTACGAAGGTATCTCCATCATAGGAACCAGAGACGATCGAGTCCACTTCCCACCAGGCTTTGTCCTGGCCTTTGCCCTCACGCTGGTTTCCCCAGTCGTGAAAGGGCTGATCCATATACCCCTGAACCAGATCCCACTCCTCTTCAGTGAGGGGGTCTTCCAAATCCGATTCTTCGATGTCAACAGGGGGAACCGCAAAGCATTGCCGCCAGGGCTCTGCTATGATGCGGTTGACACACACGAAGTCCGTGGCGTCGGCCTGATCAAGGCCCCCATCCACATAGTGGAATTCTGTTGGCCATCTCTGGGGTGGCATGGGCTGTCCCTTAGCGTCCTGATAGACACTCTCTCCAGCCGGTAGGACGACCTTGTTTAAGGTCATGTTGGTCAATGAGGCTACCCGATGTCGGGTACTTTCCTCCTCGGTGCATCCCATAGGAACAACCAGCACTGCCTTGGAGCGGTCCTTGCGAATCTTCGCTATCGCTCTTGGAATGTCCCAACGGGGGCAATGGATCCACATCAATCCCTGATGCGGACTCCAGTGCTTCTTCCACGCGGAGTCCTGTGCGCTCCAGTACTTCTCACACACCCGCAGATGGGCGGAGGTTCCTGAAGAGAACGCATCCAGGGCCAGATCCGAAGCTCAACTCGGCTCGCCACTTCCGGCCTTACGCCGTACTCCTGGTTTGCAGGACCAGTTGGCTCAGTGTCCAGCGCGGCCACTTCGAGCTGATTGCGTTCGGGGTGGATCCATTGGCATTCCACATGGTGCTCAGGTGACGAAAGCCACGAGAGTTGGTCGTCCTGGTACAGGGTCATGGAGGCCTGGGCCGGGAGGACGCCGGAGTCCGTGTCCATCATGAAGTCGTACCCGACGATCATGTCCCAGTCCATCTCGGCCTCGTAGAAGCGACCGTGCAGGAGGATTTCCTTGCCAAGGTCTGGGCGGCTCAGCTCACGATGGTTCACGAACTGCAGCCCAATGGCCGCTTCCTTCGTACCTCCCACCATGTACTGGCCGTTCGCCACCTTCAGCCTGACAGGTTTCCGACTGTCGGTCCGACACTCTGGTGGAAGTAGGCCAGCCTTGACCAAGCTGACCTGTGCTCCCGTGTCGACCAACACGTCGAAAACCTTTTCCACTTCCCCGCATAAGGCACGGACCTTAAGATGCAACTGCCGCTCGCTACCGACACGGCGCACGGCGTGCAAACTCAGGATCGCCGGCCGTTCCAGAAGCTCAACAAGCGACTGGTGCAGGTCGTGGACAATGGGCTCAGGCTGCCCATCTGCAGCATCCAGCTGCGGTCCGGGTGATCCTCCGATACTCTCGGATAGATCCTGTAGTACATCAAACACATTCTTGGTCGCGCAAGACGGACGGGTGCAAGGGTTCGTGCCTTCACTTGCCCTCAGGCCGCCTCCGCGACTGGGTGCCGGACCGGGCCTTCCGGCCGCGGCAGTCCCCTTGTGCTTATCGACTCCCGACTGGGATGGTTCGGCGCTTCCCGCGTCACCATCCTGCGACCGCCCTAGCTGGGGCCCTTGGCTGCAGGGGCTCCGCTAGGGGGCGTCGGTTGTGGAGGAAGGGGTGTTCTCCTCCGCATCAACCTCGTTGACGCCCTTCTTCCTTCCCCCTTTCTTACCCTTGTTCTTGTCCTTGTCCTTGTTCTGGTCATTCTGGTTGTTCTCCTTGTTCTTGTTGTCCGACCTGGGGTCCCAGTTCCTCTTGATCTCCTGGATCTCCTTGGCCAACTCGGTCCCCTGCGACACCAGCTTGGAGAGCTCGTCCCTGTCCACCTCCACCTTGGCTTCCCGGATACCCGCGGGCGCACGCTTCTTCGACCCGTGCGCCTTCTTGTAAGCCTCCGTGTCGGCCTTGTGGACGGGGCATGTTCGGTGGTCATGGTTGAAGCCTCGCTTCCTCCCATAACACACGAAACAGCCCTGAGGGTGAGCTCGTATGAACTCCCCAAAGGACAGCGGAGGGTCGCCAATGCGGCGAGGGTCCCTCTTCTCCTGCTTCCTCCAACCCTGCTGCAGGGGCTTCCAGTTTCCTGGTTTGCTTCCCGCGCTCAGGTTCTTGGCCACGAAGGCACATACGGCCACTTCGGCGGGCTCATCGTCGTCGTCATCGTCGACGAGAGTCTCATCGCCGTCGGCTCCCGCTGGGTCCATGGCTGCCTCCCCGGCAGGTCCCTCGCCAACGTAGTTGACGTCGCGGTCGCCGGGCCTCAACCCGCGGGTGTGGTGGAGGTTTCGGTACTCCTTGAGTACTTCCTCGCCAACCCACTACAGGATCTCGTCGCAGCTCATCCGCGCCGGGATGGGCTGCAGACAGATGGTCTGGCCGCTCAGCTCACACTCGTCAAGGCGCCACATCGCGGTCTTCTCGCGATCGCCCGAGACGGTGATGAGGAGAGCGTTCCGCAGGGAGTGCCGTTTGACATCCCGTGCCACGTTCTTCCTCGTCCAAGCCACCACGTTCGTATGATACTCTTTGGGGAGCATCATCTTGACCGTGTGGTTGGACTTGGCCCGCTTGGATTCCTCCTTGGTGACCCTCTTGATCCATGCTTCCGGAAGCATGGAAAGCAGGCGAGCCTGCTCGTCACCCTCGTTCCAATCCTCCACGTTGCGGCGGAAGAGGGTGTATTTCCCTCGGAAGTCACGCCAGTCCCGTAGGCGGATCTCCCGTCCATCATGCTCAAGCTTGATGGACTTCCAACGCTTGGTAGCCACCTGCGGAGCGTCCGGCCGCTCCTGCTCGTTGAGCCACTTCTTGGCTTCCTTGAGGGTCTTGATTCTCCCCTCCTTGGTCGCCACGAAGTATAGCTCTCCGAGCACTTCCGGCAGGCGGTACCTGAACCGTCTGAAGACATATCTCTCCGCATCCGCGGGAGGCAGGTCTTCAGTGACGGTCAGCCCCCAATCGTCCGGCTTCTCCAGGAAGCGGTCGAGGTTGAGGGGGTTGCCATCGTACATGGGGGGCTTGATGTCCTTCAAGTCTTCCCACACGGCGGCATCCGCGGCCTTAGAGACCATGAATGCCGGCCGCGAGGTCGACCGAGGTTCCCATCGGCCTCGCCCACGGACTCCCACAGCCGCCACGTCCATCTCCTCCATAGAATCCCTGTGGCTACGCCGTGGTTCCTCCATGTACGCTGAACCTAGATGTTCACGCCGTACTCCTTCCATGTACGCATCCTCATCACGGCGCCGGCGGCTGCGTTCAGCGGCCTCCCGTCGTACACCACGCGGCGGGCTGATGTCGAACTCCTCCAGGTCCAGGTCCAGGTGCTCACCTTCACCGACATCCCACTCCACGTCTCCTCTGGGGACCTCGTCCCTGAGTCCACCATAACGTCCACCAGCAATGGGGATTGGCTCAGGGGCTGGTGCGGGGCGTCGGGGGCGTACCGGTGTCCGCGGTGGAGCACGGCGGTTGCCGTACTCCGCGCTGAGCCACTCATCACGCCAATCCTCACTGCCACTGCCGGGCGGCACGCATTCGTTGCGGCGGCCCGCGCTGTGGTGAGAGGGGGCGGTGAGAGAGGGGGCACTGGCGCTGGGGCGACTCCTGGGGGCTCCGCCGGGGGCGTGGGGGCTGCCTGGACCTGGTCCGGGTCCCCGGCCGTCGTCCGACAAGCCAGACTCCAGGGGTGGGTGGTCGCTGCCGACGCTCCCACGGGCTTCCAGCGCGTCCAGCCTCTGCTGCAGGCCGCTGATGACCGTGTTCAGCTGCCTGGTCTCGGCCCTGGCGATGTCCAGCTCTTTCTGCGCGCGCGCGGCGACCTTGGAGATGCGAGCCATCTCGCCCTTGCCCGTGTCTACCTCGCACTCGAGGGAAAAGACCCTCCTGCGGAGGTAGACAATCCACCTCCAGGTGGTATCCGGGTCGCCGTTCCCTGGTGGGTCGTCGGGGTCCCCAGGGGGTCCTCCAGGAGGGCCTGCGCCGGGTCCACCCGGTCCAGGGGGTCCTCCCCTGCCCGGTGGTCCACCTCCAGGGGGTCCACTTGGTGGGCGTCCTCCAGGGGGTCCTGATGGTCCTCCGCCAGGGGGTCCCGGTGGGTCTCCGCCAGGTCGCCTCGCTGAGTCCGAGGATGCGCGCTTCTTCGTGATGCCGAAGTCCATGTCGTCATCCTCGTCCATGTCGGCCCACCTGGGCGTCTCGGTCTCGGAAGACTCCGAGCTCCGGTAGGAAGGAGGGAGATCCTCATCCTCACCTTCCGGTTCCATGGGGACATCTCTGCCTCCTCCGCCCGTCCAAGCCACCACTTGGCCATGTCGGCGGCCTCGTTCATCCCCGTCACTGGCGGTGAAGAAGGGGTCACTGTCGTGGGGGTGTCCAGCCGCTGGCCTCCGCGGCCTCTCGGGGGTCTTCCCCTTGCCCTTCCTCCGTCGACGGGCGGTGGGGCCACTTCTCCCACTGCTGCCCGTGTCGGCCTCGTGCAGCGTCATCTTGGAGGAGGCGTCCCCTTCGAAAAGTTTTCGAAGGGTCTCCACTCGTGATCCTCCCGGGGGAGTCTCGCGGCGGAGTTTGGCCTCTGCCTCCTCCATTGCGGCGGCGGTGGCTGCGGCAGCCCGCACTTCGGCTTCCTCCCGAGCACGAGCCGCCTCGGCTTCCCGGGCCTGCTGCAGCCGCGCCTTCTGCGCTTCCAACGCCGCCAGCTCCGCCTCCGTCTTGGCCTTCTCCTCAGCGACCTTCCGTCGCGCGACCTCGATGGCGTCCTTCTTGGCGGCGTCCGCCTGGGCCTTAGCCGTTGCCTCGGCATGGGCCCTTTCCTCCGCCTCCTTCTTTGCCCTCTCTTGGGCAAGCGCCTCTTCCAGCGCCCTCACCTCGGCCTCCCTGCAGGCAATGGTCTCCTGCGTCAGGCGGGCTTCCTCGTCGGCTCCCGCCAACTCACCGTTGACCTGGGCAGTCGCTGCCCCATGGGCGGCTACGGCCGTGAGTCCGGCTGCAATGGCCGCCACCGTCTGGGCGTGGATGGCCATACCATGCGCCCACTCCGCAGCCTCCTCCTGGGCGATGCCGACGGCGCCCTCCACGGCAGCGCTGTGCTGCCTGGCCCGTTGCCGGGCAACCCGAAGGTTGCAGGGCAGCCAACAGGCGCGCTCACAGGCGCGCGCCACGTCCCTGTCGGGAGCGATGCTGCTGCTGGAGCTGGCCTGGTCGGCCGGCATCCTCCCGCGGTGGGCCGACTCCACGTCGCTGCTGGGGCCTGCTGGGGCCTGCTGGGGCCACAGGAGCAGCGGACGGGGCTTGGCCTTGGTCTGCCTGGCGACTTGGATGAAGTCGCCGAGGGTGGCGTGGCCGGGGTGATGACCACCATTGGCCCGTTGGGGACTGGTGGCTGGGGTTCCGCCCTTGGCGCCTTGGGCGGCTTCGGCGGCCAGGGACTCCTGGTACTCCCGCCACCTCCGGTCCCGCTTCCTATCCCCGGCGGACCGCTTCTCCTTCCCCGGAGATGCGCTGCTGCTGCCCTGCAGCCTGCGCTCGCTCCCCGGTTCCGTGAAGTTCTTCTCGATCATGTCCCACATGGAGACGTTGATCGAGGCGCCCGACGGGTACTCGTTGGGCATCTCGTCCTCCTCAATCCCGTCAGGACGCAGGCCTTCGCCGGGCCTGTCTGGCCGGGTCCACGTCCTCCAGCGCTTGCGGCGGAAGCGGTACTCGTACCCTTCCGCCCGCAGCCACTCCTCCACTGCCCGCAAGCGGTCCTCCCCCATGTCCTCGCGGAGCTCGAAGCTCCCGGGCATGCCGCCTTCGCACTGGGGGTGGCTGTGGCGGTAGTGCTCGTCCCAAACCAACCCACGCAGCAGGTGTGCTGCATGGGGGAGGGGCCGCGGCCACGTCCTGCCCGCTTCCTGCCAGTTTACCATGGCAGCGGGGGGCGTACTTGGTCTTGACGTCCTTGGTGTGCACTCGTTCTACTCAACGAACTGGTGGTGGTTGTTGAGGCTGGTGCTGCAGCACTGGACTGGGCGTGCGGCTGGTGCTGGTCAGCCGGTGGTTGTGGAAGTGGTTGACGCGGCCTTGCTGGTCGGCCGATGGTTCTGGTCTGTCCACTTCCTTCACGGTCGCGGCGCGGTCAGGGCGATGCTCTGGACGGCGCTGCTGGCTCCGTGACGAACTCGGCGCTGCCGCTGGGTGGCGCTGCGAGCCGCTGCGCTGCGGCGCCGCGCTGCTCGGGGTTGGTGGCCCCGAGTGGCACGCGAGGGCTGGGTAACCCCGCGGCGCCGAAACGCTTTTGACGCTTTCCCGTGGGGGGCCAGCCACGGGACGCTGCGGTGACACACACAGGTGAGCAGGCAGGCAAAGCACTACGCTCACAAGGGCATCAATACACTCGTGTCATGTGACAAAGCGTTTCAGGATCCTTGCCACTCTGCAACAAGGGAACGAAAGTATGTACAGCAACACATCAGGATATGTACACATGGGGTTAAGACTGGACTGGGGTAAGGGCATTACAGGACAATAGACACTCTATCCCAACTCGTATCCCAATCCCAGGTCCGACCCTCTCAGTGGCTGGTGGGGGCGGGGGCTCAAACACAACCCATGCCCTGCTCAGTCCGGACCCTGAATCCCTGCCAAAAGGGGAGATGTCTCGCCCAGCCACAGGCGAGTTCTTGGCGACCAAGGGGCTCCAAGGCCAACCGACAATGGCTCCCCATGCTCCCTCAACGGCAGGTCCCAACTCCACTCTGAGCCAGAGATATGGCCCCGCCATTATCCCTCAGGAGTTGGTAGCTGAAAGTGGGCTGTTTCAGCCCAAACTGATATTAGCTTGAAAAACTCCAAAATTGACCCCTCGTCCGGACCCGCCAGAGGTAGGGACGAGGCAACTGACCCTATGCCCTTCGAGTACGAACTTTCTGGAGCCCTCACCCAACCTGGTTCCCTCTGAGGTCCCAGCATCAGGGCAACACGGATTCGTCAACTGGGGTCATGATGCCAAAATCACCACAATTGGCGTCATTCCCACGCGTGGCTCGCCCAGCCAGGGCAAGGCCAATGGCTCACAGGTTAGGAGGCAGGACCTAGGACTTCTATCTGAGTGTACAACTTGGAATTAGGTCCAGGCTCCCTGTGGGCATAGAGAAATGGGGCCGCCAATTGACCACACGGAGGGGTGAAATTGGGGTCCCAAAATGGGGTCATTTTGGCTGCTCGAAATGAGCCAAAATTCAGGGTGCTCCCAATAGTATATCTCCACGCTGGCTTGGAGATCGGATTCGCCATTCCATACGCGATCCACCAGGAGTCCAACAAAGACTTCCTTGCCCTTGGCTCCCAGAGATCTCCATGCCACTTGGCGTGGTGTCAATCCCAATTGGGACCACAAATGCCAAAATGTCAAAATTGCCCACACTCATTTTGGGCTAGCACCCAAACGAAGGTGGCTCCGCTTCGCCCACGTGGTGTGTGGACCATGGGGACCATTACCCGTAACACCCATGTCATATATGGTCCATTGGTCCATGCGTCCGGCGTGCACGAGGGTTAGAACATAGTGCACGGCGGGCAGCAAAAGTGGAAAATTGCTCAAAATGGCCAAAAATGTGCACACTCATGGTTGGGGCAAATAAGGCACATGCCCGACTTGGACCGGAGTGTGCCATAGGATTGGTATCAAGTCATGTGTGTCCAACATATCTTTTGGGCGTCGCCCAACTCCTCCGGTTTTGGGAATGGCAGGGTCGCCAAGTGAACCCATGATTTGGGATGGTCCCAAATCGCCAACATGGCGGCAACGGTACGCCAAGCCCAAGAGGAGTTATTCCCCGAGTCCAAGATATGTTGGGCACCAAAATATGTGGCCCCATATCATACTTGGGTCATGATGTCAATTGAGCGCAACGTTGAGATACACGGTCGCCACTTGACATCATGACGGGCCAAAAACGGCAAAATTGGCACAAAGACACACAAGAGTGCCTCCAAAGGCGCACAATTATATTATAATATCTTCGGCTTGGATCGTGCAATCAACTAATCCTTCTAAACACAATGACTTGACACCAATGACCTTCGATTCCACGTATGTGCTCCACTTGGGGCGCCTTGAAAGGTTACGAGCGCTACTTCCCAAGTGGGCACATGAAAATATGGAAAATTGCAAAACACACACCTTGCTCCCAACGCATCGCTTCGGGATCACCACACAAGCTTCCCTTCACGAAGGTTAGGCTGGTAATTGATCGTAGGGAGTATGGAGAAGGGGCTTGCACAATATGACGTCCATTGGCGGGTTTGGCTTGGAGCGATGGACCCGCCAAATGGGCACGCAACACAACACAAGGCACATACTCCATATTGCCCCAAAAGGTAGCTCCCCCCACGATATGTCATGCCCCTCCAAGGGCATAACTTTGTGTCAATCGCTCATAGGAACTCAAGGAGAGTTCCTATGCAACACCAACACTCGCGCGCTACACTCGAAAAGTGTCTTAACGCACGCAATATCATGGCCATAGAGTTACAACGCAAACTCTACCCTCTTGACCATGATTCATTACACTAGCGCGCACGTGTGGAGACGCAAGGCATATGATGCTTCCTAAATTACGTCAGGAGTATTGTGAATACATCCCACGTTTCCTTATTGTCATTCCTCGCAAGCAACACGAGATATGACCTCCACAAGTGGCCTCACGAATCAACTTTGTTTTGCCCATATCTTTAAGACAAATGGAGGGCAGGATAAAAGGAAAGTTGATTCGTGCATAGGGAAGCACGTAGGTCCACTCGAAAGAGGTCAAATCAAGTGCGGGGATGTCGAAGTCGAAAATCCGATTTCGACATCCTGAGAAATTCGGATTAAGGTTGCGAGTGTAGAATGTTAAAATTGCGGATGCATCAACGCAATTCCTGAAGACTTTAGAGCCTTCGTCACGGATAGCGTTAAAATTTCCATTATGAACAGTTAAACTGGCGGTTACTGTAAAGTCGCGATCCAACCGCCAGCAGTCAAAACAGTGAGTTTCAGAACGGAAGCGTAAAAATTGACGGAAACAATATGAAAATAAAACCCTGTTGATTCCTGATATTCTGATATATAAATCTCCGCTGGCGGTGCATCGGTTGCCGATGCGGGGCTTTACGGACCACGCTCCCGCCGGGCTCGCACCGGGCGTCAACGGGCGCCTTCCGTACATGGGGTTAGTGGACCGGAGACCGGTCTTCCCTTCCGTACTTGGGGTTAGTGGACCGGAGACCGGTTGTATGCCGTAACCTAGCCATGGGGTTCTGGGTACCGCTTCAGAAGTGTTACATATACATATTACTTGTCTACATGTTTATATTGTCTACATATACCTTCATCTCTTTGCCTAGGACGCCAGATTGTGTCATGGCTGAGGCAAGGATCACAGAATTCTTTGGAGAAACCCAAATTCGAGAGGAAGTCTTGGATTTCATGGGATTGGGGTCGTGCATGCCAAGGGAAGCTTGGAGGTTGCCCTCCCCCGAACCTCTTCAGGACGAGCCAATCGGGGGTAACCCACCCACCTACGGCGATCTGTTCCGAGGCAAGACCAGAGATGGCCCTTTGGGCCACCTGGGAAGACCACCTGAGCCGAAGCCGAGCGGGGTCGCTACCCCTCAAGTAAGCTCAGTGGTCCAGGTGCCCGGAAAAGCCAAGGCGGAGAGAAAAGTTTATAGTGGTTTCAGCACTGTGTTTTTGCTTCTCCTGCTGCTTGCTGTTGCTGTAGGGTGTCCTGCTGCTTGTTTTTGGAGATGAAAAGCTTTTGTTTGTTGAAATACGGTAAATCCAAGTCAATCCAGGATAGCCCAAGCCAGAAGTATGCAAGGAGAAGAGAATTCAGCATCAAAGCATGAAGGGCTGCAGTGTAAACAGTGAAAGATGATTGGATATTCACAGAAACTGCAACTCAGGTCAATTAGGACTGCATATTCACAAAGATAGCTGAAATGTTTTGGAAAAGAGTTTGAAAACTGCCCCATTGTCACTCTCTCTCCATAGTGCCATCTCAGGAGATGTGCACTCTTTGTTTTGGGTCCCATATGTGCTGAGGTTCCAGGGCATGTGGCGATGAGGTCACTGCCATGTCACATGGGATCTTCCTACTTAGCTAGGCTGACCAGGAATTGAACCCAGGACCTCTCAAAAAGAGGTGCCCTGCCCCCTAGGGTGCATACCACTAGGATAGCTAAGAACTCATGGAAAAACATAGATAAATTCATAGGCTCTACCTTGGGTATGTCAGTGCTCAGTCAACTCAGGAAAAGATGAATAGCTTCACATTGAAACGGGATTAAGGGGTCCACTCCATATCCTGATTGGGTGTTTGGTTCCATAGGTCAAAATGTGTTATCACCAGTTTTGGTGGGACCAATACTAAGATGAAAATGCCTGGATGCTCAGTGCATCTCTAATACAACTAGAGTATGCCTCAAAGCAATTGAAAAGCACTTTTTCTTACTCCCCCCTTGTGCTGTGGTGGCCACCACTGTCGCATTTTAGGAAAAAGGGAATTTTTCTTGGCCTTTCCTTGGTTTCCACATCTACTTTAAAATACCTATAGTTTCCCTCACACTGAAAAATGGGCGCTCACCATGGTTGGCGCTCTTTTGCTGCTGTGTTTGTAACATTTCCTACAGAAGACTCAGCGCTCATGGCGCTGCCGGGGCTCCTGTGGCTTGGCTGGGTTATTTGGGAGCATGCCAAAACATGTGCATGTGCATCCCTCCCTCCAAGACGCAGCGTCGACACAACCCCAACGCAAGACACCATATACACAGCCGCATGGGTTCTCGTAGACCTGCTGGCGACCTGTGACCTGTCTTAGGGCGAAGGGAGTCTCAAAAAAATTAAATTGCCCCTTGGTGGGGTCTGAGGCTCTGCTCAGTCTCTCCAGGCAGCTGCGTTTCGGCCCGAACACGGCCTACTCAGCGAGGCTGCGCGTGGGTATCTGCAGAGGCAGGAAGGGGAGAATTATGGACAAATCCGCGCAAAAACGAAGCGACGACACCAAAATCCGTCAAATGACGGCCTAGAATTTTTCTGAAACGACACACCTGAGCAGAATCCAATTGTGCATCAGAAGCACATTTTTATAGAAATTATAGTCATCTCTGGATTTTTTAAATCCAGAAATTCATACGCATAAAAAGGCGGCGCGCAGGAGCAGCTCCTAGCGAAGCGCCGGAAAATGGAGAAATAATGGAATTATAAACGTATGTCTCACGTAGTCTTGAAAATGACAAGACACACATTAATAAATAAACATACAGATTCCACCCACACTAATAGAAGCTTGAAAAATTCAAGAATTCGGATATCAACGAAAAAGACTTCAATGAATCAGGTATAAACTACAGGTATGCTCGTCTCGTATGCCGCATACACATTGCTCGTCTCGCGTCTCCGTGAACGAGTCTTGTAGCAGCGCTAACAACGATAGGACGCGATAGAGGGATTGATTAGAAAGATTGCAGATGATTAGAGGTCAGATCAGGGTGATTAGACATACACACAAGTGCATAGCAACGTTCTTCGCGTGCGCCCCACTTGCTCTCTCTCTCCAGCGGTAGGTAAGGTGAGTAAGCCCAGGCGGGGCCACCCCCTGGTGGAGTTCGTGATTGTGGTTGAGATGGGCAGGTTTGCTCAACACGTTCGTGCATACTCGCGCATGCACACACGCATTAAAGGGTAGGCCACGCGAAGTGCGCACGGTAAACCTTGTTTAGGCTACCCAAGGGCTCCTCGGTACGTTCTTTAAGAGAACCTGAGGAGTCCCTTAACGCTTGCTTGCTTGACAGAGGTAGCTGGTCCTCGAGCGTGTTTGCGGACAGTGTATTATAGGTCACACTGAGAACCGTATAATACGGGGAGTGTGGCTTGGTTCCTCCGCCGCAAACCATCTTCATTTGCCTTTGCTTTACATGTGGGCAGGTAGGGTGATTGGTGCAGCAGCATACCATTTTTTTCATTGCCCTGCTAAACAAGGGCGCAGATCACACAAACAAGTGACTCCCCTCTGCCTGTGGCAGAGCAGGGAGTCCGACTGCATCGACATCTGCGCCGTGCACGCAAGAGCACCTCTTCCCTCTAAGCCCTAGCAGGGGAAACGCGTTGTGGCGTCCCCTGTTAGGCCACAGTTGCTTAGCCGCGCTGTGTTCCCTTGTCATTTCACAGGAGGGTCGTTAGGACCCACCCGACCTATGCCTTCGCAACGCCCAGTAGAGTGTGCGTGTAGGAGTGGTAGTCCTCAGTGGGGGCTTGAGCCAGTTGCCCCAGTGCTCGCCCACCAGGATGGTGCCACTGTAGGGTGTGTAGGACCTGTAGTGCGTGTGTCACTGTCCCACCCGTTTCCTGCAATTTTAGCAGGGTTGGTGGGCTGTGGCAGTGGTTAGGTCAGTGTTTTGGCCACATAGCAAAACGGCGTTTTCATGCCTTCATAGCTTTTGGCCACCCCTCCCTGTAGTAGACAGATAGGTAGGGAAAACAATACCTGGATTAGTACGCTGGGTATTCCCCAAAGGCTTTGCGCCAGCACAGAAATTGGGCGCTTAGGGGAGGGGAGACCCGGGGCATACCCCGTGGCATCAATAAGCCAACCCTCAAGGTTTAGCAAGCGTGCAGCCTTGGGTATAATTAGGACACCACTTCTGCGGCTTGCTCTCAGGACCTTAGGAATAGCACACTCACACATACGCTTTGGCAGGTAAGGGTAAGGTTCAGTCCCTAGCTTTAGTGTTGGAGGCAAGCGTCTCAGCGAGCCTCAGCAACTCACCAAGGTTGTTGTTGGACAAGTGGTCAACCAGAACTGAGTTTAGGCGTCCCTCAGGTAGAACAAATGCAGAGAAGGGCTCCCAGGTGGCCTCTTCGACTCCAAACCCTTCCCAGAGGGTGAGGAAGCGCCAACCCTGGCGATAGCGGTGGCGTAGGACAGACTTCACCAGGTAGAAGCCCTCCTTAGCCATCTCCTCGGCGTTCATGTCGGGGAGTTCACCTTCAACTTCCATAGGGCTGGCAGCCCCTTGCAGGTCCAGAGCTGCGATTTCCTCGTCGTTCAGCTCCCACTCCTCCCCACAGAGGTCTTCAGGATCATAGTAGCGCTTCAGGTGTTGAGCAGCGCACACCAGGGTCCCCCCTAGACGGGGGGAACACCGCACGGTGATACGGTGTCCATCCACTGATAGAATCATGTACGGTCCGAAGTATGGGTCATCGCTGGTAGAGCGTGGCCAGGCGGGTAGTCGACTGTGGTGCACCAGCACCCAGTCACCCTCTTGGTAGGTGGCCGGTACTCGGTGCTTGTTCTTCTTGTTCCACTGACGCTCCCTCACTCTCTGGAGCATAGCCTTGGCCTTGTCCACCTTCGCTTGTTGCTCTTGGACCCATTCACCCACAGAAGAATGGGTGTCCTCTGGATAGGGGGCATGTAGGAACCATGCCGGGCGCCCCAGGAATAGCTCATGGGGTGAGTACCCAGTAGCCGAACTCTCTTGGGAGTTCATCATCAAGGATATGACGGGGAGTAGTCTCACCCAGTCTCTGGTGCGCTCAGTTTTGCACCATATCCGTACATTCTCCTTCAGGACACGAATCTGTCGCTCACACAGGGGCTTGCTCGTGTGAGAGTAGGGAATCCCCGTAGACACCTGGACATTGAGGGATCTCAGGACCCTCTTGTACCAGCCAGTATCTGAGCGTACTCGTACGTCCTCATCGGAGTTGATCTCCTTGGGGGCCCCATAGACACAAAACCACTCCTCCAGGAGTATCTTGATAGTCTCCTCCCCGGTAATGTGCTTGGTACATGGGAACACCCTGGTAAACCTGGTCAACCCACAGGTTACCACAAGGGCGAAGTCATAGCCCCCGAACTTCGGCATCTCCGTGTAGTCCACGTATAGAACACTGTTAGCACAGTGAGGGATGGGCAGGGTCGAGTAGAGACCTCTGTCCCTGATATCCCCCGGTTTACAGCACCTGCACGGACACTTGTCCACGATAGGCTGGAGGGTTTTCCGCAGTTGGTCGTCAGTCCACGTAGTGTGGAACCACTGCTTGAACAGCCTCAGGGTACGGTCAGCACCCACATGACCGCTGGACTCATGGGTCCACTTCAGCAGCGCTGGGACTCTGTCACTAGGCACCACAATCCGGTCCTCGTGCTAGAGGTAGCTCTTGTCCCTCTTCCACTGGTCTTGGTTGACCAGGAGGGGTTCAAGGCGTTTCTCCAGGCGCTTGTAGATATCCCCGAACTCTTTCAGGTACTCCGATTGTTGGAGTCCATCCAGGGGGCGTATCATCGTCATGTTGAGGTCCAAGTGGACGTCCATACGGCTGAACGCCTCCTTAGCCAGCGCTTCAGACCGGGCACCAATCAGGGCGTCAAAGTTGTTGCGGCTGATGCAGTCGGCACACTCGTTCTTCACTCCCTGGATGTGGTGTACCGTCAGCCGTAGTTGACTGAGGTAGGTCCACCAGCGCCGTAGCTTGGCCTTCTCAGGTGGGGGACCCTTCTGGAAACTGCGGACCGGTTCTTGGTCGCACAGCCAGACCACAGGGTTACTCCCCAATAGTCGTGCTTGTGAGGATAGCACCAGCATACCCGCCAGCAGTTCCTGCTCATAGGTGGAGTAGTTCCCCCTGGCCTGGTTCCACTTCCAGTTCCAGTGGCCCAGAGGTACTAGGATCCACTTGTCGTCAGGGTCAGGGTTGGTACAATACAGTACGTGTAATGTATCGTATCGTTCCGATACAGTACTGTAATGTAACGTATCGTATCGTTTCCTGACAAAGTACTGTTTGGTCACAGAAGTTATGTTCCTAGAACTTGCAGCTATTCTGTTTTAGTGTACAACCTGCAATTGTTTTCAAAAATAATTTTTTGTCTTAATTTTTTGTTTCTTTTCTGTGTGTTTCTCTGACAAAGTAGTGTTTTAGTTTACAACCTGCAATGGTTTGCGAAAACAGTTTTTTGCCTTTGTTTACGTTTTCTGGATACCTTTTGTTCTATATTTGTTTATGATGTTCAAGACACGGTTGGGATGAACAAGCGTTGCTTGTTACTTTTTTTTTGAAAATCAACGAACAAACGAACGAATGATGAAAATAAACGAACATGGTTTGTTAATTTTTTCCCTTGTTCATGTTGTTTCGGTTTGCTTCTAATGGTTTACTTGCTTCTATTGTGCCCCTTCCTAGTGCTTTTTCAAAAAAAGTAGACTCACAATGTTTTTTGTTGACAAAATAATGTTTCGGATTTTTTTAAAAACCATTGTGCTTCTTTTGAAAAAAGAATAATTCAGATATTTTTGAAAACCATTGCGTTCGAGATCAAGGCCCCAGGAATTCCAGCCTCACAAAGGCACCTGTCCCCAGGCTGACCAGCAAATGGCCAAAAATGGCAAATGGCAAAAAGCGAGCAACCAGCAAAAAATAAAGCAAGCGCATGTATCTGTACAGCTGCTGCAGCACACATAACAGGTCCCTGGCGTCACTTGAAGCCTCTGTGCAGAAGTGAAATTTTGAGATTTAAATGACATCACTGAGATGCAGCAGCAAACTGACTGAGTCCACCATAAAGGGTCATATAAAGGACAACGAAGGCTCACTCAAAACTGTCGAGACAACAGAAGCGAGCGCGACGAACACTCAAACGACACTCACAGCACGCGCCGACACTCAAATGACACTCACAGCACGCGCCGGCACTCAAGTGACACTCACAGCACGCGCCGGCACTCAAATGACACTCACAGCACGCGCCGGCACTCAAAGGACACTCACAGCACGCGCCGGCACTCAAAGGACACTCACAGCACGCGCCGACCTTCAAATAACACTCACAGCACGCGCCGACACTCAAATGACACTCACAGCACGCGCCGACACTCAAATGACACTCACAGCATGCGCGAACACTCAAATGACACTCACAGCACGCGCGAACACTCAAGTGACACTCACAGCACGCGCCGACACTCAAATGACACTCACAGCACGCGCCGGCACTCAAGTGACACTCACAGCACGCGCCGACACTCAAATGACACTCACAGCACGCGCCGGCACTCAAAGGACACTCACAGCACGCGCCGGCACTCAAAGGACACTCACAGCACGCGCCGACCTTCAAATAACACTCACAGCACGCGCCGACACTCAAAAGACACTCACAGCACGCGCCGACACTCAAATGACACTCACAGCATGCGCGAACACTCAAATGACACTCACAGCACGCGCGAACACTCAAGTGACACTGACAGCACCTTCTTCCTTTTGTGCTCCTTCTTCGTCTTCTTTGTCTTCACTCCTCAGTCTTCTTCGCTGCTGCAGCTTCTCGATCTTCTTCTGTCTTCTTCTTAACGTCTCTTTGATCTCCTTCGCCTCTACCGCTTCTTTCTTCTGTTCTTTCTCTCTTCATATTCTTCCCTCCTGTTCTTCTTCTCCTTCTTCTTCATTTGCTTCTTGTGTCGCCCTGCAAACGCAAGACAGGCAGAAAAATTCAACCACCAATGTTAATGAAACGAAATTCCAATTAAAATCATTGCAAATTCTATAAAGTACCTCACATTTGCACTGTTAATACTTGGCCATGTTTGTTTGCTCAGCGGCGCCCGCGGCTGGCGCCAGATGCTAGCCTAGGAACAAGACGCGTACTGTATTGTATTCTCGCGATACAGTACGCGTATATATACGTTACGCGTATATATACGCCGTCTTTTCCAACCCTGGTCAGGGTAGCTGTGCTTGAGAGTTCCATCTCGGTTGAGACCTTCCGTCCCCCATTGGGAAATGGCCGAGTCGAACTCCTCCTTCTCTAGTGCTTGCCATTGGAACAACGTTCCACCACCGCCCACATTGCTGGCGTCGGTCACCAGGATAATCTCCCCTTGTGCCCTAGCCACGCCCAAGCACTTAGCGTTGGCTACCTTGTCTTTGAGCTCGTCAAACGCTTGTTGCTCTTGTGGGCCCCAGCGCCAAGTAGTACTCTTCTTGATCAAGTCCGTCAGAACGGCGCTGGTGTAGGTGAAGTTCTTGATGTGGCGGCGATAGAAGTTGCACGCCCCAATGAAACTGCGTACATCATGAAGTCCTTTCTTGGGGTCTTCGTGTCGTACCTTGGCATCCATCAGGGGTTTGGCCTTAGAGGCCGCTGGGGTCCAGCACCCATAGCCAACGTCAAACCCCAAGTACTGCATGGTCTCCTGCATGAACTCACACTTCTCAAGCTTGAGTCGTGTGTGGTTCTCCTGGCAGACCGCAAAGATCTCACCCAAGAGGATTAGGTGATCCTCCTGGGTATTGGTCCCGAGGCATACATCGTCGATGTGAGCCTCCATCTGGGCACCACGGGATATGAGCTCCTGCACCTTAGGTCTCCTTCGTAGGATGGACAAGATCTTGTTCATCAGCTCTTGGAATGGAGCGGGTGCGTTAGCCACGCCAAACGGCATGACCTTCCACTTGAACACCCTCCCCTGAGGGGTGATGAAGGCCAGTAGTTCCTGTGCGTTGGGCGTCAGGTCCACTTGCCAGAATCCGCTCCTCTTGTCCATCTTGGTCTTGTAGCGACAGGAGGCTATCTTCTCCAGGGTAGACTCCATATTGGCAATGGACCCTGAGTGGTTCAACGTCTTCTTGTTCAGCTCTCCGTAGTCCACTACCAGCCGTTTGGCTGTAGACCCAGGTTTAGCCACCAGGAAACAGGGGCTGCAGTGTAGGGGGTAGTCCCTGTCCTTGTACTCCAGGACTAGGCCAGCGTCGATACATTCTTGTATCTGTCGCTCGATCTCGTCGGCCTGCTCTTTAGGAGCTGGATAGGGTCTCCTCCGGATTTTGTGACCCACGAACTCGGGTTTCAGCTTGAGGTCCATCTGTACCAGCTTGTCACATGAGGCTGGAGGGGGTAGTTCTCCGAACACCTCAAGATAGGTCCTTATAAGCTTCTGTACCCGCGGGTCCAATACCTTGATCTTGTCCTCCATGTCCTCGTCAGAGTGTACGTTGGATGCCCCCTGAGTAATAGACATCGGGAGGTGGTCCTCCACCGACTCTTCGCCCGTGGTAGTATCCTTCAGCCCTTGGTAGGCATATAGAAGGTCTTGTTCAACCATCTCCGATGGACGATGGCAACATAGGCACGCTCGGGGGGGTTCACATACACATTCCTCCGAGAGGTCGCCCTCCTCTGGGGTCCTCACATGGGCGCCCCACACGCTCTTCATCAGCTTAAGATCTACCTCCCTTTGCCAGGTGGTGATCTTCTGTTCGAGGTCCTCCTTCAATTGGGATAGTTCTCCCATACGTCCTTGCTTCAGTGGCCATGAGCTGCGGGTAGGCTTCGTGTAGCATAGCTTTTTCGCCACCAACTTCCTCTTGGAATCCACATACTCCCTGAGCCTGGATCGAGGGTCCAGCTCCTCGTCCACGGGGTCTTCGACCCTCATGGAGAGTAGGGGTTTCAGTGGGGCGACGTACTCGGCGTTCTCCACTTCCTCCACACAGGTCTGCACAAAGAAGGCGTCGTGCTCAGTTTCGTCTTCTGAGTGGATAGAGCTAGGTAGCTCAGATAGTCCACACTCAGAGACTCCATCAGGAACAGGTACATGGCAGGGAGAGTTGGGGGCGTTGGTGTTAGTCACGACGTACTCGTCTCCCCCGGGTGTAGTCTCAACAGCATCTTGAGGTCGTAGGCGATCCTTCAAGTCACCCAAGGCGAGTCCATCGCTTTCCCGTTGTATAGCCTGGACCAGAGTCGGATCAAGGTCCTCCCAGGGGATGGTGGTAAGACTTCCGTCCACCACGCTGAGCATACTCCCCCATCCGGGCTTCCCAATAGGCGTCTTGCGTCCCAGAGGCACGTAGATGGCCTCATCAGGCAAACGAACAGAGCTGATAGTCAGCCTGTCCAGGAGGTTTCGCCAGTACTCGTTGCCCCCATGGGCTCCCCAATCGGGGGAACACAGGACCATACGGGAACGTTCCTAGGCCACCTTGGTCAGCACCTTCCCCAGTTCACTGAACCTGGGGTTCCCGTAGGCCATCCCGAAAGAGGGCCAGTAAAATTTGTAGCTGCAGTTCTTCCCCTTGCTGCAGTAAAGGTCCAGTACATGCTGCTTGTCGCTGGCGAACAACTCCACACTCAGGTCTTCTCGAGAGTAACCCAAATCCTTCAGACCTTGGTGTAGGACTTCCCCCAATAGTTGATAGTCCTTAGTTTTGGAGGCCGCCATCATGTTCGAGGGCTCCTCCTTCGATAGTCTCAGGTAACTCGAGGTATGTTCCAACTGCTCCAGTGGCACAGACTCTCTGCCACTGCCGTGGTCCACGTAGAGGAGATAGGGCGCTTGCAGCGTCAGGGATTGTATCTGGGAGTGCTGTACGAAGAAATCAGTACCCAGTACAAAGTCGAAGGCCTCAGTGTCCATCACATAGAACCGATGGGCGATAGTCCGGGAGCCCATAGGTACCTCCACTTCACAGTCCCCGCAGCTGTGCACCACATGTCCATCCCCCATACGTATAGCAGCGGTGGTCATGGTGTTCTTCAGGCTCCCACAAGGTAAACATTTCTTGGCCACTATAGATATTGTGGCGCCAGTATCCAGTACCCCCAGGTATTCGCGTCCCCCTAGTCGGATACGTACCCAAAACACCAGGTCTTGGGTGCCACCAGAGCGTCCCTGTCAGACCTCCGCGGGACAGGTCACCTCGAACCCCTTGTTCCGCAATTTGCGGGCCATCCTCATGAAACGGCTCCTCTTCTTAGCGTTGCCGTCATCACCACCTTCATGCCCACGCTTGGCTCCTTGTTCTTGCTGGGCCTGCGTTTGTGAGCGTGTGGTAGGACCAGACTGCCCTCCAGAGGGCTCGAAGTTCCCCCCTGGATTAGGGTTGGGGTTGCCTCCGTTCTTGTCCTTGTTCTTGTTGTCGGGCTGGCGGTTAGCGCCTCCTCCTCGTCCACCTTGACCCTTGTCTTGCCCTTGACCACGTCCTTTCGACTTGCCCTTGCCGGAGTCGTTGCCTTTGCCTTTGCCTCCACCTTTGCCTGAGCCTTTGCCAGGATCTTCACCCTTAAGCTTCGCCGATAGGCGTTGCTTATGGTAGCACTCATCCTCGTAGTGCTTCCGCTTACCGCAGAATGCACACGTGATGGTGCACCGGTAATGATCCGGCAGCTTCGCTTTGGCGCCGGTGTTCTTCTCCTGCTGCTTCCCCTGGACGACGAAGCAGTCTCGCTGCTCGCAGTCAGGGGCGTGCTGCAGGTGGCCCTGCTCGTCTCTGGCGTCACACCAGAATAGCTCCTTCACATTCTCCATGATACGGGTGTGGGCGTGTTTGGGGGTAGTCCCCTGCCCAGGTCGGGACCCTTGGTACCCTTTGCCATGGCCTCCAGAACCTCCGCCACCAGGACGGTAGTTGTTCAAGTGCTGGTCGCTCTCCTTCTCCAGCGCCAGCTCCAGGAGTAGCACGCATAGGTCCTCGTAGCGGAGGGACCTAGCCTTGCGCTCCGCCGTCGAACGGCACTCGTCCCATAGCTCCCGAGGGAGCTTGGCCACCAACCAGAACAGCAGGTCGTCGCTGCTGTAGGAACGGGGCGTCAGTCGTCCAGCCCAGTGATCCAGGTCCGCCAACAGCTCAGATACCCTGCCAGGTTTGGGGTTGTTGGGCAGCACGGGCAGGTTCTGGATCTCGGCCCTGATGGAGAGGTCGGTTTCGTAGGTCGGGTACTGCCTCTCCAGGGCAACCAACACATCGGCAAAGGTGGCGGAGTTAGTCACGATCTGCCTGACCTGCTTCTCCAGGTACTTGGTCTTGCAGCACTGCAGGAGCAGATCGCACTTCACTCGCCCACTAGCGTGGGTTTGGCCGGTCAATCGTAGGAGGCGGCCAAATTTCTCAGCGAACTCGCTGAGGTCCTTGCCTGTGAACTCAGGCAGGTTCACCATGATCTTTGAGGTGGCAATAGCCTTCGCCTCCTGAGACCTGCGTCCTTCAGGGCGTCCGGTCTTCTTCTTCTTCTTCTTCTTCTTCTTCCCCTTAGGGTCTTCGTCCTCCGGGTCATCGTCATCCGAGGGCGAAGAAGAATCCATCGACGGCGGCTCATCATCAGAGGGGTCTCCGCCTAGATCACTGGAGCGATAAGGCTCCACGTCCACCATTGCCCTTAGGGCTGTCAGCCCCAGCCGGTCCAGCTCGGCCCTCGTCGAGTTCGTCACGTGGCTGTAAGGCAGCTGGGCCGTTCTCGGCACGAAGGGACTTCTCGGTATAGCTGCGGGAGTCGGCATCGGTCTGCTCCTCAGGCTCCCCAGGGTATTTGTCAACCCTGCCGCCAGGTGGTTAGCCTGTACTCGGTGGGGTGACATTCCCACCAAGATAGGTGACGCTTGGGGCGGGATCATCAGGGGCTCCAGCTTCTCTCTGATCTCTTGAGTGAGGTCGCCCACGATTTTTGAAGTAGCTCCTCGGAGCACCTCGTTGATCTCCGACCGCGTCAGGGACCTGTTGGAGGATCTTCCCGATCCTCTACTCCTGCCACCAAGAGATTCGGGTCCTCTCCTCAACCCACTCAAGGGTGCATACCCAGGTGCATACCCAGGAACATCCACATAGGTTCCAGTAGCGGGTAGTGGATGGGGATATTCAGCCGCATACCATCGCGGCGCAGAGCTGGAAGCCACCGGCTCACTGGCAGTAGTTGCCTCAAGGAGCGCAGTGGTAGGTGGGCCCATACCATAGGCGGGGTAGGGAGGCATGCCAGTAAAGCCTGTGCCCTCTGCCATAGGCGGGTTGGTTGTGGAAGTGGATGTTGCAGCGGCTGGGAGTGTGGTGGTTAAAGGAGAGGGTGATGCGTGGAGGCCAGAAGCGCTTGGTGCGCCTTCGAAGGTAGGGACATTCGTCAGGTCTTGCCCTTGTTCCTCTCCTTCGTCTGCTCCTTCTCCAGCATCCTTCTCGCTCTCTCTCTTCCTCTTCACAGGCTGCTGAGTGACCACCTCATCGACAGACAGGGCCCCGAAGGCCGTCTGGAGCCCATCCAGGAAGTCCTCTGCCGCATCCACTGGCCCATGTAAGGGCTCCGCCGAAGGTACAGCGCCAGGTGCTGGCTTTGCCGGTGCCTCAGGCGCTGGCGCTGTCTTCACGTCGTCGTCCTCCTTTCTTGGATCCATCTTAGTCCGCCCTTCTACTTATATGTGCCTGTACTCGGAGCACTGGTTGTACGGCGCGGGGTCGCTGCCGGTGCACAGAGACAGGCTGCCTGTGCTACCAGAAACGTTTATAGTGGTTTCAGCACTGTGTGTTTGATTCTCCTGCTGCTTGCTGTTGCTGTAGGGTGTCCTGCTGCTTGTTTTTGGAGATGAAAAGCTTTTGTTTGTTGAAATACAGTAAATCCAGGTCAATCCAGGATAGCCCAAGCCAGAAGTATGCAAGGAGAAGAGAATTCAGGATCAAAGCATGAAGGGCTGCAGTGTAAACAGTGAAAGATGATTGGATATACACAGAAACTGCAACTCAGGTCAATTAGGAATGCATATTCACAAAGATAGCTGAAATGTTTTGGAAAAGAGTTTGAAAACTGCCCCATGGTCACTCTCTCTCCATAGTGCCATCTCAGGAGATGTGCACTCTTTGTTTTGGGTCCCATATGTGCTGAGGTGGCAGGGCATGTGGCGATGAGGTCACTGCCATGTCACATGGGATCTTCCTACTTAGCTAGGCTGACCAGGAATTGAACCCAGGACCTCTCAAAAAGAGGTGCCCAGCCCCCTAGGGTGCATACCACTAGGATAGCTAAGAACTCATGGAAAAACATAGATAAATTCATAGGCTCTACCTTAGGTATGTCAGTGCTCAGTCAACTCAGGAAAAGATGAATGGCTTCACAATGAAAGGGGATTAAGGGGTCCACTCCATATCCTGATTGGGTGTTTGGTTCCATAGGTCAAAATGTGTTATCACCACTTTTGGTGGGACCAATACTAAGATAGAAATGCCTGGATGCTCAGTGCATCTCTAATACAACTAGAGTATGCCTCAAAGCAATGGAAAAGCACTTTTTCTTACTCGGAGTCCGATGATTGCCCCAAGATCCAGGCATTGAGGGCCAGGCTGAAGCAGGAGTATGGGGACACCTTCTTCAGCGGAAAGCCTGTGTTTCCCCCACTGGTGCGTGGACCGTATGGCGAGGCCAAGATACGACTGAAGCAGGACCCCCGTCTGTATCGGCACCGGGAGTTTGCCCTGAGGGGCGAGAGGAAGGAGGCCATGGAGAAGATCCTCCGTGACTTCATCGAGAGAGGCTGGCTTCAGCCGTGCCACTCGCAGTGGGCCTCTCCGTGTTTCGTCGTCCCCAAGAAGGTGGCCGGAGAGTGGCGGCTCGTGGTCGACTACCGCGGCCTAAACGCCCAAACGCAGCACGACAGCTATACGCTGCCGGTCATTGAGGACATGCTGCAAAAACAACACCGGCGGAGGATCTTCACGGTGATTGACCTGAAACATGGTTATCATCAGATGCCTCTCGCCGAGGAGTCCCGTGCCTGCACAGCCATGAGCACTGCACTTGGATCTCTCCAGTGGAAGGTGATGCCCATGGGCGTTACCAACGGCAATGCGGCTTTTCAGCAGATGCTGGAGAACCTGCTTGAGCCGGTGCGTGACTGTACGGACCCCTTCGTGGACGACGTGATCATCGCGTCCGGTTCGAGATGGACCAGATCAATCTCTACACCGCCATCAAGAAGGTCAGGAAGGGTTGCTCGGTCTGTCAGGCCTGCAATCCCGACAACCGGAACGTCAGGGAGGAAGCCCAATGGACCCCGGTTCCTGACCAGCCCATGGAGAGCGTGGCCATGGACATCTTCTGCATGCCCGAAGTTCACATTGGCAAGGAGACCTTTGACTGTGTGGGTCTTTGTGTGGATCGCCACAGTGGCTACGTAGTAGTTGTTCCGGCACGCAAAAAGGGGTTGCTTGCCAAGGAAGTGGCAGTCATGATGATTCGTCATTGGCTAACTGTCTTTGACATCCCCCGCACCATTTGCAGTGACCGAGGGCCCCAGTTTACTGGTGGCTGGTTCAAGGCTATGTGTTCCCTTATGAAAATACGTCATGCCAAGAGCGTCGCCTATCTCAGCCGGTCTAACGGCCGGGCTGAAGTGGCTGGATGGCAGCTGTTCGAGAAGCTGCGCAAGATTCCCATCACCAATCCACGTCAGAACTGGTTTGAGGTGATGTGGCCCGCTCTGAAGGCCCATCATGACACCCCCACTCCGGGTGGTTTGTCCCCTCACCAGATTCTGTTCGGCAGGGACCCCCTGGGTCGGGGACTTCCCTTGTCTGGTGATGGCATGGCCATGGACGCCAAGGAATTCTTCGCGCGGCAAGAGCAAACGGCGCGGGACATCCGCCAGCAGCTCGAGAAGGAGCATGCTGAGCGTCAGAAGTCCGCCCCGAGCTCGACAGCGCAGAGGTTCAGGGTGGGAGACCCGGTGTGGGTGATCAGACCCCGCCCTATGGGCACCCACCGCACCAAAACCTGGTTCACACCCGGAGAGGTGGTCCGCAGGATTGCTGAGGACACCTGCCGCATCAAGGTGTGTCACGGACAGTTCCGGGAGCGCCACGAGAGTCAACTCCGTGTGCGGGAACCCGACCTCCGTGGCCAACATGTGTCCCTGAGCTCTGCCGCACATGAGGCTGATTCGGACGACGACTATGCTGAGCAGGACGACTATACCGTCGAGAAGATCCTGGCTCAGCGTCCGAACGCCTCGGCACCCGGAGGCCTGGAGTTCAAGGTTCGTTGGCGAGGCTATGGGCTGTCCCACGACACCCGGGAACCCGTCTCCTCGTTCGTGCCGCGGATCAATACCCCCTTCATGGACTACATCCGCAAGCACAAGACCAAGATCCATGTCTCGGACTTGGCAGCACTCACCCGGGCGATTGCAGCCAGGGGTGCCTGATCAGCGCCTTGAGCTCTCCCCTGATGCAGTTTGAGCGCTTGTGTGGTCGACGGATCGTCCCTCACTTGCTTGCTCTCTTACATCTTTCGGTGACCTGCCATCAGAGTGGCCATATACCCCCCCCTGCTGAATCCAGAGGAGGATGGCCCCTCTCTTCAACTTCTATTCATCACTCCCCCCCCTGCTGAATCCTTGTAAAACCAGGTAGGGCGACTGACCTATTTTCTGAGCTCTTAGGGCCTTGAAGCCCATACGACGTTGCGCAACGGATGCTGCTGTCATCGGCATTGCGATTTTTGAGTGTGTGGTCTGGTCCCATGGCACTTGCGGGGTCCAGACCAGTCGACGTGTGTCTGCAGACTATATATGGCCTGAACTCAGGCGTTTTCCTGTCCACCCTCCTGCATATGCCTTATCCCAACCAGGGCGTGGTTTGGCGCTCTATCCAGAGTGTGTTTACACGCCTATTAACCCGCTTGTTGCTTATTTCTCTGTTCCCCAGGATATGCGCATCTGTATGTTAAGTGTTATCAGCCCATCACCGAGGTTGGACTGTTTTTTTTTTTCCCCGAGGGGATGCGAATGGGAATACGAAGGCGCCTTGAGTCGCCGTTTACATGCACTTACATATGGTCCAGCCTGGACCAGTACCTAAGTACAGATTCTTCTGTTTGAGTGCCTGTGATACCGTGTGCCCTGGTGGCTGTGATGTGCTGAGATCCTGATGGCGCCAGGCGGGAAGCCCAGTTGCCTGAATGCACTCCCAGCGGTCCGCCACTGTCAGTCCCAGTGTGAGCCTACCGACTCGCAGACGCACTTGCAGTAGGGTGGCGGCCTCCGGTGCTCCTGACCTCGGTCAGTCTGCCTGGGAAACTGGTGGTTTGAAGTGTCGACGCCTCCGCCCACACTGCATGAGGACTCCCTCCTGTATGGCCTTCGTGGTAATAGGGCGAGGGAAAAGACGGCCTTGATGCCCGATCCCTTAAGGAGGAGCTCGTTCGGCTGTACCACTCTGGACTCGCGTCGTGGATTTGGACATGGTGCGCCCAAGGAAGGACCCGTGGGGACTCTCCCCCAGCCGGCGGGCCTTGGGAAGCTTGGGGTAGCCTGATGGATCTTTGTGGTCGCTTTCGACCTGTGGGACCACCTCGGTCGTCGTGTGACGCCTATGTTGGCCGTGTATGCCACTGCCACTGTGGTAGTGACCGTCGCAGCCGGCACCCGGTGCGCCTGGTATGGGTTAACGGGTCCTTTGGATGCCGAACAATCGCCGCCAGGACCCGGGACTTGATACTTGATACTGTACTTGCAGTTACTAACAGCTACAGCACCGTACCTGTCTTACTGTGGGATTTGGGCGGCCTAACCTGCGAATCAGCCTGAAGTGAGGATGTGACACCCCCCTCCCCCCCCTTCAGAGGATGGTCCTGGGCACCCGCTGCCATGCTTGGGTGTTATCGAGTTCCCCCCAGGGTTTGCTCTAAGGATGGGGTGAAGCGGTACCCAGTCTCCGTGTGCCCACTAACCCCATGCACGGAGTGAAGCCGGTCCGGCTGCCCCACGACCGTCTTCGGCACAGACCTCGTAATGGTCAGCGCCGTGTTCAATATTTCTATTTTTTCTGTCTACTTTTTATATATGCTTTTGCATATTTTGTATTTTATTATTGTTTGCGACAGAGCGCGCTGGAGCGCTGGAGCGCTTGGAGACGGAGCGCGCTACAAGGCGCGAGACGCGGTCGCCAGATCAGCGATGTGATCGTCAGCATTGACTACAGAGTTTAGGAAAATCACGGATTTATAGTATAAAAAGCCTATTGAACGCTGTAGTTACAATTATTGCGAATGCCCGCATTTATAAAGACGATTCTCGAATGTTGTAGAGTAGATCGTTCACGAAAGGGCCAGGTGCATGCCCTGTTCTTTGTATGTTACGTATCTGCGGGTATGCGCCAGTGGTGAGGCCCGGCAAGGGTCTATGAATCTTTCGTACAATGGGTATGCATGAACCTCAGGCAGAAGGATGCAAAAGACGACATGAAACGTGTTGAGCGTGCATGCCACTGACGGGGTTCAGGTGTTGCTTGCAGGATTTTTGGATAAAATCAGCAAGGTTTTTCCGAAACAGCAGGCGGAGATCAACGGAAATGGTCGCCAAACACCAAGACCAGGAGAACCCAGGGGGCTAGGGCTCTGGCCCTGTTACAGAAAGATTCATAAATGGTTTTGTAGGACGGCCCGACTGACAGATGGATTACGGGCGGACGGACGGACGGACGGACGGTAAGGACGGACGGACGGACGGACGGACGGAGAGACAGACGGACCGACGGTCCGACGCCCACGGACCGATGGACCGATGCGCCGACGGACCGACCGACCGACCGATCGACCAAGAGACCGACCGACCGACCGACCGACCTCGTCATGGAGGCAGGTCCTGCACCCACCTTGCCCAGGCCACACCGCATGTCAGAGGACGACGGTGACTTTCATTCTCCACTGCCCAGCTCAGATTCGCGTGCAACGTGTCCGTCATCGCGTACCGAGTGGGAGTCAAGCAGCGCTGCAACCACTGAGGAGGCGCGGAGCGATGGCAATCGAAGCCATGTGGAGTACCAAGACCAGTCCGGTGACAGCGCAGCCGAAGGAGATCCCTGGTGGACGGATTGGGATGAAGCAAGGCTGCAGGAGCTCTTCGAAACCAGTCCAAGGGAGTCCATGGAGTTTCGCGCGGCGAGTGAAGCAGGATCAACGAGCTCAGAGTCCGTTGAGGATGCAGTAGACGCCATGCAACGACTATCCATGACGGTGCTGCTGTGGGCACCTATTGTTCAAATGCCTGAGATCCCAGAGGACCAGCGGCATACTCGTGATGCAGCAGGTCACTGCAAAATATGTGGTCCGGATCTGTACCACATGTGCCTGCCCATGTCCCAGCCAACGAAGTGTCCGTTGAGGAAGCGTTGGTAGAAGACAGCCGTCGCCAGCAAAGTCTTCGGAAGCCACACAGACCAAGCACAACGTCCCACGCCACAGGGATTTCGTCAAACCTGGGGAGCGAGTACTCCGACGTGAGGAAGGGGCGTCCACGTGTGCCGGCTGCCGAAGCGACGTAGAAGCGACGTATGAGCGGCCTACACCATCCGTGACCATCTGTGCTAGAGTTGCATGCCGCGAGAGTCGTCAGTGGCAGTTGCACTCGAAGGTACGGTGCGGACAAGAGGAGATGGAGTGGATGTGCGTGAACGGCCGGTTCCAAAACCGTCGGTTCACTTCTCAGAAGGGGGGTGAAGCCGGTCCGGCTGCCCCACGACCGTCTTCGGCACAGACCTCGTAATGGTCAGCGCCGTGTTTAATATTTCTATTTTTTCTGTCTACTTTTTATATATGCTTTTGCATATTTTGTATTTTATTATTGTTTGCGACAGAGCGCGCTGGAGCGCTGGAGCTCTTGGAGACGGAGCGCGCTACAAGGCGCGAGACGCGGTCGCCAGATCAGCGATGTGATCGTCAGCATTGACTACAGAGTTTAGGAAAATCACGGATTTATAGTATGGAAAGCCTATTGAACGCTGTAGTTATAATTATTGCGAATGCCCGCATTTATAAAGACGATTCTCGAATGTTGTAGAGTAGATCGTTCACGAAAGGGCCAGGTGCATGCCCTGTTCTTTGTATGTTACGTGTCTGCAGGTATGCGCCAGTGGTGAGGCCCGGCAAGGGTCTATGAATCTTTCGTACAATGGGTATGGATGAACCTGCGGCAGAAGGATGCAAAAGACGACATGAAACGTGTTGAGCGTGCATGCCACTGACGGGGTTCAGGTGTTGCTTGCAGGATTTTTGGATAAAATCAGCAAGGTTTTTCCGAAACAGCAGGCGGAGATCAACGGAAATGGTCGCCAAACACCAAGACCAGGAGAACCCAAGGGGCTAGGGCTCAGGCCCTGTTACAGGAGGGGAAGACGCCCGGTGAAGCCCGGTGAGAGCCCGGCAGGAGCGTGTCCCTTGCCGTAAAGCCCCCGTGACGGCATTCCGGCCACTTGGGGCATGTTACCATGCACCGGCAAACTGCCATTTGCCGGTATCTTACTACTACACGCCAATCTGCCCCGCACCGCCTTCGGCCGTCGATTCGGCAACCTAACCCTAACAACAGATGTAGGTAAGACATGTTTGTGTGAGAGATCTGGGCATTTCAGCTATTAGCGGCCGCATCGGCAACCGATGCGTCGCCCGCTGAGATTTACACATCAGAATATCAGGAATCAACAGGGTTTTATTTTCATATTGTTTCCGTAAATTTTCACGCTTCCGTTCTGATAATCAACGTTTTGACTGCTGGCGGTTGGCTCGCGACTTTAGCGTAACCGCCAGTTTAACTGTTATTTACAGACATTTTAGCGCATTCCGTGACGAAGACTCTAAAGTCTTCAGGAATTGCATTGATGCATCTGCAATTTTAACATTCTACACTCGCAACCTTAATCCAAATTTTTCAGGATGTCGAAAACGGATTTTTGACTTCGACATCCCCGCACTTGATTTGACCTCTTTCGAGTGGACCTACGTGCTTCCCTATGCACGAATCAACTTTCCTTTTGTCTTGGCCCCCATTTGTCTTAGAGATATGGGCAAAACAAAGTTGATTCGTGAGGCCACTTGTGAGGGTCATATCTCGTGCTGCTTGCGAGGAATGACAATAAGGAAGCATGGGATGTATTCACAATACTCCCGACGTAATTTAGGAAGCTTTATACGCCTTGCGTCTCCACACGTGCGCGCTAGCGTAATGGATCATGGTCAAGAGGGTAGAGTTTGCGTTATAACTCTTTGGCCATGATGTTGCGTGCGTTAAGATAACTTTCGAGTGTAGCGCGCGAGTGTTGGTGTTGCATAGGAACGTTCCTTGAGTTCCTATGAGCGATTGACACAAAGTTATGCCCTTGGAGGGGCATGACATATCGTGGGGGGAGCTACCTTTTTGGGCAGTATGTGGTATGTGCCATGTGTTGTATTGCGTGCCCATTTGGCGGGTTTGGCTAAGAGCGATACACCCACCAATGGACCAATGGACCAATGCACGAGGCCCTTCCTTATACTCCCCACGATCAATTGCAAGCCTAACCTTCGTGGAGGGAAGCTTGTGTGGCGATCCCAAAGCGATGCGTTGGGAGCAAGGTGTGTGTTTTGCAATTTTCCATATTTTCATCTGCCCACTTGGGAAGTAGCGCTCGTGACCTTTCAAAGCGCCCCAAGTGGAGCACATATGTGGAATCGAAGGTCATTGGTGTCAAGTCATTGTGTTTAGAAGGATTGGTCGATTACTCAATCCAAGCCGAAGATATTATAATATATTTGTGCGCCTTTGGAGGCACTCTTGTGTGTTTTTTTGCCAATATTGCTGTTTTTTGCCCGTCATGATGTCAAGTGGCGACCTTGTATCTCAACGTTGCACCCAATCGACATCATGACCCAAGTATGTTATGAGGGTACATACTTCGGTGCCCAACATATCTTGGACCCGGCGAATAACTCTCCTTGGGCTTGGCATACCGTGGCCGCCATGTTGGCAATTTGGGACTATCCAAAATCATGGGCTCACTTGGCGACCCTGCCATTCGCAAAACCGGAGGAGTTGGGCGACGCCCAAAAGATATGTTGGACGCATATGACTTGATACCAATCCTATGGCACACTCCGGTCCAAGTCGGGCATGTGCCTCATTTGCCCCAACCATGAGTGTGCGCAGTTTTGGCCATTTTGAGCAATTTTCCATATTTTCTGCCCGCCGTGCACCATGTTCAGCACCCTCGTGCACGCCGGACTCATGGACCAATGGACCATATATGACATGGGTGTTATGGACATTGGTCCCCATGGTTCACACACCACGTGGGCGAGGCGGAGCAACCTTCGTTAGGGTGCTAGCCCAAAGTGAGTGTGGACGATTTTGCCATTTTGGCATTTGTGGACCCAATTGGGATTGTCACCACGCCACGTGGCATGAAGATCTTTGAGAGCCAAGAGCATGGGAGTCTTTGTTGGACTCTCGGTGGATCGGGTATGGAATGGTTGATCCGATCTCCAAGCTGGCGTGGAGATATACTATTGAGAGCACCCCCGAATTTTGGCTCATTTCGAGCAGCCAAAATGACCCCCTTTTGGGACCCCAATTTCACCCCTCCGTGTGGTCAATTGGCGGCCCCATATCTCTATGCCCACAGGGAGCCCGGACCTATTTTTAAGTTGTACACTCAGATAAAAGTCCTAGGTCCTGCCTCCTATCCTGTGAGCCATTGGCCTTGCCCTGGCTGGGCGAGCCACGCGTGGGAATAACGCCAATTTTGGTGATTTTGGCATCATGACCCCACTTGACGAACCCGTGGTGCCCTGATGCTGGGACCTCAGAGGGAACCAGGTTGGGTGAGGGCTCCAGTTAGTTCGTACTCGAAGGGCATAGGGTCAGTTGCCTTGTCCCTACCTCTGGCGGGTCCGGACAAGGGGTCAATTTTGGAGATTTTTGAGCTAATATCAGTTTGGGCTGAAACAGTCCATTTTCAGCTACCAACTCCTAGGGGATAAAGGCGGGGCCATATCTCTGGCTCAGAGTGGTGTTCAGACCTACCATTAAGGGAGCATCGGGAGCCATCGTCGGTTGGCCTTGGAGCTCCTTGGTTCCCAGGAACTCGCCTGTGGCTGGGCGGGACACCCCCCCTATTGGCAGGGTTTCAGGGTCCGGACTGAGCAGGGCATGGGTTGTGTTTGAGCCCCCGACCCCACCAGCCACTGAGAGGGTCGGACCTGGGATTGGGATATGAGTTGGGACTGAGTGTCTATTGTCCTGTGATGCCCTTACCCCAGTGCAGTCTCCACCCCAGGTGTACATATCCTGATGTGTTGCTGTACATACATTTGTTCCCTTGTTTCAGAGTGGCAAGGATCCTGAAACGCTTTGTCTCGTGACACGAGCGTAATGATGCCCCTGTGAGCGCAGTGCTTTGCCTGCCTGCTTGCCTGTGCGTGTCACCGCAGCGTCCCGTGGCCAGGCCCCCCACGGGAACGCGTCAGCAAGTGTGGTCGAGACCCTACGCCTCCACCGTCATCATCCACTCGTACATCACACGGGTTTTGTGGTTCATCGAGTTCATCACAGGCCAAGGAGCGTAGAATCAACAAACGTGCACAATCATCTACGAAGAAGTCCTCGCCCCGGGAGCCTAGTATCGCCCAAACTTCAACAAAAGCACAATGCATCACGGACCTTCCATTCTCCCTTGTTGCTTCCACCGAAGACAAGTTGTCCAACCACAACGTACAATTGGCTTTGGACTTGTTGGCTGCCACTGGTAAAGCAAATGCTCGTTCTCGGTACATGGCTTGTACTATGCGCGTTCACCCAGATACGAATAAAGTGGGAGATTCTTATGAAGAGGCAAACTCGCGATTTCGGTTGCTACTGAATGCTTCGAAGATTGTAAAGGCGGAATTCAACTTGCCATGAACGAAGAAGAATGCCTCTTCCTAGCCTTATCGCACTGTGTTGCTGAGTATATGCCTTTCGCTTCATTGCGATCCTGTTTATTACCAACGTTTTTTTATTGCCTCATGCACTTTTTTTTGTTGTACATTATAACCACATAAGCGGTTTCCGCCTTTTTCGCTCCTTGGTTGCTAGCCCATCGTTCATTTGTTTGTATGTCACAAAGTAGTGTTGGCTTTCGCTTCACCGCGATCTCATCGATTCCCAATGATGTTTGTGACACTAGCAATGCTACTAACTTTTTGTCTTGTGTCGCCTTGTGCATTACATTGTTGCCTCCCCTTTTTTTGTGTTGGCAAATGGCTTTCGCTTCACCGCATTAGTTCCAATTCCCCTCCCCTCTTTTTGTGTTGGCAAATGGCTTTCGCTTCACCGCGATCCCATTAATTTCTGCCACGTGAGTTCCAATTCCCCTCCCTTCTTTTTGTGTTGGCAAAAGGCTTTCGCTTCAGTGCGATCCCATTATCCTAACCTTCAAGCGAGCAAGCTAACCCCGTACTCCACTCGGAATGAATGTACTTCCAAAGCTTCGTGTTGACGTCTGCGCTTGGCTTTCGCTTCATCGCGATCCCGTTCCTCTTTATCCTGTTATGAGCAAAACTTTTTGTCATCCACAACAAACCCAAAAAACATCCATCCAATCCGATGTATGGGCACAATGCATTGTACTCCCAGCAACATACCTGTACCAAAAAATCAACGTCTCTATCCGGCTATTGTGTGCCTGTCAAGTGTTGCATGTTCCTTGTTTCACGCATTACGGGGTGGTTGGGAACTGATAAAGGCTAAAATGTGTCAAAAATGGGCCAGTAAGAGGTCATCGTATTTGCATCCCCCCCCCCCCCCCATTGCATTCTCACACAAATGTTTCGTGGTATCAGCAAGTAGTACAAGCCACTTTTGTACTAAAACACTACACTTCAAACAAAAAAAAATACCTAGTACAAGGTGATATCCAGAAGTGCAAATGGATGAGCAACATAGTTATACCAATACACAACCGGGCCAAGGACACAAAGAAAACAAAGTACAATCGGCTTTCGCTTCACCGCGATCCCATTTCATATGCATTAGGCACGTGATGATTCATTGATGCCTTGCTTGAGTGCGATGGCCCCCGCCACCACAATGGCCGGTAGCAGGTAAGAGGGGCTTTGCGGGCAGATGCAACAGGACTCAAGCCATGCACATTCGGGTACGGTGAGGGTGGGGGGTTAGGCGAGGGTTGTCAGAGTTTAGGCGGCGAGGCTAACTGGACGTTGGTTGGGAACTCATAGGGGCTAAAATGTGTCGAAAATGGGCCCAAAAAGAGGTCATCAGGTGCACTACTTGGGTGTGAACCCCGCTAGACAATGACCAAAGGTGTCCGTTCAACGTGTACATTGGTTTCCATGCCAATTCTCCCCTACAAGGACATGCTAGGCACCTGTAACTACCCAAGAATGACATTTTCTGGTAATTTTTGACAGATTTTGAAACCTGGGTGCCTTACCCGCGAAGCCCGTTACCGGTCGCCACCGTCGAGTTTCTCGCTCAAAATTTGTGTGATTCTACTTCACACCCATAGGTATCATGCACCAAAATTTCAACCAAATCCAAAACACCACGACGGAGTTCTGATTTTTGCCCATTTCGCGCGTGCTGCTTGCTGCTTGCTGCTGCTTGCTGCTTGCTGCTGCTGCTGCTAAGCCTGGTAGGTCCACCCTAGACCCTAAAAAGGGTTATAAAACCAAGACTGGTTCCACCAGCTCGGTGATAACCCTGACCCTAATCAAGACTGAATATTGGGACCGAGCTGGTGGGGGAGGGAACATTAGCTATGACTGGTGAGAAACACCAATGAGTCACACATTGAAGGCCGTTGATAGAGTGGAATCAGCTTGCAAGTGATCCCCATCACCACAAGGCCCACTTTCAAGGCTTTTTTGGACTTCTGAGGGGCCAAATTCCCCCAACATGGGCTCAAAATGGGCTCATTTCACCCGCTTGGGCACCCCAAATGGTCTAGGATGAGTTTTGGAAAAATGTGTTTTTGACCCATTTTTGACCCATTTTTGGTCCCAAAACAGCCCATTTTCAAGGCATTTCGGGATTTTCGGAGGACCAAAATGGGCCATCACAAGCTCAAAACGGTCCAAAAATACTTGTTTTAGCATCAGACATGGTGTAGGATCATTTTTGAAAAAAATCATTTTTTGCCCCTACTGGACCCTGTTGACCCATTTGGGCACCCACCTGTTTGGGCTTGAGCTTGCAGCTTGCCACAGCCTAGTGGGCCTAGGTACGGGGGTCTAGGCATCCATTTGGGCAATTCTGAGGGGTGGAAAGCACAAAAGGTGGGGGGTTGCGGGTGGAGTAGGTGCCCTCGGAATCGCGTTTTGGACCATGTAGCCAAAGATATGGCCTGTTCTTGGTTTGTGGCTATCGGCAGCCAATCTACACAAAATTTGGGGCTTCTGGGGTCTTTTTGGGCCGTTTCAAGGACACATGGTGGAGGTAGAGGGTCGCAGAGGGCTCGTTGACACAAGGAAGTCAAGCTGTACGTGCAGTGTACCCACCGTTTCCCTTTGCTTGGCCGTTTTGAATGGGTTCTAGGGCTGCTTTGGTCCAAAAATGGTTGTTTTTGGCCCTAAACTGCAGTTTTGGAAAATGAGGTCCGCCACTTGCGACACCCGTTCCTGGCCGCCACCGTTGAGTTTCCTGCTCAAACTTTGCGTCATCGTACTTCACACCCAAAGGTATCATGCACCAAAATCCTAACCGAATCCGAAGCACCACGACAGAATTCTGATTTTTCCCCATTTCGCGCGTGCTGCTGCTTGCTTGCTGCTTGCTGCTGCTTGCTGCTGCTTGCTGCTGCTGCTGCTGCTAAACCTGGTAGGTCCACCCTAGACACTAAAAGGGGTTATAAAACCAAGACTGGTTCCACCAGCTCGGTAACCTTAACCCTAACCCTAACCCCCCCCTCACCCCTGGCTGGACACCCCCATGACCCCCGGCCAGACCCCCCCCCCGACCCCCGGCAGGAACACCCCCCGCCCGACCCCCGGGAGGAACCCCCCCCCCGACCCCCGGCTGGACCCCCCCCCCCAAGTTTTGAAAGATAGTCGGGGGCTGGGTCGCATCAGGACCGGTTGTAGTCGCCCCCCCGTGGGTAGCGCGCCGGGCAAACATTCCCCCAGGCATCTGCAGAGGCGGTGGTCTGTAGAACAGCGGAGAATGGGCCGCACACAACAAGTGGAGAATTTTCGGGGACCGCGTATGAATTCGGGCCGATCTGTTGCATGTGCACGAATGTAGGCCCTTGTTGGTGGCGCGTTTTCACACATGTCAAAACTGCAGGACCATGGGCAGTGCCGCCGAATGAGGTATGACGGAGGAAAGTGGAGTGCACCAACAGATTCAAAGCGGTAAAGCTCGTTACACGCACCCTAAGTTGCGTACCGACAACCCAAGGTTCGGGTTCAAACGAGTGATTACCCCCAAGCTGAAATGCCCCTTGGGGGGCGCACCGTGCGCTGTGCCCACGCTTTGCGAAAAGTCGGCTGTTTTCCACCAACGGTAGCCACGGGTCCCAGCATCCTGAATTCTGCAGCCCCGATGCTGCTTTGAATTGATCGTGCATGCCTCTGTGGCGGGTTGGTTTTCAGGGGTGTCCCCGGGATAAAGAACGTAATACTTGGCGCTGTGCCCGCGCTGTGCGAAAACACCCCCTTGGCCTGTTCACATTCGCTGTCTTTTACAAATGAGGTGAGGGCCTCTGCTCGACCACAGTGCTCTTGTGTAGAGCGGTCATGACCACCGGCACACTTTTGTGGCATTGGGATCATCTTCTCCCGTTCTTTGACCTTCGCAGCCTTGGCAGCGCCGCTTTGGTGTGCCGTGAGTGGCGCGCGTAGGGCCACGAATGCGTGCGCCACGTCCTTCGGGGCAATGCGCCATGGGTAGCCCTGGGAACCGCGGACCAGCGCGTGGTTGAGGCCTTCGTGGCCGTGCTCCCAGGTCCCCTGATCGGCATTGGCAGTATGAGCCGCGTCTATGAGCTCCGGGGATTGCCCGAAGTCTTCGTCAAGGTCTGCGTCGGGGGCAGGTACGTGCGCACGTGCGACTGCACAAGCCCCTTCGACCATTTCTTTGCGGACGAGTGCAGCAAAGCGGACGCGCAGTGCAAAGCGCAAGCGGGCGACGTGCTCAAGGCCGTGTATCGTCTGACCTCCGCGACCACAGACCTCTGCGGGCGCATCACCCCCGAAGACAGCAACCGCCTTCTGCGGGGCGAGTACCGCATTTTGTGCAAACGGTGCGGCCGCGGCATGGGGCGACCACAGACGACCCTCTTCCCGCACCCTCTCTTCTGCAGCGTGGACTCGGACCGGGGCTGCCACTACTACGTCATGGAGCGGCTTCGCGGTCTGACCCTCAAACAGTTTTGCAGTGCAATGTCCCGGTCCCCAGCAGATGCCACTCGGTGTCGGTGCGCACGGCGGAGACAGTCGACTTTCTGATGCCGTTCCGCGTGCTGGTGCGGTCGCTCGAGCGGCTGCACGGCGCCACATAGATCTTCTAGAAAGGTTCTGAGACACCCAAATGCCCCAACCTATTACACCCTTTTCCTAAGCTTCATGCACGTTCACTAAGAATGTTCATGACAAGCGGATAAATAAACTTGAAATACGGGTTCACCTGCCTAAACAACAAGAAATTAATGTACAAATTAATGTATCAAAAAAATCCTATTAAAAACGCAATAAAGCCATATTTCTTATGCAACTTTCTGAATGTCTCTTTATCACAGGCCCTGTCGCGATGCCGTAGATCGCGACAGGCGACAGCAGGCGCGGACAATCGCGATAGGATTTTTGAAGCTTCTAAATAGCTTCTAAATAGCTTTTAATACATTGCTTCTAAAATGTCATAAAACATGATTAAATCACATTATAAACATCTGTGTACAATGTGGAATGTGATTATTCATGTATGGCTACTAATGTAATCTCTGCACTCTGTAGTGTACCTAAGAGCAGTAGACTCCAGCAGAAAGCGGTAAGCTTCAAGTATGATTTTCCAATGCATCCCTGAATTTTCGTGCTTCTGCATTACTCTTACAGCGTGGAGCCATACGTCAGCAAGACAAACACTCATTTGCGTCGGAGGCCGCCTGTACATATGCGGCGCTGAGCACTTTGTGCGGTGTTCAATGCACGGCCATCGTTCTGATGGTCGCGCGCCATTGCACACCCACCCACCTTCACTTCCGGTGCAGCCGAGTGGCATTTCCTGGGGCATATCTTGAGTTTGGGAAGGTGCCCCATACCCCAGCCTATGCCCAGCCATTCTCTCCTTGACCCCAAGTGCCAGCTCAGTAGCATTTGTAACCCCCATTAACCGTCCCTAACCGGTTTGGCAGCCTCCTCCAACCGCCTGTCTAACCGCTTCCTGGGCCGCCTCTGTGGTCCTTTCCTTTTTAATACATCCCTGGGGGCCTGTGATTCCCTGCACGTCCTCCGGGTGCACCTGCATATACACCTCCGGGCTATACTGCGCCTGAGGAACCGCTCCGTCGAGGGCTGCGCCACCGGATCGATCTGCTGCACGGTCACCTCCGCCTCCCCGTCGGCGGCCGAGCCCCCACAAAGCAGCACGTTTGCCGGCTTGACGTCTCAGAGCAAATATCTTAATGTTCTAGGATCTTGAAGCCCTGAGAGGTTTGATAGAGGTCCTTCAGAAAGCTTCTGAAGGGCCCAAATGCCCCAACTTATTACAAGAACCTAACCAATCCATGGACTAAGAGAGCGACACTCACCAATTCATGGCCGAAGAGAGATAACTTCACCAAAACCCAATCGACCCAGCATGCATATGGAGGAACAATATCACCTAACCATGACCCAGGAGAGCATTTATTCCTTTGGAGTAGGAATCCACAACTCTGATCGAGGATTATCTTTGTACCTAATTGCCAAAGTAAATGAACTCATGCCCTTCTGGTAGCTGACAAAAGAAAAATGGTGGATCACCAACCATGTTTGATCAATGATATGAATTCATCCAAGGTCACCGGACTAAGATGGCAAACAAGAGGTTAGCAACCAGGGCATAACGGCGATTCTCCACTTTTAGCATGTTCAGCCACTGCATGTGCATACCACATGTTCAACACACGCAGTCTCCAACAATTGACCCTCTTTAATTCACGGGAAGAGGAAGTTGTCGGGACACATGTGCAAGGCAAACAAATGATAAGCAAAAGAATGAAGTCATGCTTTGCCACGCGGAGCAACGACCGAGTTACTTTCTGCCCGCCCGGTGCGCCTACCGCAGCCACGTCCATCTCAACTCCTCTTCCGCTAGGGCTCCTCCAGCTTCAAGGGACTTGTGATCCTCCATACGCGTAGGCATGGCAAATGCCAAGGCAAATGCGCCCAATAACGCGTAGCGTTCCTCTCAAAGGAGACAGCCGGTGTGGGCAGAGGAACCACATGAGGGATTAGCCAGATCATAATCCCTTGCCTTCTATCATCCCCTGGAGTTGCCCTAGCGTTCGATTCGCATCCATTTCAGCATCACGATAGAATCTAACACTATTAGCACCCGTTGGGAAGAGTTTTTAGACGATCGGGCCACATTCAAAAACAAAGAGCACGCGCACACCACCAAGAAAACGAGAAGGGCGCACACACACACAGTAGGCCTGATTGGAACCAAAAATGTCAAATCTTCAATCTTGTCAATTATAGATAGTATACATTCCAAAATTCTCCTGAAACTATACCCGAAATCGCTGAAATCGCTGAAATCACTGACGTGTAGGATAGAGTGTAGCCAAATGGGATCTGAACCACCTTCATCGCTCGCGCTTTACGCTTTGACTCCCCTTGTGGGTTCGGTCAACGTACCTTTTGATATTACGTCTTCGGTCTCCGATGTTGACGACAACGAAGCTACTTCGTCAGGTTCGAGTCGTTCAGCCGAAACTTGGACCGTCCATCCGTCTATTGTCTTCTCCTTTTCCGCCCCATCATCATCTGCCGCTTTAGTCGTGTTGTTTCATCGACCGTCCGTACTTGGAGGTTCGATGTAAGTGAGCACAATATACTCTCGCGTCTGCTACCACTGTGAATTCCCGCCTTTGCAACTTGAAATACTTTCCAAAAATTATATGTTTGTTCTCATGCAAGTTGTAAACCAAGATATCTACAAAATGCAAAACTCAAGGACGAGAGATCTCAAGGGCAGCAACAAGAATATGAATCATGTCGACGTAAGACTGATTGGGCTGTAGTAATAGAAACAGAGCTTAAACACTTCATTTACATGCACAGAGCTTATGCACAATTCATTCTGGTCTGGTACACCTCTGCACTTGTTTACCTCCGTGTTGCCTTGCCTTTATCTCTGTGTATTGCTCACCAAGCCTCGAGCCGTTCAAAACAAAATAGGCGGAATGCATATCTGTGAGATAGTGCAACTTGGAAGAAAACAAATATCATAGATCGATTGCCCATCAAAAAAATAGGTAGGAGAACATCAAGAATCAGTCGAAATAATTTCTTTGTGGTTTTCTGTCATTGAAATTCAGCACTTAGCAACTCAGGAGGAACTGCCCATACATACCCAGGTCAGGGCTGGTCATGCGCTCACACAACCAAAAACACCATTTTTCGGTACAAATTGATAAAATACAACGTTGTAGTCCGAATGATCGGAGTTTCATGCTCAGTTCAAATTTGTGGTTATAACCTGGTCAAATGAGATCATCATGGATGAAACCCAAAAATAGTGTTTGCTGTGGATCAATTTTCAAATTTCATGTAGTCTAAATATGCAAGAATAACTCCATAGTCCTCCCACCAACGAATATAGTTAGCAACAACGAAAATATGCCACTCCAACAACACATGACACTCCATATAATCTTGAGGGGTGCCTTCATGCAAGATATTAGGCCCCTATAGTTAGGGAGTTGCGAGATGCCCAACTCTGTCGTAACAAATCTGTCCAATCTAATTGAAACATGCATGAAATGGCGATTCAATATGAAAGTATAAACAGAAGAAATGAAAGACCAAGGCCACATTCCTGACTTTTAACACGGCTTATCACCACATCCGGGTCTTCTTTCACGGAGGCAACAGAGGTGAGTGGTACAACAGGTGCAAGAAGAACACGTATGTAGGGCAATGCAACCAGTACAGCGTCGGGACTTGGTACGGGAGCAGTGGTATTCTTCTTTTTCCTTTTGCCCCCAATGGCTTCTTCCAAGGCCTTCTTCAGAAGGCTTAACAGGTGGTTTTGGGGGGTTAGCTGCCTTCGGGGCGCAAAGGCGATTTTAGGCTTGTATGCATCTCTGCACCGCGGGCGGAGCATACTGAAACAGCAATGTCCTCGAATTCCCGGCAAAGAGCCTTGATTTGCACTTGATACCAAAGCTTTTGAAGTCCGGTCTCTCCATGAGAAAAGATGTGCTCTTCCCGCCCCGGGAACAATCTCCTCAAGCACTTCATGTTGCGGAACAACGGGCGCACAAGGGCGAACCTTTGCATCAAGGGGTAGTTCACATGCACCGGCGGGTCTTGCAAAGAGTATTGGGCATGTATGAGACCCAAATGGAAGCCCGCCAAAAAAGAATCTTTGACAACGGCCTGATAGTGCCTAAACCCCGGCCCAATCATGACATTGAAGCCGCATGTACAAAAAACGTCCCGGTACAAGGCAATCATTTCCCCACCTCTCTCCGATGGAACCTCGCCCGGGTTAGTAAGATCGACAAAGTGGAGATGCGTCCCATTCGGCTTCGACACTTTGAAAAGCATCGCACTTGGTGCCGGCTCATGGGCAACAAGAAGAAGATCCATCTCCATTAGTGGGTCAACACGCAGTTTATTGTCCGGGCAGGCAACGTAAATAAGGAGAGGTTGGAACAAGTCTAGTATGGAACATTCTACAACATGGTATTTCTGGGCCAAGGCCATCTGTTTCCCTTGCTCATCTAAGCCCCACGTCGCGACACATTCTTTCAGGGCCGCGTAGGGTTGGGGAAAGATCTTTTCCATGAGTTCATGGCGTTGCTGGTACGAACCGGTTGTCCGGGCTTCCTCTCTCAACCGCCGCACGACGAGGTCTGATGCAATAACCATCAGAGCGTCAAAGAATTGGCATAACTTTTTCTACGGGTTCAACCGCCCGTCTTTGGTCAAACGGTGGATATCTTGGACGTGTTGGGTTGAGACAATGCCTCTAGCAGAAACCCTCACCTTGAAACACGGTGCCCACTTTTGCACCTTGTCACCCTCCGAAATTGGAATAAGGTAGTCACGTGCGGCAGCAAACTCCTCAAGGATACCATCCGAAATTGCACGGAAGGCGCCGATGGACACTTGACAGTAGACCCGGGACATTTGCGCTGCAAGCAATTTGAAAGCCTCGTCCCCAAGCTTATCGTGCAGCCTTTCGCGACATTTTTGGCAATATGCCAACAGCACTAAAAGTGCTTTGAAGTAAGCAAAACTGTTTTAGCCGCATTATTTGCCTTGACACAGGCGTCGGTGAAGAGTAGAACGGGGACGATACAAACGGCTATCAACCAATTAGAAAATTGGTATTCAAAGTCTCTAGTATTCTCCCCCACAACCACAGCTTGGGCAAACAAAAAAGACTGGGCAAAATTTTTCGCCCCGACGACAAGGCCCACATTCAAATCGTACCTGTTGCTTTGGTACGTATTGTCATGCAGGAGGAGGCAAGGGACACGCCGTGCCAATGTGATCTGCTCCTTCGACATCCAAAACACATGGCTTAGGTGCCCCTCGCCGACCTGTTTGAAATCTACGTACCAAACTTCTACGTCACGCTTTTTTTCGAGGGTTGTTACGGGTTCGTGGGCATCGTAGGAGGGGCTGTACGCGTACTTCTCTAAATGGTTGTGTATGTCTTTCGCGGTGATGTTGTAGTATCCACGTTTGCGCATGAACTCTATAATGTTGCGGTACGGCACAAAGGACCTTCCTACATCTAAGACTATCCGCAGATCCTCGAGGCGGAATTGAAGCTTGGCAGCGAGCTTCTCTTGTGGTGAGGTTTGGGTGAGATGGTTGTGGTCAGTTAGGAGAGCGGATTCGCTCAAAACCCTATGTCATTCTAGCCATTCTTTTGGATTGTTGAATACTAAAAGAGCATTTGTCAACTTGCCCTGGGGTTGCTGTGGTTGCCCATGTGCGGCTTTGTTTGGGGTCAATCTCTGTTTCCGCAGGCGATTTCTTTTTTTGGGCCACCCGCCCAACACTCTTACAATGAAAGCATACTTGGGGGGAGGAGCTTCGACGGCTAACAACAAGGCCATTATCATCGGCCCATTGAAGTACAGTCGCAATGGCTCCGTCCCAATCATAGCCAGCGATGAAACCGGGGACCGGCTCCCAATCTCCTTGTCGGGGATATCTTTCAAGTCCTCATCTTCATCATCAGATTCATCTTTTTGCACATCCGACTCTACTACAGGGAGTTCTAGACAATGACACGCAGACTGGAAGATCTCGTCAATGGCACGGCAAGCGGAGCATGAACAATAGTGGCTTGCGCCCATAAACTGTGAGCAAGTGATAGCGTTTTTCAATCAACCAGAATGTATCACGTGTCATACAAAAAGCTAAATGGCTAGATCACTCCTATGGCTTATGCATTACATCCCACTGCATGGCCCCCACATAAGTGGTGGCCCTGTGGTTCGTCCCGTATTGCATGAGCACCCCAGAGACATGGGGTTGTGGATCACACTTGGCATGCACCGAGTTTCCCGGGTGTACACGTGTGTGGGGGGGGGGGGGAACAACAAGGTGGAGAGGAGGGGAAGGATGGCTCAGTCTGTGGGTGCAATACATGGTGGGTACAGGACACGCAATATGTCGGATTTCTGGCATCGTCCACTACGTGTGACCCCGACGAGTAGAGGGGCCCGCCACCAGGATCCTGGGTAGCGCTTCGCCTCAAACTCCTGTATGCATGCAGACAGATTACACTGTATGTCATCCAGCGAAGAACTATAATCTGAGGATTTCATCCCTAGTTGCACAGCAATGCTTTTGGCAGATGGTTGTGACTGCAGAGCGTCTTTATCAGGAAAGCGTGACAACTGTTTGTGAGGGGGGAGGGTGTAATCTACCTTGGGTTTCAATCGTAGTCCCACCGATCCACTGACTGCGTTCAGCGACAAGATTGCCTCCAAGGAAGGCAAGACACTCCCCTCCCCTTCTTGTTGGAGCTCCAACCCATAGACAGCGTGCAATGCTTTCTGGATGCGGGACAGTGACACAGACCCACAAATAACACCCACAATGTTATCCATATACCTATATGGATCAATGGGCATGCAACCTTTCGGTAGGCGTTTCATCAAACGACAGCCCTTCCCTTTGTTTTGGCGAAATTGCACTTCGTGGTAGAGGCAATAGAGCTCCGCACACTGTGCAGAGCATGGGCCACCAATTGCAACTCCGCGGCGCTGTCGTGCGATCCGGCTTCCAATGACGAAAAGATCATTAGTGTAGATGTCAAACTTAAATAATTAATCACCTCTTGCATCGTTAAAATATGAAACTCAGATGCATAACCCTTACCCAATTTGTCCAGTTTCCGGTTGCGTTTGTGAATGCTGAATATCAGGCCCGATTTGCCAACACGCAGCCGTGGGGGAAGGTTCGTGCCTTCGGGGGGGGGGGGTGTTTTCAGAAACAGGGTGAGTACCGAAGCCAGGCTTGTAATCGCAGAGATCACGCCGTCCCTAGGAAAGCGAGGGAACATTTCCTTCACGTCGAGTTCAAATAAACGTGGACGTTTCTTCGGAGGGATACCATCAGGGTACAGTTTTGACAAGGAGGACTCCACACGACCGGCGAACTCACGCACATCACCCGTGTTGAGTATGGCCCAGGTATCGAACACTTGTACCACAGTTTTTTTTAACAGAGTTAGGGCTCTCCCGACACGCTGTCCATATTTTTTCAGTGGGTGGTGAAAATGGGAGAAGAGTATGCGCCACTTAAGTTCAGCAATCAATTCATTGCTCTTGTTTTTAACGAAAACAAAAGAGCATGGGACACCAAACGACGGACCTCGTTGCAGGAATGGGGCGAGGCCAGCCTCAGTGGCCGACTGTAGTAGCATATCAGCCTTCACTGTGGAGAGGGTATGCAGTGTCTCAAACTGTACATCATCCTCATAGAGAAGGCGCACATAGCGCAAGAAGAGCTGTCGACACATAACCCAGGTCCGACCACTGTTTTTATCGACCATCAGAAAGGTATATGTTCCACCCCACTTTCGACGGAAAGCCTGAATCAGGGTCGGGTCAAGATACCATGGAATGGTGGACGCAAGAGTGGTGTATTCATCCGCGCATCTGGTCATGTATGTCTCACGCCATTGCCCTTTCACACCTTCGGCCATATGCGACACACGAATAACACTGGATGCGTACCTGTCGATGCATGCAGACAGTGACTGCCAGGGCGTGATGGTTCTGTTACCCATATGTTGTTTAAGGATGGTGGCATCTGGACCAAACAGCGTCACCCAATCCGCATGCAGTCTGGTACACACACACCCTTACACCTTGGTAACATCCCTCACATGGGCACAGCCACAGCGTTGGTCAGCTATGTGACACAGGCGTTTCCATGGCACGTTGATGCGGGTTGTGCATAACAGATCACGGACACGTTTGCCACCAACAGCCTGTAGGTGTGTCACGGAACACAGATAGTGTCGCAGGGGGAGCGGTAGGGGCGCTTGCATGATGGTGCTTTTAACAAAATGCGTCAGTGACATGGGGGGGGGTTTCATTACTCGCAGCATAGGGTATCGCAAGTTCCCTGGGTATATGCACACCTGTGCGTTGATGGATTTTTAGTTTCACAATACGCCACAGTTCAATCCAATGGGCACGTGTAACCATGGACTGTAACTCACACATAAGATCGAGCAGTGCTGGCACCGACATGTTAACTCTCGTGTGATTACTGAGCAGCTGTCCCACAGTAGTTTTCACCCTCTGCCGGTGAAGAACCTCAGAGGAGGCTGGAATGCGCTTAAAGAAACGCCACCGTAAGTGGCATGGCTGCGAGGCATCACGAGTGTTGTAAACATGCTTTCCAAAAAATTTTATCCATCGTCGCTCAACAGATGGGAGTCGTTCAGGGGTAGATACCTGCAATGGTAGAATCAGAAAATTTTCGATGCCGTGGCGTGCCACGGCCGCGTATAGCTCCAACCCGTCCAAAAATTCTGGTTCCCCTCTGCGCAGATGGAATGCTGCACGGATACCGCCATTCAAATGCTCAATAAACCTCTCGACTATGGATCGCCCCGTGCGCCAAACATACACAGTACCATCAATCAGCGAAAAAACTACATAAACAACACTCTGTGTTTTATCAAAGGGAGCATACAACGCCTTAGACACACCAATAATCCTTCGGATCCATGTGTAGTTGGTGTATTTTAGCAGTGCACGCATCTCATCTAAATGAGCCGACAATTTTTGACCAATTGTCAAGTTGGAGAGATAATTCGTATCGCGCAAGTACAGGGGCTGCCGCACCACTTGCAATCTGCGTAGTGATTCAAGTAACATACATTTTATAAGGCCTTTACCCACGGTTTGGTAGCAGTGTTTCGGGGGCATGGACCATGTGCCACGGCCATGCTTGGATCTCGTGCTCAGCGAGGCGATATAAAGGTGCATATCAAACGGCGGTGCGCGAAACACAAAACCATTTGGTTGTCGTGTGTAATGCAATGTATCACGAGTAATAAAAAACCAGGAGACGCATGGGGCTCGGAAGCTTCGCAAGGAGTGGCGCGATCGCGTCGATGACCCATAAGGTTGGGATTGGGAGAGTTTTTCCTCATACGCGCAAAACGCAATTCCTGTTTGAGTTAGCTGGGCTGCAAAAGTCATCCAGTGCTCATCACACTGGGGCACCCCGAGAATAATTACCTCAACATGTTGGGAACTAGTCAAGAGGCTGCTGAACTCATCGGTTGTTACACCGGGTTCTGCCAGGTAGACAATGCGGCGCGCCGAGGATACCACCTCGTGGAGTGGCAGCGCACCGTAGCTTAACTCAAAATTGGAAGTGGGTCCGCCGAATGCACCTAAACTAGCCCCAACACTGGAGGCGGAGACTCCCCAGACCGCATGGGGTTGAATGAGATGCTGCCACGTGTGCCACCATGGTTCATTAGGTTCCCACCAGGACGGATGGATGGTACAAGCTGACTTGAGGTTAGCTGCATACCCTAGAGTTTCGGTACAAAATGTATGGCATTCCTGGTCGGAAATCATTGACCAATGAAGATTGGAAGCGCTCCGATGAAATTGAACCCACAACCGATGGAGAAAAGGATGGTTGGTCACCAAGTTTATGCATTCCAACAAAATTTTTGACTTAAAATTCATCACGGGGACGCGGTTGTTCTTGGAGTGTGGTGTAACATTCACATCGAGGGACGTCAATGCATCGGAACGAAAGGCACGTAGTGCCGAAGGGGACAGGCTGGTACTTAAATCAAAAACACGAGATTGTACTGACATGATCGTTGATGCAATGCCAGATTGGTTCCCTTGGGGAAGCATATGGAGCGTGTCAAAAGGGGGAAGTGAATCCTGAACCTTTCGTAAAGCATGCAACCACCGTAGACCTTTGATCCTGGTAAGTTCCATGGATTGAGCCGGCTCAGGAGGGGGCGGGCGGGACGTGAGTGGGCCGGATCGTCTCAAGCGGCATTCCGCTCGGTATGTCCTTGGAGCACGAGCAAATTTTTTCGGTTTTGGTCGTCGTAACGCCTCCGTCATCGCGCTGGATCGGGAACGATTGCGTGCTCGAACAACAGCAGAAGATCGCCAAATATGGTTTGATGAGGAAGGTACATGCGGTGTGGAACTTGGCTCCGAAGTAATCCGAGGAGCATGTTGAGCAATGATAGGTGGGGAGTAGCGACGCGGCGGACGCACATGTCTAGTGCGGGTTCGGGATTCACGGAGAGTGAAGTCCAAATCCAAATCGGGTTCCGAATTCATATCAACGGGGTTGACGGCTACTTCCACGTGTTTGGCGCTTCGCGCCACGTGAACGTTCAAAGATAGGTACCGCACCCTCTCTATCAGTGCAAACATGTCCAGACTCTACAAAGAATGGTGTGCCCACACAAGTGCCTTGCTTGCATAGTTGTACAAGGTAGCCCGGGACATCCCGCTCCTCGCCGTACGAACACACTTGGACTTCATCCATATGGCACGTGGAACCCACACCCCAAACGGCCCATGCCTTGTCACCGGTGTTGATAGTCAAATGGGCAGGTGTTTCGTTAGTGTCCTCATCAACGGACATACGGTCTCGGGATCTCGATGAGGCCGACGAATCCGTCGCTTTACCGGCGGTGTTGTGCTTCTCCTTGCTCGGGGTGACGGGCGGACCTGCGGGTGAACCGGTCATGTTATTGATTAACATGTCCAATTTCGAGTTCACGGATTGTTGATTCGTGTCAATTTTCCTCTCCAAACTTGTAACCGACGAACGGATGTCCGAGACTTGGCCTTTTAATTCCTCTTGGGTGCTCTCGATAGCCTTGAATCGGTCCTCGGTCCGTTGATCAAAAGAGCTCGAGGTAGATGAGGCGTCAACAAAAGGAGTGGTAGCAACTTGGATAGCTTTCCGTGATACATCATCCCATGATTCCCCATCCGCATCTTTGCCATCACGAATTTGGCACATCAATTTTCCAACCGCCTTTTCCGGTACACCATGAACAACCAAGACGTGGTCATCAAATGTGTTTTGATACTCTTGAGTTTCGAAATCTTGCTTAAAGCTAGTCAAGCGTGAGTCGGTCCATGGGGTTTTTGCACGTACATGGATATCAAACTTGGATGGTGTAATTGGGGCGGGCGGAGGCATAGATGGAGGCTGGGTAGGCGATGCGGCGATGCCAACAAATTCCGTGCCGTTGTCAAGTGCCTCAAAGAACTTTTTCTTATTTTTGGATATGCGCCACCAATAGAGGTCTTGTGTGCAATGTGCCAATTTGTGGGGTCCCAAACAATTAAAGCAAGTTTGGCGCTTCTTGTATGTGCCGTCGGAATTCACGTCTTTGCAACGCTTCGCTCTCTCCGGGAATTGATACATGAAGTGCCCTTTACCCTCGCAAAATCCGCAAACCGTGTCCGCCGTAGGCTCATATTTCTTCGAAGCGTGGTCACCTTTTCCAGGCATTTTGTCGTTCACCAAACAAGCGGAGGGGGGCTCCACGAGATGGAGAAGGGCAGTGTGCGGGCTGTGATCGCCTCCGAAGGGTATGTGTCGGACGACGAATTCAGATTGCCCGATATGCACGTGCATGATCACGTATTTATAACAAAGACAGATGAGCATGTGGAGGAAATTTCAATGAAGCAATGATACATGATATGTTGCGGAGGGTGTGGAAAAGTAAGGTTAAATGAATCCTTCGTCTTTCGTGCTTGGTGTGGCTTTTCCTTTGCTGGTGCGAAGCACCATCAAAAGAAAAGCCTTATTACGTTTTTAGCCATTTTCGGGTCACTTTTCTATGTCGGAAACGGAGCCGGGCAGTGACAAACAAACGCAAAAACACTCCTTTGCCTTATGTTTAAGCTAGCAGCGCAAGGACAGGGAGGGTGCATTGGGCAAGATTAGCGATGCAGGGTGCAAATAGCATAAAATTGACATATTCATAACTCGGGCCTATTGTATCCGATTTTGACGAAATCAAGGGCAATTTTGGTCAATTTGGGGGTGTTCTTTCCATTTTTGAGCTTAAAGAGGCGGCTGAGGGCGCTGAAAACCGTCAAATCGAAAAGCGGTGCTAAAACCAAACGACGGCGGTTTCTCGATTGAACAGCAAGACGAGGCTTTTAAAATCATTTATAAATCTGGTCTTAGATGGAAATTTAGTGCATTGTAGCCCGATTTCACTTTGCACAGTCAAAATGAAAGATCGCAAATGCCGGCGACTGCAAAATGCACGCGTGCACAGCAAATAAATAATATGTCAAATAGATTTCTTGAGATTTGGGGCCTGTGGTTTATATATAGTGTTGTTCGGCACCTCAACTTTGCTGGTGCAACTTTAAATCGCATCCCTAGCTTATATGGAATTAGTGGATGCTAGTAAAGAAGTTAAAACCTTGTAAAGGTCCTAACTTTGCAAAACAGCCATGATCAATCGAAACAAATATGACGGCGCGAATCAGCTCTTTGAGGCGTTCATTTAGAGGGGCTGCATCGTACACTTTTGGGATATGTTTTGTTTCGGCGCGCGGATCGTATATAATGGCATAAGGACTGCTTTTAGAGGGGGGCGGGGCCCCATTCCCCGGCCCCCCAATTAAAAGCCCCCCATGGGGGGGGATGTGAACGAGTGAGGACCAAAAAATAGTAAATAGTACACGAAGGCGGCGAGACTTGTCGTGGCCTTGAAGGAGTTGAGGTAGTATGACGGTGTTACTCCGTCAAACGTGTGATACTAAGGTAATGTCCGTTTGCGAGATTCCAACTCTTGGCTGTCAAGATTTTTGTGTTAGTGCTTCTTTGTGGTTGCTGTGTGCCATCGTACACTTTGATGCCCAGCTTAACGGTACAATGTGCGCATGAAACTTTAGCCGCAACCTGGTTCACCGTTTTGTAAAATGGGGCCAAATCCATCAACTCGTGAGTGGCACATGGACTCAGCAAATGAATTTCATTCAGTGCCTGCCATCCGTAGATTTTGCCTTTGTGTGCACAAATTTCCAATTAAGCACATTTGACTATGTAGAGCGCCCTAAGCTTCTGGAACTCTTGCGCATTTGTGGTGCTTCATGTGGTGGGTTTTTTGCCAAGCATTTCCCCAAAGATAAGCCCACACCCAAGCAATATTTTGCACTAACACATGTAGTTGAATTATTAGCCGAGAATGTGCGTGCATTGAATGCAAAACATGCACCCTATTTCAGACCCTACCATGTTGAAATTGATTTTGGATGAGGAGTTGGTGCTTCTTTGCCTGTTGTAGTAGTTTTCGTTCTCTGGGGAGGGGGATGAGCAACCGATGGAATCCCTACACCATGAATGGAACCGCCTTTAAGTTACGGGTTAAGTCACGTCACTGTGTGCAGCGGAAAGTGGCTGTGGAACATTGTCTGGACTCCATGCATGTTAAGAACAAGGTGAAGATCCTCGTTTTTGCGAACAAAGCACAATCTTGATATGTTGAACGCCGTTTTGTTTTATGTCTCGTGGCTTTATGCTCTTGCAATGTCTTAGAAAATGCCCCTTCAGAGCCCTTGGGGGGGGATGGAACAGGGGGGACCAAAATGTCATCTGCAACCCTCCCCTAGCAACATGATCATGCATCCCAAAAAGTGAACTTGGGTGCCACAATGACTCCCACATGGCCCAGAAGGTTCCTCAAATAACAATTAACATACAATAAACCCATTGCAAGGCGGCGGGGGGGGGGTGGCGTTGGGCATGCTTCGTATCTTCAAGTGGACCCCTTTCCAACCTCCTTGGGAAATCGGTGCAAAAATAGGGCTAAAATGCTACTTTTGGGTCATAGCCGGCCCCAACCTTGGGGTGAGTTGGGACGAAGCGTTTTTGTCATCCCCATGGGTCCAAATGTTGATTTAGACTCTATCCCACCTTAACCCTATGAAGTCCGCCCTTTGGCCTAACGGTGGGGTAGTTGGGAGCATCAAGCGTTTGAATGCACCCTGCATTGCCTCAGCGTTGCCCTTCACCCTTCCTCACCGTTGCCAGAGGGATTTTGATTGAACTAGCGACTCCGGACCAGGGAGTGAACAAGGGGAAGCAACAAAGGTGCACAATGCAACAAAAGTGGCGACAAGCTCATTGCATCATGTTGGGTTGCTAGGCACAGTGTCGGCAAGCGTTAGATGAGTCGTTGTGGCTTTCAAGTGTGCATTAACCACATCTTCTCAGGCTTCCAAGATGGAAAATCTCAAAGCCTCGTGGGTAATTCTCCTATTCTGCTCCACAATTGCATGCGAAGGTGCACACGTGGTCCCGCCTCTATCGTTGGTATGGCGGCAACCATGTGCGCTTGTCCCGTTCAAGAGATCACACTTGGTGATCTAGCAACAAAAAATGCGCTATGTTTCGGTCCACGCTAGAGTGGAATGACCGACCGTAGCCCTTAGAAGAAAGCCTTGTCATGGCTTGGGGCTTGGGGACCATGTAGTGCCCTAAGTGAGGCAAGTGATGTGCGGTGCTCGGTGTTGACGCGTCCGCATTCCTCATATCTCAAGCGGCAAAAGTATAAAGTCACACATGCATGTAGCGGTCAAAGGCATGTCATGAACCAGTGTATCGACTATTACCACATGGCCCCTTCCGCTTCTAGGATAACTTGGTGGGGGTGGGTAGGGGACCTCTCGGTGTGTTCCGGACAGTGGGCGGGAGGGGGTGGGGGGGTGGGGGGGGGGGCTCTAGCCGCCCAGCCACCCAGCCGCCTAGCCACCCAGCCATCTAGCCACCTAGCCACCCAGCCCGCCACCTTGTCACCCAGCCACCTAAACGTCTAGCCACCATATTGTGTTGGGCCTTGCATTTTTGCATTTTGCCTCTTTGCCTTTGTTGTCAAGATAGCATAAAGATGATGATGTGTCTGTGCTGCAGGTATTGGTACAATTTCCTTACCATGCACCTACTTTTGTCATGTTTTTGCAATTAGGTAATTAGGTAATTAGGTAATTTGTTTAATTAGTTGCATTATGCATCGGGATGTGGTTATGGGATGTTTGGTCCATTTGCACAATCACCAACACAACTGCCGTTGCAGTGTGTTGTAGCGTCCCTGTGTCCAACTAAGGTCGGCGAGCATGCATGGAGCTGCCCCAGTGCATGTGTTTTTTAGATGGGAAAAAATGTGTGAACTTGTTGGCATCTTTGCACAACAAATTGACATGCGTCGGCAGGACCGGGGATGTAGAATGGCCGAGCCCCATGGCGTGTTGGGGTTTAAAGACGGGACGCGCCACCACTCGCAAACCAGCCCTACCGGCACTATATGTATGGTATGGTATAGAGAGGCCAAAACATTTTTCCGCGGTTGGTGCATAATTAGGCGTTTTTTTCAATTAGGCGTTTGGTTTAATGAGTAGTGCATGCGGCATGCTAACAAGGTCTATTCCGTGCAATGTCCATCTTTGTGCCGTGTTATCTATCTCTATTTTTTGGCATTCTTTGTTGATATTTTTCTTAATTTTTTCCACGTCATTTTGATTGGTCCCATTTTAGGTTTTTCTATTGAATGAGTGATTACTTGTCATCTGCCCACGTACGAGCAAAAGTGCGTGTGGCTATGTGCCCGGGGCTGAACTTCTGGGAAAAGGCATGCAACAGTAGAGCATTTGTGCTGAGAACAATTGGCGTGCACGCTTGGTTGGCCGAACTCATTTGAAGCAAATATTGCCCGCCTTTTCACGTGCCCTGTATCATTTTTTCTTCATTTTCCTTGATTTTGGCCAAATTTCCCCGCCAGGCATTTCTGGCCAGCCGTGGCCAACCAAGGGGGGGGGGAGGGGGGGGTCAACCCACCCAGCTGCGGCTAGCCGCAGCTAGGAACACCCCCTCTGGACCTCGCACGCGTGCAATGCATGTATGAGCACCGACATTAGTTGCAGTAGCAACAGGAGAAGGTGAGGTGGTGCTTTGGATAGTTGGCAAGGCACGCAGAGCAATGGGCTTATCAAGGTAGCATGCAAACCACCAAAAGTGGAGTATTGATGAGTATGGAGTATGCTTTTTTCGCGCACATTGCTTATATCCGTGGCATAGGCACGAGGATATCCGCAGATATCCGTGGTATATAACACAGGATATCGCAGCGGTGATATCCCGTGTTATATACCACGGATATCTGCGGATATCCCGGGTTATATACCACGGATATCTGCGGAGGAACCTAAGGAAGAGAAGGCCTCTAATAGTGCTACTTTGTCTCCAAAGCGAGAGGTGGTGTGTGTTAGCCTCAGTCCAGTTAAAGCACAAAAGAAACGAAAGGAACAGACACCCTCTCCATCCTCTGCAAGGATTACCATTGATCTCACTGCGGAGGAGGAGTATGCCTCCTTCCCTTTGACACGATTGAGTGAGAGGGAACCATCTACATATGAGCTCAATGAGAAGGTGAGCATTGTATATGAGCGTGAGATGTACCGTTCTCGTGTATGGGCAGCCCCGGCAACACCTGCCAAGGCCCCAATGAGTCAGGATTTGTCAGCTGTTCCATCACCATTTGCTTAGGCCATGTTTGAAGAGCAACCCAAAAAAAAGGTGAAAAAGGAAGTGCAGGTGAAAAAGGAAATGCAATGCTACCGTTGTGATTATCCCATCAAAAAGAATGCATGTGGTGGCCAACGACCTGTCACATGTGACATTTGCCATGCTGCGTATCATATGGAGTGTCCCACAGTAAGGGGGTCAGATACCAGCTTGATCCTACTAGTTTTGCCCGACTTTTGCCCCGTTTTTGGTTTAGATACAATGTGATGTGGGTCAAAATGCATTCGTCACACCCAAATTGAGGGGGTATAGGGAGTGAGACACCATCTCCCACAAAAAGTGCTCCATAGTAAGGGGGGCTCACATAAGGATACCTTACTATGCACCCCCTTACTGTGGGACACCCCATATGTCTTGTGCCAAGCTCAGGTTCCCTCCGAAGCATGGTTCCTCGGCCTGCAAATCTTGTGTCACCAAAATGATTGGCTCCCAGTAGAGCATCTATATGTGCCTACCTGTTCCATGGTTGTAGAGAGCTTGCTTGAAGCTCTACGAAAGAAAGCTCGTTTCGGATTTGTTCTACTCCAAGTGGTGTCCACAAACGTGTTTTGCATGTGTCTCCTATGCAAGGGTGTTCATGGGGAGTGTGCAAGGATGCGCGCTAATATCCTGTGGTTATATACCACGGATATCTGCGGATATCCTCGTGCCTTAATGCCACGGATATAATATTTGTGCCTAATAACACGGATATCTGCGTTGTATCCTGTGGCATATACCACGGATATCGACCGGAGGGAGATATCCGTGGTATATGCCACAGGATACAACGCAGATATCCGTGTTATAGGCACAAATACTGTATAATATCCGGTGCGGATGTATGCATCATGTGTCATGTAGAACAAACACTCGTGAAAAAGGGCTTCCTAGCACATCACTTATCCGAACTCTACAGGACTCCCTTTGAGGAGGGGAGATGGGACACCAATCGGGGTATGACGCCACCTCAGGGTGGCAGCACACCCCGCATGTCATACGAAGGGCATGACATGACCATAAGCGCCACATGCACATGCTTGTTTAAACGACCCCACCTGGGTATCCCTTGTACCACAATTCCTATATGGTCTTTTGGCACTTGGCAGCAAAACTCTGCTTGGAATTTTGGTAAAAGCAACACTTTATGGCAAGTGTTGGCACTAACGACTTCGTCGGCCGGGCATTTGGCGAGAAGACATAAGGGTAACGAACATATCGTCGTATGGGTGAGGGGTTATCAGCACCTTGGCCCATAGCTAATGTCCGTGTTTGGCATTCTTGATTGTTGAAGTAGTGACAACAACCATGTACCCACAACTGGTTACTTTGTCACACAACAACTCCTTTGTCCACGAGTGTCAAGCAACTTGCCTACATATCAAGCTTAGCCGTTGCATTATGCACTCTATGCCCGCCATTCGGGCGTCCCCCACAATGATGTGCTTGTAGTGTGTAGATGTAGGTGTAAGGATAACACCATGGGGCACAATCAGAGGCGTGTTCGTCGACGCGACAATGATAACATGGACGTATGGTAGATGTTTGCCACTAAGGAAATAGCATGTGGACCAAATATTTGCTCTGAATTGATCCAATGCTTTTACACGCTCATGTCACAGACCTTTGTTGCAACATTCCTGGCTGCTCCTTAGCACTTGCTCTCGTGTGCTTGCAGCCCTTTCCCTGCCACCTGACGACGTGACACGAGCGCCTTGAGGGCCTTAATTCTCATATCAGAATATGCCTCAACCATGGCCGCATTTTTATGTGTGCCTGCTTGCTGTGCGCCCGAAGAGTGTCAAGAAGGTTTGAATTCGAGGTCAAAATTGGGACTAGATCAACCAAATACACATGTGGTGTGCCATGAAAGTACCTGTACAAAAGCCCACCATGAAACATGAAAGTACAAACCATCCACATACATGTTGAGTCTGGCCACTCATTTATTGGCGTGTTGGAGGATGATTGGAGAATGGGCTAAAAAGCATGGAAATGTGGATTTTTTCGGTCATAACCCCTTGGCACCATAAAAGGAAGAAATTTCCACATTTTATACCCTGGCAATAGGCAGGAAGGGGGGGGGGGCTTTTCACTTCCGTGTTGGGCCTGTGTTAACACAACAAAGGAGGGGGAGGGGGGGGTACTTTTCACCGCCTGTGTTGGGGCCGTGTTAATACGTCCAATAGGTGGTGTGTTGTGTTATGTGTTGTCGTTGTTTGGTGTTGTGTTGTGTTGTGTTGTGTTGTGTTGTGTTGTGTTGTGTTGTGTTGTGTTGTGTTGTGTTGTGTTGTGTTGTGTTGTGTTGTGTTGTGTTGTGTTGTGTTGTGTTGTGTTGTGCCGAAGGCGCTGTTACCAGAAGGCAATGGCCGGGATGTCTACCCACGGGTACAGGTAAACGGGGGCTGTGTGTCTAGCGCGTGCCCCGTGTGTAAGTGTGTGGTTATCGGCGGAAAGAGGGGTGTCGGGGAAACCTGGGTGTATCGCTCCAGGCGACTGTTGTCATCCCAGAAGTTCCCGGCCGCTGTACTCCCTCTCTCTCCGCCTGCTGGTGCAGGCGTAGCTCCTGCAACACCCACGCCATCGTGCTGCTCGGGCCCAGGCAAGCCTTCAGTAACGTGGCTTGCGCCTTGGCGTGGGCGTACAAGACTCTGATGGACTCCTCCATGATGTTGCGTATGAACTCCGTCCCCAGCGTGTGGGGCCCGAAGCACTCCATGTGGGCCCGCTGCATGGAGGGGGTTCGCAAGGCTGCTGCCCACTGTTCCATTACAGCCGGCTCCCACAGCTGGTGGCGCACCGACACAGCCCGTTTTCCCACCTTTTGATCTAGCCACTGTGCTAGCCACTAGACACCAGACTCCACGGAAATCATGTCTTGCGCCTCCAACAATGTTTGTGTACCCATATGCATGCATACATGTTTGTAGGGTCGTCCCGGATACGGTAGCTGTGGCCCTGGAGCTGCATTCGGCTGGCATATAGGGTAGACAAGGTCTCCCTGGGGTTCAGGAGCGCCTTGCTGTCCAAGGGGATTTCCGAGATATCTCGCGGGGGGCCCCGGCTGCGCCGTTGCACCTCCCACCACTGCTCCGGGGTGCGCCGGAGGTTCCGGGTCTCCTGGGTTCTCCGGAGGGCCCGGCGCTTGATATCCCGGAGGCTCTGCTGGCGTTGAGCCTCCCCCAGCGCCACGAAACTCCTTTTGAGGGCGTGCCCCACCGCCACAGAGTTGCCCAGCATGCTCTGGGCAGCTGCGGTGAAACGCCCCACGGAGGGCAGCATACTGCGGCGGCTGGGGGGACTTCGAGGGGGAGCCCCGCTGTGCCGGGCATGTTCGGAGGCGGTAGTGCCAGAAATGGAGGGCTCGGACCCTGCCTACGGCGTGGGCCCAATCATAGATGGCACGTTGCGAGCCTTTCAGCCATCGGGTCGGGGCGAGCTGGGGATTGATGTCCCTCCTGCGGAGCACCGAGCTCCGCAAGTCGGCCGTATCCGCTGGGGATAGGGCTACTCGGCCTAGGTGGCACTCCGGCGTGCGAGACACCGTATTGGGGCTGGGCTTGTCTAGCCGGGCCACCGGGTGGGTGACGGTGAAGAGGAGGGGGACGTGGTGGTCCGACAGGAGGGTGCTTCCCTAGTAGTGGTAGGAAGCTACCGCAGTCGTCGCCTCGTGGTTGCAGGCGACCGTGTCGATGCGGGAGCGCGCTGCCCCCTGGAAACAGGAGTACGTCTCAGGCGGGACCGGGTGCAGGTCTACCAGGTTCCTGAGGTTGAAGGCTCGCAGGAATGTGCGACAGCTAGTATCATGGGGGTGTGGGGTCCCCCTGTCCGCTGGCCGAGCCGCCGAGTTGGTGTTGGTCACCACCAGAATGGATGTCGGGTCCACCATGCGGGTCAGCGCCAGATGTCCGCCCACCACCTCACGTATGGCTCACAGCCAATGTTGATTTGGGGTGTGTGGGCCGCCAACACGTGGTGTTTACCCCATGGGGTTAGCACCTCCATTAGGAGGGCATTAGCGTCTTCCCTGCCCCAGAGCAGGGTAGCCCCGGTGGTGGTCCCGGAGCGGACATACACATCGAGGCCCGCCCCTGTCTTCCCATCAGCGGGGAGCACGATGTGCAGGGTGTAGTCCAAGAAGGGGGGATCCTCCGGGCCCGCCCTGGACTGGGCTTCGGCTAGGATGAGGATCGTGGGGCGGCGCACTGCCATGTGCAGGGTCTGCGCCAGCAGACGTTGCCGCGGGTATCTGCCGCGGACATTGAGCCACAGATACCCGACGGCATGCACGTCCTCCGGCGTGCCTTCAATTCTGGGATGGCGAGAGGCCGTGGTCCTCTAGCGCTGGGTCCAGCTCCGGGCCAGCAGGAGCAGGCTCCTCCTAGGGCCCACGCCCGGCTCCGAGGTTCGGGCAGACTCCTGGGCTGCGCGTAGGTCGCGCCCTATGAGGCTGAACACCGAGGTAAGGGAAGGGGTCCCCGCCGGTTGCTCTCCGGTGAGCCTGGGGACTATCCAGTCCCGTAAGGCCCGGGCCCGCGCTCCCAGAACCTTGAAACCTGCAGGACAGGCCAGCTGGAGGGCCCTCACATAGCTCTTCCAGCCAACACTCCAGCCCTTCCACTCGGCGTCTCGGAGCAGTTGAGCCCCGGGGGCCGAGGGGACCAGAACCAGTCCCACTCGGGCCTTGTCATAGGTGGCCTTGGCCACCATGGGCGTTGTGATGACCAAGGTGTTGTGTTGTGTTGTGTTGTGTTGTGTTGTGTTGTGTTGTGTTGTGTTGTGTTGTGTTGTGTTGTGTTGTGTTGTGTTGTGTTGTGTTGTGTTGTGTTGTGTTGTGTTGTGTTGTGTTGTGTTGTCGTGTTATTCCTTGTTTTATTTTGGTTTTTTTCGTTGTGTCATTTTGTGTTGTGTTCTTCGGCTTCTTGTGTTGCCATGGGGTGGACAAGGGGGGGGGTACTTTTCACCTCTGTGTTGGGCCTGTGTTAACACAACACGGCACACCTCAAGGTATGAAAGTTGGTATTGGGCTACGAAAGGGGGGGTATTCGTATAGAGATTTTCGTGGCACACCACACACGTCCCATCGCAATGCTACTGTAGGCATGGCACCAGGCCAAATTAGCCTGAGGGCACGTGAGTCGATCTTGCACATGAATACAGAGTGCAAGAAGAAGACTTGGAAGAACTTGAATGGTGGCATTAAACAATGATTTGGCCCTTGGAACTCAGCCGATGACTTGTCTGCAAAATGAGTAGCAAAACAAAGTGCAAGAATTTGAAAAAGATACGACTGTTATGAGTGTGTGCCAAGCATAGGGTACACATGGACCTCATGCTTAAATATTACACATCACAGTGATCACTCAGTTGACAGTGAGGAGTAAAGCATGGGTGAACGGCATTGCCACCAAGTGCATCTGGCACCTACTCACCTACGCGCTTGCCCTTGGGAGAAAGCAGAGCACACTCTCTGGACCATGCCAATTTGCACTATGAGGAAACACTTGGGCACATAGGCTTAAAGGCTGAATATTTATCAGTTCGCAGAGACCAAGCAGAGGGTAGAAGAGCCAACTAAGATTGAGGGCGGGTGGCACACTCACTAGGGGCGTGTCTCGAAGTGAGTGTGCCAAGTGTGTGAAGTGGTACAGAGCGAGAGCACCCAGACAACATCCTGACCTTTCGTGACCTGACCTAGCACCACTACAGAGTGGAACCGGTGGGTGTCCCCAGCCTCCTCCAATGCACGTATGGTGTGGCGGTCTCTGCTACCTGCTATTGTTAGCCCCTTGGAGGCCTTGGAAGCAACACGGGAGGGACAGGAAGGCGACAAGGAGCAACATGGGGGTGGAGAGTGACAGGGGGCAACAGGATAGGCGGTGACAGGGAAGCAACAGCAGCAGGATGGGAGACAATGAAGCGGCAACAGAGCAACGTGGAGGCAGAGGTTGCTTTGAGTTCCCTTAGATTTCGGCTGACAGGCAATTTGAATGGGTTGTGTAGGCCAAGGGTTAAGAAGGCGTTTTTCTACTAATCGCCCTAGGCGAGGCTGTCAGTGGTCCCTACCTCCTTTCCGACAGCGTTGACACAATGGGCAATAAGAGCTCTGCCCCCGTGCCTCCACCGAAGCCGTGGCCGGCGGCCCCAAACGACGTACGTAGCGACGTCTGGTGCGCCCCCGGCGTTGCAGAGGACCCCGTGGGTCCCAAGGGCGGTGGTAAGCAGCTCATCCTCGTGAAGCGGCCCGACGGCGCAATGAAGCCGTCCGACTTCAGCGTCGTGGAGACTTCTGTGCCGACGGAGGTCGCGGAAGGCGAGGCCATTGTACAAAACGTCATGCTTTCTTTGGACCCTACGCACCGCATTTGGGCATCGGCAGATAAGCAGTACATGCCGGCCGTCGGGCTCAACACGGTGATGCGTGCAGGAACGGTGGGCAAGGTCATCAAGAGCTCCGACGAGAAGGCCCTCCCCGTTGGGTCGTTCGTGAGCGCTTTCGGCGGTGTCCAGGAATATGTGATCGCCAAAATCAGCGACTTGCATCCGGTACGCCGGTGTATCAGTGTGCACACATTGCGCGTGCGCGTGTTATTGCGCGCGCGTGTGTCAGTGACACGCGCACGCGTGCGTTTGTGCACCTATGCTTGCCTGTTCGCGTTTGCTGGGCAGCGAAAGAAAGTGGATCCAGCAAGAGGCACGACTGTCCCGCCTGAAGACCCGCCCCAAAGCAGGTGAAAACCATCCGTCGTCCCACTGGCAAACCGTACAACAGCGATGCGAGGGCACAATTCCATTCCAACCAACAAGGAACCGTATCGCCTTGGCGGGCTGCCGAGGCGAAACCATGGATGGAACGATTGGGTGCTGCAATGGGGTGGCGAGCACCAAGAAGGAGGCATAGTGATTGGTCGGGAATGGGTTGGAAACGGCGTCGGTGCCACAGGCCCAAAATCTTGGTGACTCAAACTGTGCGCCGCAGCGCCCGGACTCTCACTTCCACCCGCAAAAATTTCTTTCCCTTCGTGCATTCGTTGATATTTAAATGTCTCTGCCCCTTCCCGCTGGAGGAGGATGGGAGTTGTCGTTCTTGAAGCCCCGGGGTATCAAGTGTGTGTGTGGGATTTCTTTGAGACCCTTTCAATTCGGTACTAAATGTGGCGCTGTCGTGCGATATTGGGGTTTTTGTCCGTCCTGCAGCGGTGGGTGGTCGGGGCGTGCGCCATGCCCATGAATGTGACAGCGAAGACACTTGCAAGGGGATGTTGGGGACTGGGTGTAGTGATGCATTTGGGCAAGACCGGGGGTTTGAATTGCTCGGTTGGTGCGATGCTTTGCGTTCTGGAGGGTGTCTGGTTTTGTGGGCCATTCAGCTCTCTTTTTGAGCTCGGGCGCTGTGTTCGGTTTTGCATGAAGTGCGGTCTTGGGCACAGCCGGTGCACGGACTCTGTCGATTGTAGCCATGGACCAGGGGAGCTTGCGTAGTGTATCGTATGCGGGGATGCAATGCGTCAACGGTTTTCTGTCGTCCAGGTGGTCCCGGGTGTCCCGCTCAGCTACAACCTTTCCATTTTCTCGGCCATCATTGGCCTCACTGCGTGGGTCGGCTCCAACATCTGTGAAGTCAAACCGGGCGAGACTGTGGTTGTGTCGGGCGCAGCCGGGGCCGTGGGCTCCGCCGCCGCCCAGATCATGAAGAACCGTGGCGCGACGGTCATCGGCATCGCCGGGAGTGACGACAAGTGCAAGTGGCTCACCGAACTCGGCCTTGCAGGCGTCATCAATTATAAGACCGAGGACGTCCCGGCCAAGCTCAAGGAGCTGTGCCCCAACGGCGTCAACGCGTACTTTGACAACGTCGGTGGCGCTATCACTGAGGCTGTCATGCACCAGTGCAACAACTTCGCCCGCGTTGCCTTCTGCGGCTTCATTTCAGGTGACGTTCCGTTCTTCTTGACAACCCCAGGGGCTGGGGTCAGCAGGATGCGCCCGCGGTGCGGGCACATGTCAGGAGTCTGGGGCGGCCAGTGCACACACCCACCACCCTTCTCTACGACACGACTTGCCGTCTCTGACTCCGGAGACCTTTACGCACAGCGCCACTTCCAACAGCACTGCACTACCTTTGCGCTGCCCCAGTCCCCATGTACAGCTGTGCCCCATACGCACTATCCGACTTCCTGTGCACTGCCCCCATTCCCCCACTCTCTAAGTAACGGCACGCTCCCCCAACACAGCCGTGTTCTCTCCGCACAGCCCGAATCCCCACGCACAGCCCGCTCCCTGCGCACTACCCCATCTCCCACAAAATTTCTCGCCTCTCACTCACGGGACCCTCGACGTCCCTCATCAGCCCTCAAACGGCTCTCTCTTTTTTTGTACCTCGGTGCACAGCATGGAAGGATGGAAGGGAGCCTGGCTGAAGAGGTGGGGAGAGCGAACAGTGGTGTCAGGAGCGGTGCGGTTCAGTCCATTCTTCAAACACAACCCGAGTGCCGAGCACTCCCAAAGCCCTGCGCTGCGTTGCTTGGTTTGTCTGAGCTTGGGACAGAGGAGGTGTCTGGGCTCGCGTAGGGGAACATGGTGAACCTGCTGTGGTGTGTTCAGGGCTGTGCGACGGAGCATGTACAACACAAGACACCGCAGTGTTGTTCCCGACGCAGGGGAAAAAAAGTCCGCCAACTGCTGGCGGTTTACCAACGAACAGTTGACGGCAAGATGCTTGGCGGTTGATCGTCGTCTTAAAACCGTGATATGTCCAACCGAGTAAGAAAATGCTGTGCATTCTGGGTGAAGTAGGGAGCGAGTGTTGGGTTCATCAATTTCGGCAAAAAGGCCCACAATCAGCTGATGCAAGCGAAAGTGACTGCGACAGTGAAGGTGACAGTGGTTGGGACAGTGAAGGGGCTACTGCGAACCAAAGTGAATGTTGCAGTGAACACGACTGTGAATGGGTTACTGCACGCGAAAGTGAATGCTCCAGTGTAGTCCAAACCGGCCTCTGACGGGGTGCCCATGCCTGGACAGGCGCATGCTTGGGCCTGGTCAACACCGAAAGCATTGTGCGCCTGCGCGTGTGTATCAACCGCAGTCTGCACACCAGCCTGTGCATTGGACTGCGGTTTTCCTGTGCACTGCCCTGTGTTTGGCCACATGACAGATTCTGGTTGCTATCCTGCAGAATCTCTCTGGCATCCATCACAGTACATCAAGTGCAAAAGTGGCCCGTGCTTTTGCGGGTGTTTGGGAGGGAGGGGCCGCCCAGGTCCAAACCACCTTTCAGGGATGTTTCCCCCCTGTTTATGTCAGTTGGAAAGGCGCCGTACAACCTCCTCGCACGGACTTCCCCATGCCAATGGGGTGTGAAGAGCTAAATTCTGGGGATCACCTTCCCTAATGACCCATAAAACGTGTGCCATGCCAAAAGGCATTTCAATTGGCTTGTAGTGAGCTGGCATTCCGGAGTCATGGTGTTGACCTCTGCACAATGGTGGCAGTCCCAAGTGAAGGCTCCCCCACGGAGGGGGCTGCACATTTTTTAATCCATACTATTCTGAGGGCGAGTGAAAGCTTCAGACTTTGTAAGAGCCCCCTGAGATAAAGCGCACAGAAACGGGGCTCGAAAGGCTGGGCCGCTGAACAGCCACTCTAAAACAGGGTATTGAATGATCAAAATTGAGCGAGAAGTTGTCACCGAAGAGATTGTTTTAAGACACAGCACATGTCAAGAAAAGACACTTGGCACATGTTTTGAGTGCCGGTCATCCCCAAGAATTCGGCTCTACTCTGTGGCACAAAGTCACCTGACGGCAGTCCTGGAAACACAGACACACACAAACACACACACTCGGGGCGCTGAGCGCCCCCCCCCCCCCACATGATTTCTGAATGGTTTCTGTAGTGTCACCTGATTGGGCCAAAAAGGGATTAAAACAGGCTGCAAATGGGCCAGGAAACGTGTCTCAGCATCCCAAGGGGTCAAGAATCATTTTCGGGAAAACACTTTTGTGACCCCCTTTTGACCCTTGGGTCACGCCTTGGCGGATAGAATGCAATGAGTTGCTGCAGCAGATTATTGCAATATGGTGAGATCTTGCCGCCTTGGAGAAGGCCTCGAAGGCATGGACGTCTTCGTACTTCTTTCGCCTCGAACAAGCATTCTGCGGAAATGTGTCAGCAACGTGAGAACCCCGTCACACATGCACACATACACACATCAGTTATGTAACGCTCGACTCCTCATGCACATTTAACGCTGGAACTCACCTCAGGCATGCACGTTCGCCGCACATACATGCACACCCATATACACATGCAATGCACACTGTCACACCAATGTATGCACACTGTCACTCGGATGCGTGCGCCCCCGTCCCTGTGTTCATGCACACCCATAGACAGGGTGTAGATATTGCTACACCGTCCTTCCCATAAGGAACAGGCAACAAGCAAGCACTTGACCAATCCATATTGTCAATGACTAGTACATAGCGGCGCCGTCATGACTTGGACCCCCAGGGGTGCCCTTGCCAAATCCCCAGTTTGATCCGAAATTTAATGATCGCAGCCCGGGGCGCCCACCATAAGTAGGGGGTCTACCCTCTAAGACTGGCCCCATTTTGGTCAAAAACAGCCTTTCTGTGGGCCAAAGCGGCCCCAGAACCCGCCCTAAACGGCCAAATCACAGAAGAAACGACTGCCCCTCTCCCATTCAGGTTTGCTTTGCTTGTGTCATGGAAGCTTGATGTGCCTTGATTGACTGTCACACTGGCTGCTGCAGGGTACGAGAGTTCTTCTGGGATCACTGCCACTCTGAACTGCTATGAACTCATGCTGATTCGCCGAATCAAAGTGCAAGGCTTTGTTTGCGTTGACCACATCGCTGATATGGGCAAGTGCATCGAGGAGGTGGCCTCCTATGTGAAAGCGGGCACTCTCAAATTCAAGGAGGACATCCAGGAAGTGCCCATCGAAGCATACGTGGATACCGTCAACAAACTGTACACTGGCGAAAACACGGGCAAGCTCATCATGCAGATTACCGCTTTCTGACCCACATAGCATCAGGCACATCGCTGCGGCCGACTATCTAGGGGGTCAGGGTCCCAAAGGTTGATTCAGCGGCCTGCATGCGCAGGGGCCAGTGCATCACAATATGTCACACTGGGTTGGCGCTCTGCGTGCGCTGCGTCGCTCTGAGTGCGCCGTGGTGCTCCGTGGTCTGCCTGGTGTAAAAAGTGACACCACCTTGTGGTGTTGTATAATCGTTATTTCTAAAACGTCAACCCCATATTCGGCTCAATGCTATGGAGCCTTGGCGCATGGCCACAAGACCGATCAATGAAGCTCATGAGTGGCTCATTGTTTGCACACGAGTGGCTCATTGTTTGCACAATATCCCGACATTACGATAGTTATCGCGCAAGTTCAATGATTGCCAGTGGCCTTTTGTGTATAGACAACGCTGGTGGTCGTGCTGTGGCCTTCAGCTTTTCTTGTACATATGCCACACTGCACCGGACTATTATGTCTTGCGTTCGCCGGGGACACTGAGTCGATCATATCGCCCCTGTGAGCTCCTGGTCAATCCTGTGGCCACACAATTATGATATCATCCAATTGTCTTCTGACAAAGCGGAGCACTGAAGCTGTTGCGGACAGTTGTGGAGAACTGACGGAATGAGTTGCATGACGACGTCCAGAATGAGTCGCTCTGAACCGCAGAAAAGACAAAGCACCATGATATCATGCCAAGCGATTGGGGGCCAACGACGATTCACCGTGTTGCTTGTGTTGTGGATGTTCATTTGCTGTGGGTTGGTTGGAATGGGCGAAGGGCGAGGGGTCGTCAGTGTCAAGTGGGAGCACCGAGTGGGGAGCGGGTGCATTTTGGGGGTTCAGGCCTCCGACCAGCAAATGTTGAATCCCACGCCGAACCCCAAGCGTAATTGCAGCTGAAAGTCCAGAGCATCAGATAGCTGGCAGGAGGACGCGTGGTGTACCGCGAAAGAAGCCCCTTGCCCTGCGTTGCTCAGCCACGTCAGTCGTCGCGTCCGCACCACACGATGTCTCCACACATGGCGTACCAGTGTGCACGCTTTACCAGGAGCCTTGCTCCCCCTGTCCCCTCCCTCTCACGCTTGCTCTCGCTGTGAATTGTGCTAAGAGCAGGCTGAGTGCGTCAGCGGGCTGACTCCTTCAGTAGATTCCATTTGTCTCTCACTTCTCACCAATATTTCTGATGTGTGCAAGTGGGTAAACCCTGGTCATTCGGTGACCCCACTGTCTATGTGTGTGTCGATGTCTATGTCTACGTCTATGTCTATGGACATCGTGATATGAGTTTTTCTCTCCGTTGACGGGCCCTTCTTCTGCCTCACTTGGGCTGCGTGAACGGGAGTGGCCCCAAGGCACGGATCTGACATTCTGTCCAACCCTGATCTCCCGGGACGCGAACGGTCACAATCATCACCCTGGGGATTTGGGGAGTCAGCAGAGGGGCGGTCTATCCGGTTGGAGTACCGATCGGATGCTGTGTCATATGGTCCGACCCGGCGACACACAACGGGGGGGCGACACAACGCCTGCTGGGCGCATCTGTGGCTCAGGGAGGTCGTGAGCATCAGAACATCACTCGGCTTTTGTCGCGCCCCACCCCCTTTTCTGGGGATGGTAGTTACCCCAGCAATCCCCGAGAGAGGGATGTGTGCCATAAAGGCTGAAAGAGTACGAGGGTTGCTGTTTCCGGGTGTACGTACGTGTTCGCCTTTTGAGGAGGGCACCCTCCACTCGTGGATGAGGTGGTTGGTTGCGGGGTCGGGGTTGGGGTTGGGGCGAAGATGGCGGGTTCCAAAAACAGGAAAAACGGGAGAGGGGAGTGGGGGTGCCCGCGGCAAGTGACGGTCTACCTGCACAACGCGGCATCTCTTCTTCGACACCATGGTGTCCCTGATAGGCAGACCTCTGGCATATTGGCCACCGCCACAGCAACAGTGCTTGTACTCGCGTATAACAATCGGCCACTGGTTCTGTACCCCGGGTGCACATTTTGGACTTCCAGGGGCTTGTCACCGACGCTCCGTCCCTGGGAATCGAAGCTGAGTTCGGGATACGGGCACGTAACGAGTGTGTTACCCCCGGGGGGGGGGGGGGGGGGCGACTCCGCGGGTCCTAGGACGCCAACTACCCCTGCCCCCCCCCCCCCCCCCTAGGGGCCTTCGGCCAACAGTTAGTTGCCAAAGGTGTTGCCCTCAGGCGTCCATGGGCGCCAAAGGCGCCTGATGCTCCATGAACACCAAAGGTGCCCTAAGGCAAATCACCTCGAAGAGGGTTGTTAGATCAAGCGCAGGTGCGTACGCCATATACCCCCCCTTTTTTGGGGTCATTCGCGTACAATACCCCAAGGTATGGTACCGGATGTCCAACCCCTTGTAAAATCATCATTTTAGGAGAGAAAATGATCCCCCAATGAATTTTTCGTTTTTGACCCCTTTACCCCCCCGTACCCGGGTACCCCTTTTTGGGGGGGTGGGGGGGGGTGGGGGGCTGTCGGGGGGGGGGGGGGGGTCAAAACTTCTTTGCGTATTCTGGGTGCTGTGTGTGGATTTGGACCCAGGTCCCGGGCAACTTTTTTCTTGTACATGGACCCCCTAACCCATGGCGGGGGTCCCGGGTCCGAACTCCAGGTACCCCCGGTCGCCCCCCCCTATGGGCCCTTGCTAGTGAGGACTTAGCCGTTTTCACGCCGGATAAGGCTGTTTAGTGACACCTGCAAGATTTCCAAAAATTCGACTTTTTCGGAAACCCTGCTGTCGCCCCTGGATGGGTTTGGGTGATGATTTAGTGACAATACAGGTACTTGAGCACCCATGGGGACTCACGTAGTGGCCGCCAAGCCCATATAGCCCTAGCCATGGCCCCTCCAAAAGCCCCGAAATTGCCGTTGTGTAGGCTGGTTAGTGACACCTGCAAGATTTCCGAAATTCTATTGCCTTCGGCAAGTCCACCTCGCAGAGCATCTACTCCAAGCAACACACACCCAAAATAGGGTATAAACTACATAAATACGGGCTAAAACATGCTTTGCATAGCTTGGATGATCATTTTACGTGATCACGATATCAAAAAAATAAGTTTCCAAAACTTCGATTTTTGAGCTGCCCAGGGTGAAAAATTGTATGAGCAGGTTGTGGGTGTACCCATCCCTTGGAAGCCCCCCCCCCCCCCCCAAGCCAATACCCAAATAGGGTGAAAAACACGTAACTATGGCCTAAAACATGCTTTACATACCTTGGATGGCCATTTTAGGTGATCACAATATCAAAAAAACAAGTTTCATAAACTTCGATTTTTGAGCTGCCAAGGGCGAAAAATTGCATAAGCAGGTTGTGTACCAATCCCTTGGGAGACCCCCCCCCCCGGACCTAATACCCAAATCGGATGAAAAACACGTAAATACGGCCTAAAACATGCTTTACATAGCTTGGATGGTCATTTTAGGTGGTCACAATATCAAAAAGACCAGTTTCGAAAACTTCAATTTTTGAGCTGAGTAAAAAACTGCATAACCACGTTGTGTACCAATCCCTTGGGAGACCCCCCCCCCCCCCGGACCTAATACCCAAATAGGGTGAAAAACATCCAAATACGGCCTAGAACATGCTTTACATAGCTTGGATGGTCATTTTAAGTGGTCACAATATCCAAAAAACAAGTTTCGGAAACTTCGATTTTTGAGCTGCCCGGGGTGAAAAACTGCACAAGCAGGTTGTGTACCCATCCCTTGGGAGACCCCCCCCCCCCACCCAATACCCAAATAAGGTGAAAAACACGTAAATACAGCCTAAAACATGCTTTACATACCTTGGATGGTCATTGTAGGTGATCACAATATCAAAAAAACAAGTTTCATAAACTTCGATTTTTGAGCTGCCAAGGGCGAAAAATTGCATAAGCAGGTTGTGTACCAATCCCTTGGGAGACCCCCCCCCCCGGACCTAATACCCAAATCGGATGAAAAACACGTAAATACGGCCTAAAACATGCTTTACATAGCTTGGATGGTCATTTTAGGTGGTCACAATATCAAAAAGACCAGTTTCGAAAACTTCAATTTTTGAGCTGAGTAAAAAACTGCATAACCACGTTGTGTACCAATCCCTTGGGAGACCCCCCCCCCCCCGGACCTAATACCCAAATAGGGTGAAAAACATCCAAATACGGCCTAGAACATGCTTTACATAGCTTGGATGGTCATTTTAAGTGGTCACAATATCCAAAAAACAAGTTTCGGAAACTTCGATTTTTGAGCTGCCCGGGGTGAAAAACTGCACAAGCAGGTTGTGTACCCATCCCTTGGGAGACCCCCCCCCCCCCCACCCAATACCCAAATAAGGTGAAAAACACGTAAATACAGCCTAAAACATGCTTTACATACCTTGGATGGTCATTGTAGGTGATGACAATATCAAAAAAACAAGTTTCGAAAACTTCGATTTTTGAGCTGTCCAAGGTGAAAAACTGCATAAGCAGGTTGTGTACCGGCCCATTCACTAGGCCATTATTGGTGGAAACAGACATTTCACGTCTTTGGCACGGGCATTAACCGGCCCTAAGCAAGGCTACAGACTGCAAAAAAAGTCCTTTTGTATCCTAGTAGGCATATACTGTCACAACACTACTCACACCCCTCAGAGTGGGTACCACGGGGTCATCGGGTTTGCCAAAACCCCCAACATAGCAAAAATGGCTAAAAAGTGCATAAACTGCACAAGCGCTCGTCCCACTTCGCCCCATACAAACCCTATGGAGTCGGGACCCGGAAACACTTTTTCGGCTCAAAATCGAAAAAAACGAAAAGATTCATGATTTTCGACCCAAAAAAAGGGGGGGTCATTTTTTCGACATTTTTGACCCCCCCCCCCCCCCACCCCCCCACCCCCCCCCCTCCCACTAAACCTTAAAAAAGTGGGTTTCAAGTGGGGGGGTCTGGGGGGCTCCGGACCAAAAACTCATTGGGGGATGCGTTTATTGGACAAAATAATGATTTTACAAGGGGTTAAACCAACAATTCAACCCCTTGGGGTAGGGTACGCGAATAGGCCCAAAAATGCCAAAATGGGGGGGTATGTGGCGTTTTCCCCTATATACGCCTGCCTGGCTTTGATCTAACAACCTCTGCGAGGTGATTCTATTGCCTTCGGCAAGTCCACCTCGCAGAGATTCTACCCCAAGCCACACACAGCCTAAATAGGGTAAGAACTACATAAATACGGCCTAAAAAATGCTTTACACACCTTGGATGGTCATTTTAAGTGGTGACGATATCAAAAAAACAAGTTTCGAAAACTTCGATTTTTAAGCTGCCCAGGGTGAAAAACTGCATAAGCAGGTTGTGTACCAATCCCTTGGGAGACCCCCCCCTCCCCTGGTGCGGCCAATACCCAAGTAGGGTGAAAAACATGTAAATACGGCCTAAAACATGCTTTACATACCTTGGATGGTCATTTTAGGTGGTCACAATATCAAAAAAACAAGTTTCGAAAACTTCGATTTTTGAGCTGCCCGGGGTGAAAAACTGCATAAGCAGGTTGTGCACCCGTCCCTTGGGAGACCCCCCCCCCCCCGGATCTCATACCCAAATAGGATGAAAAACACGCATATACAGCCTAAAACATGTTTTACATACCTTGGATGGTCATTTTGGGTGGTCACAACATCAAAAAAACAAGTTTCGAAAACTTCGATTTTTGAGCTGTCCCGGGTGAAAAACTGCACAAGCAGGTTGTGTACTGGCCCATTCACTAGGCCATTATTGGTGGAAACAGTCATTTCGCGTCTTTGGCACGGGTTGTGAACGGCCCCAGGCAAGGCTAGAGACTGCAAAAAACGTCCTTCTGTATCCTAATAGGCATATATTGTCACAACATCCCCACTCGCACCCCTCAGAGTGGGTACCACGGGCTCACCGAGGTCGCCAAAACCGCCAACATAGCAAAAATGGCTGAAAAGTGCATAAACTGCATAAGCGCTCGTCCCACTCCGCCCCATACAAACCCTATGGAGTCGGGACGCGGAAACACTTTTTCGGCTCAAAATCGAAAAAACCAAAAGATTCTATTGCCTTCGGGAAGTCCACCTCGCAGAGAATCTACCGCGAGCAACACACACCCAAAATAGGGTGGAAACTACATAAATACCGGCTAAAACATGCTTTACATACCTTGGATGATCATTTTAGGTGATCACGGTATCAAAAAAACAAGTTTCAAAAACTTCCATCTTTGAGCTGTCCGGGGTGAAAAACTGCATAAGCAGGTTGTGCACCCGTCCCTTGGGAGCCCCCCCCCCCCCCGACCTGATACCCAAATAGGGCGAAAAACACGTAAATACGGCCTAAAACATGCTTTACATACCTTGGATGGTCATTTTGGGTGGTCACAATATCAAAAAAAATATGTTTCGAAAACTTCCATTTTTGAGCTGTCCGGGGTTAAAAACTGCATAAGGGGTCGTGCACCCGTCCTTGGGAGACACCCCCCCCCCCCCGGACCCAACACCCAAATAGGGTGAAAAACACGTAAATACGGCCTAAAATATGCTTTGCATAGCTTGAAATGTCATTTTGGGTGGTCACAATATCAAAAAAAAAGTTTCAAAAACTTCGATTTTTGAGCTTTCCGGGTTGAAAAACTGCATAAGCAGGTTGTGCACCCGTCCCTTGGGAGGACCCCCCCCCCCCCCGGACCTAACACCCAATAGGGTGAAAAACACGTAAATACGGCCTAAAACATGCTTTGCATAGCTTGGATGGTCATTTTAAGTGGTCACAACATCAAAAAAAAACAAGTTTCGAAAACTTCGATTTTTGAGCTGCCCATAGTGAAAAAGTGCATAAGCAGGTTGTGTACCAATCCCTTGGAAGCCCCCCCCCCCCCCCGGACCTAATACCCAAATCGGGTGAAAAACACGTAAATACGGCCTAAAACATGCTTTACATACCTTGGATGGTCATTTTAGGTGATCACGATGTCAAAAAAAGTAAGTTTCGGAAACTTCGATTTTTGAGCTGTCCGGGGTGAAAAACTGAATGAGCAGGTTGTGTCCCGGCCCATTCACTAAGCCATTATTGTTGGAAACAGTCATTTCGCGTCTTTGGCACGGGTTGTGAACGGCCCTAAGCAAAGCTAGAGACTGCAAAAAACGTCCTTCCGTATCCTAGTAGGCATATACTGTCACAACATCCCCACTCACATCCCTTGGAGTGGGTACCACCGGGGTCACCGAGGTCGCCAAAACCGCCAACATAGCAAAAATGGCTGGAAAGTGCATAAACTGCATTAGCGCTCGTCCCACTCCGCCCCATACAAACCCTATGGAGTCGGGACCCGGAAACACTTTTTCGGCTCAAAATCGAAAAAACCAAAAGATTCATGATTTGCGACCCAAAAAAAGGGGGGTCGTTTTTTGACCCCCCCCCCCCACCCCCCCCCACCCCACCCCCCCTCCTTGAAAACCTCAAAAAAGTGGGTTTCAAGTGGGGGGGGTCTAGGGGGGTCGGACCAAAAACTCATTGGGGGATGCGTTTATTGGACAAAATAATGATTTTACCAGGGGTTAAACTAACAATTCAACCCCTTGGGGGTAGGGTACGCGAATAGGCCCAAAAAGCCAAAATGGGGGGGTATGTGGCGTTTTCCCCATATATACGCCTCCGGCTTTGATCTAACAACCTCCCTTTTGTTGCCCCTGGGATGGGTTTGGGTGATGTTTTAGTGACAATACGGGTACTTGAGCACCCAGGGGGGACCACGTTGTGGCCGCTGGGCCTATGTAGCCCGTGCCACGGGCCCCCCAAAAGCTTCAAAATCACCTCGCAGAGGTTGTTAGATCAAAGCCAGGCAGGCGTATATATGGGGAAAACGCCACATACCCCCCCATTTGGCTTTTTTGGGCCTATTCGCGTACCCTACCCCAAGGGTTGAATTGTTAGTTTAACCCCGTGTAAAAACATTATTTTGTCCAATAAACGCATCCCCCAATGAGTTTTTGGTCCGGACACCCCTAGACCCCCCCCACTTGAAACCCACTTTTTTGAGGTTTTCAAGGAGGGGGTGGGGGGGGGTGGGCGGGGGGTCGAAATGACCCCCCCTTTTTTTGGTCGCAAATCATGAATCTTTTGGTTTTTTTCGATTTTGAGCCGAAAAAGTGTTTCCGGGTCCCGACTCTAGGGGTTTGTATGGGGCGGAGTGGGACGAGCGCTAATGCAGTTTATGCACTTTTCAGCCATTTTTGCTATGTTTGGCGGTTTTGGCGACCTCGGTGACCCCGTGGTACCCACTCCGAGGGGTGTGAGTGGGGATGTTGTGACAGTATATGCCTCCTAGGATATGGAAGAACGTTTTTTGCACTCTGTAGCCTTGCCCAGGGCTGGTGAAATGCCTTGCCAAAGACGGAAATGGCTGTTTCCACCAATAATGGGCTAGTTAATGCGCCGGTCCACAACCTGCTTATGCGGTTTTTCACACTCGGCAGCTCAAAAATCGAAGTTTTCGAACCTTGTTTTTTTGCTATTGTGACCACCTAAAATGACCATCCAGGTAAAGCATGTTTTAGGCCGTATTTACGTGTTTTTCACCTGATTTGGGTATTAGGTCCGGGGGGGGGGCAGGGGGGTCTCCCAAGGGATGGGTACACAACCTGCTTATGCAGTTTTGCACCCTGGGCAGCTCAAAAATTGAAGTTTTCGAACTTGTTTTTTTGATATGGTGACCACCACAATATGACCATCTAAGCTATGTAAGGCATGTTTTAGGCCGTATTTACGTGTTTTTCACCCCATTTGGGTATTGGCCGCACCTGGGGGGGGGGGGGGGGGCTCCCAAGGGATTGGTACACAACCTGCTTATGCAGTTTTCACTCTGGACAGCTCGAAAATTGAAGTTTTCGAAACTTGTTTTTTTGATACTGTGATCACCTAAAATGACCATCCAAGCTATGTAAAGCATTGTCTTTAGGCTGTATTTACGTGTTTTTCACCCTATTTGGGTATTGGGTGGGCGGGGGGGGGTCTCCCAAGGGATTGGTACACAACCTGCTTATGCAGTTTTTCACTCTGGACAACTCAAAAATGGAAGTTTTCGAAACTTGTTTTTTGATATTGTGACCACCTAAAATGACCATCCAAAGTATGTAAAGCATGTTTTAGGCCGTATTACCCGTTTTTCACCCCATTTGGGTATTGGGCGCACGTGGGGGGGGTCTCCCAAAGGATTGGTACACAACCTGCTTATGCAGCTTTTCACCCTGGACAGCTCAAAAATTGAAGTTTTTGAAACTTGTTTTTTTGATATTGTGATCACCTAAAATGACCGTCCAAGGTATGTAAAGCATGTTTAGGCTGTATTTACGTGTTTTTCACCCTATTTGGGTATTGGGTGGGGGGGGGGTTTCCCAAGGGGATTGGTACACAACCTGCTTATGCAGTTTTTCACCCTTGGTAGCTCGAAAATCGAAGTTTTGGAAACTTATTTTTCTGATATCGTCACCACTTAACACCACGTGATCACCTAAAATGACCATCCAAGCTATGTAAAGCATGTTTTAGGCCGTATTTCTGTCATTTTCCCCCTATTTTGTGTGTGCGTTGCTTGGAGTAGCTTCTCTGCGAGGTGGACTTGCCGAAGGCAATAGAATTGCTGTTTGTAGGTGGTTCAATTGCATTTGGTGTGAGCACCAACCGCCTAAGCAGTTTTCAACCTTTTACAAGTCAAAAATGGAAAATCACCTCGCAGAGGTTGTTAGATCAAAGCCAGGCAGGCGTATATATGGGGGAAACGCCACATACCCCCCCATTTTGGCCATTTTGGGGCTATTCGCGTACCCTACCCCAAGGGGTTGAATTGTTAGTTTAACCCCTTGTAAAATCATTATTTTGTCCAATAACGCATCCCCCAATGAGTTTTGGTCCGGACCCCCCTAGACCCCCCCCACTTGAAACCCACTTTTTTCAGGTTTTGAGGGAGGGGGGGGGGGTCAAAAAATGACCCCCCCTTTTTTTGGGTCGAAAATCATGAATCTTTTGGTTTTTTTCGATTTTGAGCCGAAAAAGTTTTTCCGGGTCCCGACTCTATGGGGTTTGTATGGGGGCGGAGTGGGACGAGCGCTAATGCAGTTTATGCACTTTTCAGCCATTATTGCTATGTTCGTCGACCTCGGTGACCCCGTGGTACCTACTCTGAGGGTGCAAGTGGGTATGTTGTGACAGTATATGCCTACTAGGATACGGAAGGACGTTTTTTGCAGTCTCTAGCCTTGCCTGGGGCCGTCCACACCCGTGCCAAAGACGCAGAAATGAGTGTTTCCACCAATAATGGCCTAGTGAATGGGCCAGTACACACCTGCTGATGCAGTTTTTCAACTCGGGCAGCTCAAAATCGACGTTTTCGAAACTTGTTTGTTTGATATTGTGACACCCTAAAATGACCATCCAAGGTATGTAAAGCATGTTTTAGGCCGTATTTACGTGTCGTGTTTTTCACCCTATTTGGGTATTAGGTCCGGGGGGGAGGGGTGGGGGGGGGGGGCTCCCAAGGGATTGGTACACAACCTGCTTATGAAGTTTTTCACCTTGGACAGCTCAAAAATCGAAGTTTTCGAAACTTATTTTTTTGATATTCTGATCACCTAAAATGACCATCCAAGCTATGTAAAGCATGTTTTAGGCCGTATTTGGGTGTTTTGTCCCCTATTCGGGTATTGGGTGTGGGGGGGGGGTCTCCCAAAAGAATGGTACACAACCTGCTAATGCAGGTTTTCTCCCCGGACAGCCCAAAAATCAAAGTTTTTGAAACTGGTTCTTTTGGTATTGTCATCACCTAAAATGACCATCCAAGCTATGTAAAGCATGTTTTAGGCCGCATTTGGGTGTTTTGTCCCCTATTTGGGTATTGGGTGGCGGGGGGGTCCTGCAAAGGGATTGGTACGCAACCTGCTTATGCCGTCTTTCTCCCTGGACAGCCCAAAAATCGAGGTTTTTGAAACTGGTTCTTTTGGTATTATCATCACCCAAAATGACCATCCAAGCTATGCAAAGCATGTTTTAGGCCGTATTTGCGTGTTTTTCACCCTATTTGGGTGTTAGGTCCGGGTGGGGGGGGGGTTTCCCAAGGGACGGGTGCACAACCTGCTTATGCAGTTTTTCAACCCGGACAGCTCAAAAATCGAAGTTTTTGAAACTTGTTTGTTTGATGTTGTGACCACCTAAAATGACCATCCAAGGTATGTAAAGCATGTTTTAGGCCGTATTTACATGTTTTTCACCCTATTTGGGTATTAGGTCCGGGGGGGAGGGTTGGGGGGGGGGGGGGGGCTCCCAAGGGATTGGTACACAACCTGCTTATGCAGTTTTTCACCTTGGACAGCTCAAAAATCGAAGTTTTCGAAACTTATTTTTTTGATATTCTGATCACCTAAAATGACCATCCAAGCTATGTAAAGCATGTTTTAGGCCGTATTTGGGTGTTTTGTCCCTTATTTGTGTATTGGGTGTGGGGGGGGGTCTCCCAAAAGAATGGTACACAACCTGCTTATGCAGGTTTTCTCCCCGGACAGCCCAAAAATCCAAGTTTTTGAAACTGGTTCTTTTGGTATTGTCATCACCTAAAATGACCATCCAAGCTATGTAAAGCATGTTTTAGGCCGTATTTGGGTATTTTGTCCCCTATTTGGGTATTGGGTGGCGGGGGGGTCCTCCAAAGGGATTGGTACACAACCTGCTTATGCCGTCTTTCTCCCTGGACAGCCCAAAAATCGAGGTTTTTGAAAACTGGTTCTTTTGGTATTATCATCACCCAAAATGACCATCCAAGCTATGCAAAGCATGTTTTAGGCCGTATTTGCGTGTTTTTCACCCTATTTGGGTGTTGGGTCCGGGGGGGGGGGTCTCCCAAGGGATTGGTGCACAACCTGCTTATGCAGTTTTTCAACCCGGACAGCTCAATAATCGAAGTTTTTGAAACTTTTTTTTTGATATTGTGACCATCCAAAATGACATTTCAAGCTATGCAAAGCATATTTTAGGCCGTATTTACGTGTTTTTCACCCTTTTTGGGTGTTGGGTCCGGGGGGGGGGTGTCTCCCAAGGGACGGGTGCACAACCTGCTTATGCAGTTTTTCAACCCGGACAGCTCAAAAATGGAAGTTTTCGAAACATATTTTTTTTTGATATTGTGATCACCCAAAATGACCATCCAAGCTATGTAAAGCATGTTTTAGGCCGTATTTACGTGTTTTTCACCCGATTTGGGTATCAGGTCCAGGGGGGGGGGGGGGGGGCTCCCAAGGGATTGGTACACAACCTGCTGATGCAGTTTGTCACCCTGGGCACCTCAAAAATGCAAGTTTTTGAAACTTGTTTTTTTGATACCGTGATCACCTAAAATGATCATCCAAGGTATGTAAAGCATGTTTTAGCCGGTATTTATGTAGTTTCCACCCTATTTTGGGTGTGTGTTGCTCGCGGTGGATTCTCTGCGAGGTGGACTTGCCGAAGGCAATAGAATCACCTCGAAGAGAGGTTGTTAGATCAAGCGCAGGCGCGGGTGTCATATACCCCCTTTTTTGGGGTCATTCGCGTAGCATACCCCAAGGCATGATATTGGATGTCCAACCCCTTGTAAAATCATTATTTTGCCCAATAAGAGCATCCCCAATGGATTTTTTGATTTTGAGGCCTCTACCCCCTAAAACTGGATATCACTTTTTTGAGGGGGGTGGGGTGG